>OX384038.1:15190000-15642500 GCA_947534325.1 Agonum fuliginosum | reverse complement strand
CCCAGGTGTCACAGAGCGAATTCCACAAACACGCAGGTTTTAAAAGTACATGAGACACTATTCAGACCCTAAGGCGTCATCTTTTTGAAAATAAGTTATGTCTTAAGGCTCTGGGATCTTACTCTATAATGATCTATGCAAAATATAATAATTTGAGATTGAATGTTAGTAAAAACATTTTTATAGGTAATTTTTTATTATATATTTGAGCGAATAGCCTCGGAAATTGCAGATATCCAGTGAACAAAATTTAGTTCTCAAAATTCCAAAATATATTAGTTGTTAAGCAAATGAATTAAATAAATGTTTAAGTTTGAAAATTACTTGTTTTTAGTTTAATGGGTTCAGTGTTCCAAAAAATAGTGACAGGAAACTATAAATTCTTGTTATGCTAAATCTAAATTTGGCAAATTTTCAAATGCAACGGCATTTCTTGCCTTACTAAAGTAAAACATTATCAAACGGATGTTGGAGTAACGCCCAGTAGAGTTTTCTTTTTTCTGTTTTTTTGTTTCTTACACAAGTTTCATTTTGAAAATATTCCTACATGATAATAAATTACGCCACATTGCTTCCTTTAATTCTGGACTTCCAAATACTAGTTCCAAATAATTTATTTTTGAGTAGGATTACAATAATACTGAATTGTTTTATTTACTATTTTAATTAAAATAAATAAATATTAAAAAATGAAAATGTTGTGTTGTGGCTTTTGTTGAAAGACATAATTTTTTATTGGTTGTATAAATATGTATGTGGAACCCAATTTACAATCATCAGAAAACTGAAATTTAATAGGGTGCAACGAAAATTCGTAAGATTTTGTGCCTATAAATTTAGCACACATTTCAATCCTCTTACATGAAGAGTTATAATTTTTTTTTTTAATTATATCTTTTAGATGCCTGCCATCAGCCTCTTTGCAAGCTGCTGCTCTTTGCTGTACCTGGTCCATAACTGAAGAAATGTGATTTCAATAAGACGGAGCTACGTCCCATACTGCAAGGGAAACAATGAATTTGCTGCGAACGGTTTTTGGTAACCGTATCGTTTCACGATTTGGAGATGTTAAATTATTGCGATTGATCAACCAGTTTTGGCTTCAGTTATAAACAGGTACAGCAAAGAGAAGCAGCTTGCGAAGAGGCTGATGGCAGGCATCTAAAAGATATTATTTTTAATTTTTTTTTAAACTCTTCATGACTAAAAATATATTTTGTAATCTAAGTAAATTATTCATTTTCAATAAAAAATAAAAAAATTATATAAAAAATACAATGGTCAGTGACTTATGGCCCATTCTGTACAAGTGTTGTACCTTGTTACTCTATTTCTATGCATAATGCAAAATATAAAGTCTCTCCCATCCTACCACTTTCGATTTCAATCAATACAACATCATTTAGTCCAACCCAATCGCTTGAACGGCTGCTGAACATCGAAATAAATGTCCACACGTGCGTTGGAACATGATGGCTGTTTAATGGTGATGATGCGCACATCATAAACGAGCCATCTTGCACGCTCGAGATCGGTTTTCGATTCGCTCGTAGCCTGCACGCAAACCTGAAGCTTACGAAGCGGTCGACCGGGTTCGGGTTCTGAGTTGAAGCTCAGTGCAGAAGTTCACGTGATGAAGTCAATTTAGTGGCTAGTTTGGGCTAGGGACTGTTATTATGGCTAATTTGGTAATGGTTAGGGATTAATTTGTCAGATGCTGTTTGTTTGATGGAGATGATTATTTGATGAATGGACTTTTAACAAAAGATGAATTATTGGGTACATGTTTTTCTGCTAATGGAGTGTTTAATTATATTATTTTGTTGTTTGAAGAACTGTAATTGCTTTTGCGTATGCCGTTAACTTCTGTTTTCTTTAATTATATCATTCAACATAAATTTAGTAAAACGTGAAAGACATTTTCGAAAATTACAATTCTTTCCCATACCATAAAATAACAAATAATATGTTTCGAAAAATATTAAGCCGTGCTGTAGATTCATAGAGATTTAAGATTGTTATAAAAATATTAAATGTAAATACATTAAAATAGTATATTAGGATCAAGAACGGTAGGTAAGGACAGTTTACCGATGGAAGACAAAGTTGTCTGATATCGGTAATTCCTTAACATTCGTGTTGCTTATATCATTTTTTGCACTATTGGTCTTTTTTATCCATACGCAAATATTAATTTCTTCGTAATTACTATTAAATGTACTTACCGTTCTAGAACGGTAAGCAAATTACTTACAGTTCTGTTAATTTACTTACTGTTCAGTTTGAATTTACTTACCATTTAGTGAACGGTAAGTAAATTACTAAATAAATAAATAAACTCAATTCGATACCAGGATATCCGGACTTAAATACGACGCCCGGATATCCGGATCCAAATCCGATACCCGGATATCCGAATCCAAATTCGACATCCGGATATCCGCATATCAGATATAATATCCGGATAACGGATATTCGAGTATCCGTATAGTTTGAGATCCGGATACCCGGATAGTTTGAGATCCGGATCCAGTTTTTTCGGATATTGTCAGCTGTAGTAAATATGTATCCTGCATTGAAACTGGAAAGTCAGGTATAATTATTAGAATTTTTAAGTTAATAATACACCTATTTTCTATGTTTTCTTATTTTCAGCTTCATCCTGATTTCGACAAGAAAAGAGGCTACCTCTACCTACCTATGAAGACAAAATGCCGGTGGAATTTAAAAAATTTTAATATAAAAGGTACATTAAAAATTTACTTTAGTAGTTTTTTAAGAACGTGCGTATGCGATTGAGAACGGAAATATTAATTTATTGTCGTCTTTCTGTCCGATTAAGAAACTTTAAACACAGTTTGTTTATGAAAATTGATACACCATTCTATCTTGCTTATTATTCGTGTTCGTAATATACATATTAGATTATTATTTATGAAGTATAAAATATTTAAAAATGCAAATTCCAATTTGTTTGTTTATTTATAGATACATCAGATACCCGCCAAGTTCAAGAAGATATTTGGCGCTGTTCGTCCGAGACCTGTGTAATTTTTGTAATAATAATTAAAATTTCAGTATGTTATTTGTTGTTGGATGCAGTAACTAATGTTATAGGTAGCAATAATATAATACTCGTACATACTGAAGTTTTTAAGCGAATATGTTTCAAAAAATGTTTACATACAAAGGACATTAATTTTGTAATGTAATAATCATTATTGTATTATTTTTATGTATGATTAGATACTTCAATGTTTTAAATTTGTTATTAGTAATGTGATACAAAATTGTTTGCATGAAAAGGATATTTATCTGATTGCAATAATTAATATAAGTACATTTTTTATGTAGGATGTAGGTACTTCTATATTTTTCATCTATTTATTTATTTGTTATTATCTTTTTTGTAAATGTTTTGTTTTATTATTACTCGTATATTAAACTCGTATATGTATCTATATTTTTTGTAAATATTTGACTTTTTTATTTAACCCTACAGAGTGCGTGAAAATTTTTAACACTAACGGGCGCGTCGGTCTCAGAGACCTATTTCGAAATATGATTAAAATTATTACTTTATTTGGTTATTTATAACAATTTCTATTTGTTATTGTCAATTATTAACGGACAACGTATAGTTTAATTATGTTTATTGTTGAAAATATATTATACTCGTATAACGTAATTGAGTATAAATAATCAAATTAAACAATATTCCTACTTCAAAAGTCGTAAACATAATTATAATAATTTTAATAATAATTTATTTACCATCATTTGAATAATATACAAAAAAATAATACATTATCACTAGAAAAATACTTGACAATAAAGTAAATATGTCACGCTCATTAAGAAACAGTGATGTTTCTTGTGTTGAGTGTTGGCAACTTATTTTAATAATTACATAACAGTAAAATATATATTTGATGAATTAAACACATAAAATATACCAATAAATACATAATATGATAATTAATAAAGTACATATAAAATTAGAATTTGTAGGTAAAATTTTTTGAAAAACGATCTTATATTTTTTAATTATTATACGGAATATTAGGGTTAGAGAAGATACAAGATACAATTTTGATTTTCACTGAAATTAGTGCTATAAATCATTTATATTTAAGCTATTAATTTGAATCCATTGTTTTAATTTATATTTAAATGATAATAGACTATAAATGTATGTATTCCATTTTAGCTCAATTGGTAGCACATTGAAAATTGAGGCTCCGATATAATGAAAGAATCGTTTGCCAATAGTTATCACCGGACGTCTTACTTTTATATGTGGTTCTAGTCTACTCCGTGTTATCTGCCTTTCATTAATATTCGGATATTTTACTTGACCTATTTTGTACATACATAGTACTGATGAGTACGTAAACAATTTTCTCAAATTCATTAACTTAGTCTCTACATATAAAGCTTGAGAAGGGTGAAAGTAATGTTTACTATACATTAATTTTATAATTCTATTTTGAAGTAGGTACTTGTAGCGGTTTTAGATGTATATCATACGCACCTCCCCAACCAATAATACCATATTGTAGATGGGATTGTACAAATGCAAAGTACATTATCCTCAAACATTGAAAATTCACTATTTCTTTTAGTTTTTTAAATATAAATAAAAATTGTCTTATTTTTGCGCATACAGAATATATGTGATCTCTCCAACGTAAATGTTTGTCTATAATTATTCCGAGATATTTTGTATTGTCTACTTTGGAAATAATGTCACTATATTTACAGTTTTTCTTATCACACACACTACTATGTATTGTTAGACTCTGAAAAGTTGGTTGTCCACTGGAATATGCACTAAACGCCACAAACTTGCTGAATAACATTGATATTTGTTCGAATAATTCTTTATTCATATTGTTTAAGTTCAGTTTTTAAAATTTCGGAAATCTTATATATTTAAAAAATCTGACGTGGCCATCACACAACCTTCCGCCATATCTAGACTTTAAACAGAAATGTATACGTGCAATCCGGTGCCCATTTAAAATATACAAATAAAAATCTGACGTGGACACCACATGACTTCCTTGTACGCCTTGTGTGTTCATACTTTTCTTAATAACTAAAATGTAAAATAATATTAAAAATTCTTTTAACTTATTATACTAATACTCACAAATATATTTTAGTCATTTGATTTAAACTGCAGAAGAAGATATAAAGCATATTTTACTATTGTCACTGTCATGTCATAATCATTTAAATTTTACGTAGTAACAAATGTTAATCGATCATGGACTACAAGATACCGAAATACTATAAATTATAAATATATACTTTAATTATTTTTAAATGATAGCAGATACAAAAATATTTATAAAATACCGATTGTAGGTAATAATCACATAATCTTTCATTTAAAATAAAAAAAATTGTCTAAAATTAAATATTTATCGAAATATTTTTAAAAAGTACTACTTCCGGTTTGTAGACTGAAACCAAAAATAGGAGGTGCACAACTAGATGCTATAACAGTCCTAAATACAAAATTTCAACTTTCTACGTCTAACCGTATTTGAGTTATGCGACACACATACGTCCGTACGTACGTACGTACGTACGTACGTACAGACGTCACGTCGAAACTAGTCATAATGGATTCAGAAAAGGTCAAAACGGATATTTCCGTCAAAATCTGAGAACCGAAATTTTTCGCGATTACAATACTTCCTTACTTCGTACAAGGAAGTAAAAATCTCAAATATTCAAACAAAGAAATTTGCATCACCTGAATAAAAAGATTCATTCACAGGAAAACTCTGCTGTGTTGAAGCCATCCTCCGTTCAATTACTACATTTAATATCTTACTTAGGACTTATATAGCGCTAGTATGCCAACTTGTCACCCGTCTCACCTGTCAATATTTTTTACGCAGAAACAAAAATCAACCGATCATGGATTACAAGATATCAACGTTTTATTTGATAAATTTATTTTTTAAATTTTACTGCAGTTCTTTAATGCTACCAGATAAAGACAATTTTTTTATAACGTAAGTTGCAAATAACTTTTCTCTTATTCTCATTACAAATAAATACTATATTTTTCCAAATTTATATACAATTTTGACAATTAACCTTTTCAATCTTCAAAAAATATCACTTCCGATGAAGATATTTGTACCAAAATCTAGGGAGCTCTTCCAATTTATATACAAATGTTAAATACCAAATATCAAAATTTTCGGGTAATTCGTATTTGAGTTATGCGACTAACAACCCTTGACCACACACACACACACACACACACACATACATACACACACACATACACACAGACATCATCGTGAAACTATCAAAAATGAGTTGTAAGGAACCTAATTCGTGCTCATCCACTAAAAATTCACCACCCGATTTTTTGCATGATTCCAATACCTTCTTTTACAGGTAAGCGGAAGGTAAAAAATATATTTCTACATTCTTAATTTACAAAGTATGTATTTTAAATAGAGAATCATTTGGTATAATATCACAGTTTACAAACAAATAAGAAATAATAATATCAGCATTAATGTTAGAGGTAAGTTCGAAATCACCTGCTTCGCTGTTGAAAGGATTTTTCTTTGAAGAGAACAATGCGGCGGATAGTTTTGTATTCGCTTTGTCAATTGTCAAATCTCCACTCTAGAAATACAAGCGATTCAAAGCCTGTTATTGACATTGATTTTCACTCAGTTTTCTCGTGAAAAACAGCGATTTACAAGCTGAAGCTGACGATTGAATTTTATTTTTAGATAGAAGAGTATAGGAAAATTGCAACTAAATTTCAACAGAGCCTGTGTTTTATGAAAGAGACACACAAACTCAATTATTGTTAGGTATGTTACACTCACATTTAGGATTTTAAAAATTCACATGAAAAAGTTATTGATATGTTGTTGATTATACATTTTTATAAATCCACTACCAGCATCAAAAAAACTGCACAAAGATATCAAAATAATATATATATATATATATATATATATATATATATATATATATATATATATACATACAGAGTGTCCAATTGTAATCTAAACAGGGGAATTTCTCGAAAGGAGTACATCTGACAAAAAAGTTTCCTAGGAAAAGTTTGATGGTTTGGAGGGGGACGTCCGATGCTATAACAAATTTCACCCCCCGACCCCCAGGTAAGGGGGTAAGGGTGGTGACTTTAAAATCTTAAATGAAAACCCCTATTTTTTATTGCAGATTCGGATAAAGCGTTAAAAAGTAGGTGAATATATTTATATATACAGGGTGTATATAACGGCTATATTTTCTTTATTATTGTAGTTACAAAAAAATGTTAAATAGCAAAGTTGTAGCTGACCAAGGGGGACATCTGATTAAAGAATAAAATATTTTTTAAACCAGTGGTTCTTAAGTTACAACACAAAGTTATATTTTTTCAAATGGGAATATACATATTTTTTAGGCCTACTTTTTTTGGACAGATTGAACAAAATGTTTTAGACCAATGTTATAATAGATAGTTTAAGGATTTTATAAATGTTTTATTTTCAAAAATCGATCGAGTGGTTTTCACAATATCTTGTTTTGACATTTTTGATCGGTCGCCATTTTGTTATTTGATAAAATAGAAAATAATTCTAAATACAAATGTTTTAGAGAACCGAAAGCAAATGCTGAAAATTTTTGTATTTTTTAAATATTCCTTAAAATAACGGAGTAATGACGATTTTCCGAAAAACAAAAAAACGCCTATAACTCGGAACTGGGGCTCCAAATCAAAAAATTTTAATAAGAAAAGTTGTTTGTTTCGATGAGTTCTAACGGCCATTTTCGGGTGTTACAACTTAGTATTAACACCCTGTATATATATATATATATATATATATATATATATATATATATATATATATATATATATATATATATATATATATATATATATATATATATATATATATATATATATATAGGGGTTGGAAGAATACCGTAACAGATTTTTTTCCATTTAAAAGAAATATATGTTATTAAATAAAACCTAAAACATTAAATTAAAGTGGAATAAAGTCATTCATTTGACTCCAATACCAACTTTCCGCATACAAAATTTCATTTAGAAAATTCATTATATATTATATAAGTAGACACAGAACTGTGTTCATATAGGTTATTTATTATAATTTTATATTTTAGAATATGATTTTTTAGAGAAATATTATTTTATGAACGGTTTCTATCATGCGTAGTTAGATGATAATCGTGGCAACGCAGCACTGTGTTTTTCAACGTGGTAGTACTATACTACGTCAGATTTGACATTTGACGTTTAGGTTAAGTTATTTTTTTTGTAAGATGTCAAATATGAATGAGCGTTATTTGTACTATTTGATTATTTATCATTATTAATTAAGATTCAGTATTAAATTTAATAGTATCTACAAAATAACAGTTTGTTTAGATTATTTTGCTTCAAGTTCAAAGTATCTAAGTTAGTACAGGGAGATTTTTGCAAGTGCAACGTTGCCAAGTTTTTCGGGAAATATACAAGAACTCAAGTTTGTCGTATGTTCAATAATTTTTTACGCAATAACCATGTGGTGAAAAATTGCAATTTTTTTTATTTGATTTTTGAATAGTTTAATCTACCTTAGAAAATGTTTTTCATACAACCTACATGGAGGGATCAATATGTATTTTCAGAAATTAAGATGTTTTTGTTGGGTCAACATATCCTAGCAGTGTAAAAGTCAATAACTTTGATATCAATTATCTCGGAATCTACATGGTCAATCTGCTTGAAATTTTTAAGATAAATATATTAGTACTTTGGTTAGATATTCTGAAAATTTCGTTAATTTTACATGGACACGGAGACACGCTGAAACCACCTTAAAATAGAACATAGGTTGTCATTATCAAGTAAATATAGACCATATTAATTATTCAATGCGCATGCTCAGTAATCACCAATCACAAAGCAGGGAGTACTACCGAAATGGAACTAATGTTTCCTTATGGGAAAAAGTGAATTTTTAAAGTAAAATAGTAATTCATGCAGACAGAATCACATGGCCGTTTTTTAATATAAGTTATATTTAATAACGAAGTATCGAAATCTGCCCGTGTTTAATATAAATGATCATTAGTTTATTATGTGAAAATAACTATGAAAATTTAAATTTTTTTAGCGGGATCCCGACAGCTCGAGTGACAGATAACTTAAAAGTGTATTTTTCTGTTGATGTAGTGCCTTATAAATTTAATCAATATTCTTAGTTACAAATATAGTGTTTCAAATCATGTTTTAGAATTTAAAAATTACAATTTTTAACACTGAATGGGCTGATCATTGCCAACTTATTTACAAAAATAAGAAACAGTTGGCATCCTGGCACGCTTTTTGTTATTTCACAAATCAGTCGGTAGAGGCGCTATAATAATTAATATGGTCTATTACCTGTCAATAATTGGGGTTCTGTTGTTGAAAATAAGGTATACAATTGAAGAAAAGGTGCAAATGATACGTTGGTATAATGCAGATGTTAGCCTCAGACAAGTACCTATTTGATTTATTTCGTGTATTTGAGAATTTGTTATAAATTGTATTCTATTATCTATTAAATGTATGTATTCCTTGCAACTTTTTTCATATCTAAAATGATTAGAAATACATACATATTTCATTTGCTATGTTCTATTTTAAATGAAACGCTCTAATACATTGCTGTTAAATTCGTAACCATAGATATGAAAGATCCCATGTTTCACGTTAAAAAAAACTCACGGTATATACAGGCTGTTCCAAATTGATTGGGTCACCATTGGGATCTCGAAAACTATAGGAGCTACGAGGTCGGTTAAATGGGCAATGTTGTGCAGTTTTTAGGGTTTATTTAGATTCCGTTGAGAAACATTTAAAATTCCAAACAGTTTGAAAGTTATTCAAAAAAAACTGAAAATCGCGATTTAAAAAAAACGCAAATTACTCCGTAATTATAAAAGATATTAAAAAATGTTTCATATAAAAGTTACATGATTTGATGAGAGAAACTAAAAAATGATGTCAGAATAAAATTCAAGATGGCGGTTTCCAAGATATTAATAGTAACTTCCTTATTTTATATGGGCGCCATATTGGATTTTTACATGGTTGAATAGCGTTGTATTGCAACGTATGTTTAAACAAAAAATTATTAAAATATAAATTATTTTAATCCTAAAGCAAGTACAACAATGAATAACAATACATAACAATAATACAAATTAATCTAGAAGAAAACAATTTTTTTTGTGTGCTTTAAATTGACACCAAACTCGATATAATTTGAATAATTTATAATAAAAAAACAATTGACGATCGTATAATGTTATTTTTGTTTTTCTACTAGAATTCTTTTCCCGAGAGCTTTAATTTGATACCACACACGATAGTATTTTAATAAAAATAAAAAAAGTTATGTTTATAAAGTTGGTACCACTGGTTGAATAATGCTCATTAACGAACTTAAAGATCTTAAATATAAAATTTCAGTCCAAAATTCCAATGCGTTTTTAAGTTATGCAACATCCAGACAGACCCACAGACCGACAGACCCCACAGACCGACTTTTTTTTGAAATTATGTTTTTTGGGTTCACTAGGGTCTAAAACGTGAAGATTCACCAAAATCTCGAACTGTCAAAAAATCACGATTACAATACTTCCCTCTATTACATAGGTCGGAGAAGTAAAAATTGCGATTAAATTTGCGCGACGAAAAAAATTTAGTTTTTACATAATACTGACTAAGTTCACATGAAACAATTTTCTCGAATGTTATTAGTATAAAAGTATAGGAAATATCAACTGTACACTGCAAACCAAACCACCCTGTATATTTTAACCAAGTTTTTTGACAAGCTCATTTTGTAAACATAATATGTTCATTGTCCGGGCACAGCGCTTAGCTCTCTGCAAGTGATGACGTACGAACCTGGAGTTTCCTGGTTCGAGTCTCCCAACCAGCAGTGTCGTTAAATTGTAAAAACAACTTGCAATTTGCAATTAAATGTAGTCCTAGTTGCAAAAATAATCTGTCCGTTGCCTCTCAGAATTTCAAAGGTCGTCGAACAGATTGAGATTCTGGCTGCACCAAGATGAAAGTGATTGGATCCACTATAATAACATCAACCATTCTGTAATTGGGTGTTATCAGTTAAAATAAATTAATGTTCTGTGGGCAATAATTTTTGTTGGCAGTGTTTTCATTTAAATGCATAATTTTTAAAATTAATTTCTAGTGAGAAAAGAAAATATAAAAAAAATATGGGAAATAAGTTATCGATTGTCACATTTTCATTATATCTTGAATGAGTGGTTTTCTTTGTTTGTGTTCTGCGTTTGTTCACCCCGTTTGTTAATCGCAGACTTTTCTAACGAAAGAGAAGAAATAAATTCAATCTAAGATAAATTAGTGGAGAGGCTAGTAGGTTTAATTGGGACACGCGAGATGTGACTAGCGGCGCTTAGAGACATGTCGTTATCTACAATGCAACAAACTTTGGCGTTTGACGTCGGAACTAGATTTACACTCATGTTCTTGACGCCTATTTCTTCCCCCTTCACCAACGTCTTGTCGAGTTGTCGACTTACATCTTCGTCTCAGACTTAGCGTAGCTGCACGACTAGTTCAGAGATGTCCATTTTGTGCTCTGAAAGGAATTAGTTGAACTGATTATGCGCTGGAAACTTCGTTACATGTTTTGCTTTGTTTTTGTTTTAAGTAGTAGTTGTTAAACCTATTGCTACAAAATATTAGAGACAACAAAATTTAAGATTCGAATAATAATGAATAATTATGTTTTGGATATAATATTTACTTAACTTAATATAGGTGTAGGTACGTAATTTCACCTAATTTTTACCTTCCGCTTACCTGTAAAGGAAGGTATTGGAATCATGCAAAAAATCGGGTTGTGAGTTTTAAGTGGATGAGCACGAATTAGGGCCCTTACAACTCATTTTTGATAGTTTCTCGATGATGTCTGTATGTATGTATGTGTGTGTGTGTGTGTGTGTGTGTGTGTGTGTGTGTGTGTGTGTGTGTGTGTGTGTGTGTGTGTGTGTATGTGTGTGGTCCGGGCCGATGCCGGATGTCGCATAACTCAAATACGAATTACCCAAAAATTTTAATATTTGGTATTTTACAATTGTATACGAATAGGAAGAGCTCATTAGATTTTGGTACAAATATCTTCACCGGAAGAGATATTTTTTGAAGATTGAAAAAGATAATTGTCAAAAATTTATATAAATTTGAATAAATATAATATTTATTTGTAATAAGAATAAGAAGCAAAGTTATTTGCAACTCACGTTATAAAAAAATTGTCTTTATCTGGTAACATTAAAGAACTGCAGTAAAATTTAAAAAATAAATTTATCAGATAAAACGTTGAAATCTTGTAATCCATGTTCGGTTGATTTTTGTTTCTATGCGTAAAATATATTGACAGGTGAGACGGGTGACAAGTTGGCATACTAGCGCCATGTAAGTCATAAGTCAGATATCAAATGTAGTAATTGAACGGAGGATGGCTTCAACACAGAAGAGTTTTCCTGTGAATGAATCTTTTGATTCAGGTGATACTAATTTCTGTGTTTGAATATTTTAGATTTTTATTTCTATATTTTAAATGGGCATCGGATTGTACGTATACATTTCTGTTTAAAGTGTAGATATGGCGGAAGGTTGTGTGATGGCCACGTCAGATTTTTATTTCTTGGTATTACGATTTTAATTTGCATTCATTCAAAATTAATTATGATCATCAGGATATGTCGTCTTATTTATTTGAATATAATATTATTTTTACGGTTCGTATATCCTTTCAATTTATGTGACTAACGTTTTCAATATTGAAAAATTGAGATATTGATGAAAACAGCAGTCTAACATATTTTCATTTCATAGAGACAGAGCCATTAAATATTTATTACTTCTTTAAAGAAATATTGAAGAATTATTTAGCGTATTAGATAGATAATAAGATTAAGAAACATGAATTATTAAATGTTTCGATTCTTAGATTTGCCTATAATCAAGATGTGTATCACTTCATATTTGTTCATTGTCATTTTTACTTTTTTATACACAGTATAAGTAATAAGTCTAGGAATAATGAAAAAAATCGATGTCGGCATTTTCGCGAAAATACATGTATTGAGGTCCTCTGAATTCCTTTTGGCCATTTTCTTAATAATGACTGTGCGTGGTTGGATGGGTGTCCGGAACCCGGACTCCGGATGTTCAATAACTCATAAACCAGAATAGATAAAATTATGAAACTTGGTATTTATAAAATTATCCCACTCGCCCTTCGGGCTCGGGGGCTAAACTTTCTTCTCTTGAATAAACATTCATGTATCTTACTTGGTGTATAAATTCCTATAAAATGACAATAATTATGACATGTGTTGTAAAATATTTTTAATTCCCGTGAATCCGGAATTAATTGACAATTTGAAAATTTAGTCCGTACTTTAAACTAAACTGAACTGAAAAACTTGGCACACTCATGTCACGCAACAGCGCATATAAATTCGCGTCGCGTTTTATTCAAATAGGAATGTAATAACCCGTAAATTACGACAAGTAGTAGCATCAGAGACGGCTGAGTCCGACGACCGGCAAGTATATAAAACACGGTGTGTTTGCGGCCGTGACACCAGCAGGATAGCCCTTTGCATAAAGAAACAACGTGAAAGCTCCGGTGCCGTTATTAATCTACGGTCCTTGCCTATGAACAATTAAATTAACCCCACACAGTCCTGGGGGATTCAAACACATTACAACATTACACAAAAAACTTCGCAACTTCATTATTTTCATTATTAATCGTGAATTTCATTTAGTATTTGGAAGGTTTTTAGTATATTTAGTTATTTCCGATATAAATAGATGCAAAGTAAATGAGTCTATTACATATTTTATTTACTTCTTCTAGTATAATGAAAATAGAGCAGGTATAGTTTGTGAGATGAAAGAAGTCTGATTTATTGCTCTTAATGCCTTAATAACGAGTTGTCCAATCTCTGAAATGACGATGGGACAAAATTTGATTTTTATCAAAAAATGTCCAAAATTTGTACAAAATTATCGGCCTAAAAAAAAAATTTTGGCCAAAGTGTGGGTACCAGCTTTTTTTGCTCTGATATCGAGTTGTCCAATCACTGAAATAACGATGGGTCAAAATTTGATTTTTATGGTTCAAAAATGTCCAAAATTAGTACAAAATTCTCGGCCTAAAAATTGTTTTGGGTAAAGTGGGGGTACTAGCTTTTTCGACATAAAGGTCATCCTAGAACAGTACGAAGTAAGATTTAAGCTCCGCCCATATGGTCATATTAATAAGTAATAATAACTGAACTTACGTTACAATAACAGTGTTGAGTAGAACTCGTACTCGAAACAATATGAATTTTTGAAAGACAAACGTGTTCATTGTTCAATCCATATTTATTACATACCATTAGACAATGCAAGTATTACCAAGATAAATATATACGGCGTTTGTTTATTTGTTTATGATGTAGATTTGCTATAGAGCGCCCCGATCGTTTATAAACGGGCCGCATAGTGGGTATATACCTTAATATTTTGCGTCAACTATCCTAATTTGATGGGTGAGATAACACTTATGTACAGCTAAATTTCAGACACAATTACAAATAATTTTTGTTGGAATGTTACATTAGACTCTTATCTACATGAAAATTTTTTGAAATTTCAGAAATATATCACTTTATATGAAAAAAATGTGCCAGTAAATTCAAGCAAAACTTATTCAAGGAGTATTAAAAGCAATCTCTAGTTATAACCTACTTGTTTGTTTATTAAATGACACACCAAGTCTAAACTTTACCTACTGGGTATGAGTACTACCCATGTACAAACATTCATTCAAATGGATTCACAAATATTTGAAATTTTGGCACAAAGTCATCTCATCCGGTGCGCCATCTTTCCCGGACTTACCCTATATATTTTGTAAAATTATAGTAGGTACTTGACACATCATGTTTGAGAAAATAATAACTAACGTGACGTAATTGAGTTTGTGTTCAAGCAACTACGATTATTGAATAAATAATTTAGTTTTTCTCAAAATTGAAAGTAGATACAAGAAATAATTTCAACGACATTAATTCCTTATATTATTGTTAACATTTTATATTGGAACTTTTTTTGTGGCTAATTCCATATTTGAAAAAAATATAATTTATTGTTGTGTTTTAAGTTACCTTCAGGTCTGCGCATTATCATAAACTTTATAAATACCAAGTTTACTCTATTTTTTCATGTTTTCATGATACCTAGACTTACATATACTGTGTATAAGAAAGTAAAAACTGTTGATCGTCGCTGAAACAATTATCTTCGATATATTTTGAAAGCACAAGAGACACGCTGTAGTCTTCCCCAGGAGCTATCCGCTTTTCGATACTTTGTTTCGTAAACTACCATCTACTTTATAGGCATAGCTTGTGATAAGGAAAGTCAGTGTTTTCGAAACGCAGATCTTCCCATCTATCTCCTGGTTGCGTTGTATGTGTGCAGCTTCAACAGCTCTTGCTCTTCTCCCGTGCAAAGCGCTCAGTGTTCCGTTCAACACGGGATATCATGTTTTAACAATGATGCTCTGTCTGCTTTGGATACATCATGTAAACAACGGGGTTAAGGACAAGGGCTATAATTAGAACTGTGGAAATTTAGAACTATGAATTTGATAGGAATCAGAGACTACGGACTACGAATGGATTCAAAATATTAATATGACGAGTACATTTAAGACATAATTGATCATAATGAAACTAAATTAGGTAAGAGAGGTTTTGTATAAAGCGGAAAGCAGTATGAGCCAAAATATGTTGAAATTTCAGTTTTGATGGTAAAAGCGGGCATATTATTAACAGTTTCTTATTTTTCTAAATAAGTTGGCAATTATCAGCCATTTCGATGCAAAAATTGTTAATTTTAAAACATGACTTGGAACACAATATTTGTAACTAAGTATATTGATAAAAATTATATCACACTACATCAACAAAAAAACAAACCTTTAAGTTCTATCACTCGAGCTGTCGGGATCTCGCTAAAATAATTCAAATTTTCATAGTTATTTTCATATTATAAACTAATGATCATTTATATTAAACAGGGGCAGAATTCGATACTTCGTTATTAAATATAACTTATATTAAAAAACGATCATATGATTCTGTCTGCCTGAATTACTATTTTATTCCCTATTCACACATGGACACATAGAAGACACACACACGCAACAGTAAAAAAATCTGTGTGTGTTGCTTGTGAAATAGAGGCGCCGCTATTTTGTGGCTTCTATGTAAGTAAAGAAAAAATCAATTTTGAGGCCACAAACGTTCCACACGTTCATCATTTTGCTTTTGTTGCATGTGTGTCGCATGTTTGTGTCTTCTGTTTGTCCATGTGTGAACAGGGCTTTACTTTCAAAATTCACTTTTTCCCATAAGAAAACATTAGTTCCATTTCGGCAGTACACCAGCATTGTGATTGGTGATTACTGAGCATGCGCATTGAATAATTAATATGGTCTATAGAAGTGCTAAAATCCTTTACGCGAGACACTCGATCGAAAAGTTTACGCTTGTTCCATTTAAATCCATTACTTTTTACTTATGTAAACGTGAAACAAATCACTGGGAGCAATGCTGGGAGTTACGAAGTGTCTCGCGTGTAAAAGATGTTAAAATGTCAGGATTATAGTCAAAAATAATTTTATCAATATATTTTTATACATATCTGACTACTTAACTGAATTCAAATTTAATATTTTGTGAACAAGAAACAGTAGTGAATTGAATTGCTATTTACTGACTCAAATTGAAAACACAAGCATTATGAAGGAAGTTTTTTTTATTTTCTTGACGGCTGTGCGAAAATTTTTCAATATGTGAATGTTGTCCTTTCTCACCAGTAAAACTTAAACTTAAAGCTGAATTTAAGGAGACATGTCGTATATCGAATAAACAATTTCACAGTGACATAAAATATTCAGCATTTAACATCGAATATGCTATTATATATTTACGATAAATTTAAATTTTCAACTTATGTACAGTATGTTTGAACATGAACAGAGGACATGTCGAATTAAATTTTTAAACTCTTTAGTAAATGTTCAATAATTTTTATATTAACCATATTACTGGTTATCTCTATCTTAAGTAAATTGCGAGTATGGTCTATAACAGAGAAAGGGAGAAATTTAAAGTTTTAAATATTTTACTGTTACTGTACCTATATATCTTTATAATAATTATTGTAGCTCTTTTTAAACCCACATACATGACATGACAATAACACGTGTCTGACATATTTAGCGAAATTCATATTTTTGGTAAACTTGTTGAAAAATATAAAAGCGCATGCGTTGTTAAAACCTTGTATGTGAAAGAAAATTTAAAATACGTCTAAAATGCATTTTGACATAACACGTATCTGTTAACAGTCAAGAAACTTAAAATACCTATGCCTATAAAGCACAATGTTAAATAACACGTATCTGTTTACGTTTAAAAACGATAAAACAATAAGTGTCTCCTGAAAACTTGTATCACATACAACATACATGCTATTGCCATGTCACCATCGATAATGTAACTGAATGTATTATTAAAGTTCAAAAAAATAATATCTCATGTATAGCACGTTTTCACGAATAATCCTAGCGTCACGTATATAACCAAATAAGAGAATTAAATAACTCATAAAGTTGATAATTAATCATTTTGATGAGTAACTACAATGACCGCAAGTAGAGTATTATACTTAAGCCTGTTTTACATTATACTTTTTTCGTCTAAATTCTAGTTCGAGATTCATCCGAGAAGTTGCTAGCCATTTCTAGTATAATGTAAATCAGAAATGCCCATCCGAGTTCCGTTTGATTTCCATACTTTTTTCTAGTATAGAAATATACGCCCGGCTCTATTTTTCTATTCGAGATTCATACTAGATTTGTCTATGCATGCACAGTTCAATCTGTAGTTAGTTTGACCAACCTTTAAAAGTTTTGATATTTTGTTTTAATTTGTTCACGTTGATGTTTATGAGTTTTGCACTTGTACATGTGTTATTAAAGTTGTGTTAATATTTTTTCCATTATAAATTCTAACCTCCAAATCTGAAGTTGTCACTTGTTAGAATAAGTAAGAATATTATTTATTATTTTGAAGTTACCTAACTTGGACCATTTCGGAAAAAATCGAAGAATTCCGATTGTATACGAATAGTTTGGAAATAAAGTATGAAAATCGAACGAATCTCGAATGGAAATCTAACGAGAAATCTAGCATGAATCTAGACGAAAAAAGTATAATGTAAAACAGGCTTTATACTGTATCAACAACTTTAATATAGGTACCCACTTACTAATTATAAAAATTAGAGAACTCGCGATTAGAAATCACCATTGTTAATCAGAAAAACGATACACATTTTTCATTGCATTTCGTATCGCTTTGTTTCCAGTTCAAATTCAAACTACCCTAGTAGAAATTTATTCTAGTAACTCGCGAGTTTTTCATAATTCGTAAGGCACTTGTTAGGAAAACTTGCGAGTAACTTATTCAGATTGTTAACGCTGTGCTGACAAGGCCCTCGTGATGTAAAACTTGTGAAATACTAACGTCATTTTATTATTAATTAAATTATTACAATAATTTTGCAAATTAAACAAAAATTTATAACTTTTGGTGTCTTTCTATAGTTATCTTACACAAAGTTTATACAAATGAGATTTTATACATTTTTACAAATTTATATATTACAATTATTTAAATAAACATTTTTATAAAAAGCTAAAAAAGCGCTGATGGAGCAAAAGTTACACTTATACCTACATAAACGTATATTAGGTATACATATAGCACTTTGAATACTAATTAGTGTCATCCTTGGCGGGGGCGGTGCTTAATTTTAAAAAGTGTAATTCAAAGTTAAATTTAAATAGTAAGTATTCTATTTTTAGATCTAACTTAGGATTTTTGGTGAGGGGGAAGTTAATTATCCTCATTACACCCCCTTCCTCATGCAACCGCGCCTATTTTATGACTCATTATTATTTAATAAACGAAAACATCTATAGTCTAGTTTTACCCTATGTAAAACTCACTAGTTACTCACTATTTTTCCCGATTATTTTCTAACGCTAGTTTAACTAGTCAGTGCCCTACAAGTAACTAGTAAGTTTTACTCAGTGTTTCCTTACACCAGTTCCGCTAGATAATGCCTCGTAAGTAACTAGTAAGTCGAACTTGACTAGTTATTTTATATCAAAATCTTACGAGTTTCTTGTTAATTCTTCCTCACAAGAAATGTCTTACGAAAAACTAACTAGTGCCTCATGAGTACTAGAGAATGCCTAGAGAAATTTCTACTAGGGTAACTATGAAGGTCGAATTTAAATAATTTAACTCCTACCAGTTACCATGTGTGTTAAAAACATTTTCCGATGTGTTAAAAAATAAATTTATGTCTTATAAAATTATATGGTACATTAAATTACAACTTTTACGTAATAAATAAATACATTTTAACACTGACTTTTAAATTTTAGCAACAAAAAATACATTTTAACCGAATGAAAAATTATTTTTGTCAGAATAATTTATTCCGAAATAGCATTTTACTAGCTTATATAGGGTGGGCCAAATACAAGTTTTTTTTGAAAATGCAATAAAATGAACAAAATCAATTTTTTTTTCATGTATTATGGCTTCATTAGTAAGAGCAAACATTCCCATTTATTATGGAACACAACTTCGTTCAAGTGGTTGCCTCGGCTGGCTTCACAGTAGCGCATTCTGTCACCCAATTATCCAAGACCTGGTTAATTGTTTCGGGCTGTAGCTCACGGATTGCTTGTATGATATTGGCCTGAATCGTTTCTGGATTGTTAGCATAACATCGGTCTTTCACGGTTCCCCATAAAAAAGGTGTCAAATCGCAGGTCCGAGGCAGCCAATTGACATCGCCAAGACGGATGATAACATGATTTGGGAATTTGGTGCCGAAAAGATCGATTGTGGCATGGGCTGTATGGCATGGCGCGCCATCCTGCATGAATCAGAGGTAGTCCAAATCCATGTCTTCAATTTCAGTAAAAAAAAAGTCGGATACCATGGCTCTGTAAAAATCTTATTTTCAACAAACGCACTGTTTGGGCTATACAGCACTCACTTTGGAAATAAGTTTGCAATATTTCCCAACGTTGCTCAAGCGTAAAGCGACTCATTTCGTACCGCGGAGGTATTATACTTACTTTCTATCAAGATTTCGAGTGGGAAAAAGCTGTCAGTGTCAAAATAACCTATGATTTAAAAAGAAACCACTAGTTGGCCCAGCCTATATTTTAGTTATTATATTATTTGTACAAACAATGCATATTTTACAATATTGAATAAATGCTGTAAATTTTTTTATGAATATGTAATAGCAAATACCGTCACAGCATAACAATAAATTGCTCATATGTATAAATGATAATATTTTATTTACTGGACATTTAATTATTCAACTTTAACATCTTTGAATATTGAACATACCACATAATCATGAAATAATATTGGATTCGGTACAAATTCTCAGAGATTAACTTTTGCCATTTGTTTGGCAACGTTACGCTTTATATTTTATTAATTTGTCGCCGTCATCAAGCGGTTAATTAAAACATTGCCCGGAGGATTCATTACTTTATATTTATCCTTACATGGTATAATTTACATCCCCAATGAGTATGAATAATAAAATGGGAAAATGTACCTGCACAATATACCACCGTGTGTTGTTATTAAAAAACGAACGGCTTTTGTTTCACGGAGTGTTTACAGTACGGTCGATTTAATATTTGAATTTGCATGCATTATTTGTATACTTCCCGACAGGAAAGAGCATAGTATTATTTCATTAAATCTATAGTAGGTATTTCCTTATTTTGTGTCCGAAATACTCGAAATGAATGCACCGTATTCCAACTGTTCATTTATTTCATATTTTGCAATGTATAACTTTATTAAATTTAAAAATACACAAATCCAGAAGCACTTAAAAAGTACACTTTAAATAAACCGCACTTAATTATCGTATTAGAAACAGACCAAGTATCGAAATCAAAATAATTAAGTAAAGTACCGGATTTCAGATAAGTCTGCTTACCAGATTTCGGATTTAGGATACCGAATTTCGGATTTAAGATACCGAATTTCGGATTTAAGATAGGTACCGGATTTTGGATAGGTCTGATTACCGGATTTCGGATAACGGATTCCGGATATATTCGGTTACCGGATTTTTCGGATATCGGATACATATATCCGGATTCAATTTTTTTCGGATTTTGACAGCCCTAATGTACAGTATACAGCAGTTTAGCCAAATAGGCAATAGTTTAAGAGAAGACGGGACGACGGGAGGTTATGTTTTCTGATTTTACAATATTCTAGAAAAGATACCTTTACCTTTGAATAAATTTATGTTCAGTTTCTGCACCTGTGTGGAAATATTCAAAAACCAATGTTTGTGTTCTATATCAACAGCATCTTGAACAGTTGAGAATCTAGAAACTGAAACCGGAATCGATTCACACGAGTTGGAACTTGCGAAGTTTTTGAAGTTCGCATGAAATGTGATCTGTAACTGGATTTGTAATTTGATTTTGAGTGATCATTAGGTATTCGTTATTTTGTTGACAAATTGGAAATTCAAACATTTGTTAGCATACGAGTACATCAGTGAAGTTTGTATTTTGTAATAAGCTAGATTAGAAATTTAGGTATTACAAACATTGTATATTTCAACCTGCACAATTTGTACATTTTAAATTTATTCTGGAAACAGCTGGAGCACTAGACTAATGAAATAATATGTGCGATATTATGCTGTTTAATCCTCTTAATTCATTATTTTTATAAAATATACATTATTTTAAATTAATCCAGCAACAAAATTAGCATGCATTATGAATAATGTAGATGGTTTTATATATTCATATTTATCAAAAATTATGCATTTCACTATCATTTTATATTTTAAAGGTCTTTTAGTTATTTATATCTTACTAACATAATATTTTACTCATACGTACCTAACTATTTGTATTAAACTTAATACAACTTTATTATATTTAGTCTGAGATAATTTGTTGCAAGCTAAGTTTACTGGATATTGGCAGGAATTGGGTATGAGTACAATGTTTATGATTTGCTTATAATAATAATTTTGAATAATGTACCTTAAAATTAGATTCACAAAAATAACGTAGGTAATGAGTTTTGACTATCCATCTATGTATTTTAAAGTTTCGAAGATGGAACCAATTTTATTACTAGAAACCAGTGTTGTAATACATCATTTTTAAAAGGTTCTAGATCGAGATTATTATATTCTCGTTTAATTTGATCTAGATCAGATCATAGATCAATTTGTATGATTGGATCTTTTTTTAGATCAGATTAGGGATTAGTGACCTTTTTTCTTTAGATCGTAAAAAGATCAATATATTAGACAAAATATTTAATTGTTGAATTACATTACATTAAAAAATTAAAACGTAGTATTCAATCGATTTAATCTACATATTAAAAATATTAAACATTGATCTTACTCTTGCTAAATTTTCAATTTCAAGTTTTTAACTTGCATATAGTGTAGAAAAAATCTATTCATCTTATTTCATCATCATAGATCACATTTATTTGGTCTAGATCAAACTCAAGATCCTTAAGATAAAATGATGTAAATCAGATCAAAGATCACGTGAATTGAGCTAGATCGGTGATCTAGATCAGTCACATCACTTCTAGAAATTAGACAAACTGGAAATTTTCCCCAAGTAGCGTAAAAAATAAAACAGACATGAGAGATCAGTTGTTAAAAGTGGAACCAACGAACCAAGCTCGGGGTAGATAGATGAATAATGCACCTACTTTAAATTAATATTTGAGAAAAATAATATACTTTTTGTAATGCTCCGTTCCTCATAGCAAATGAAGTACGAATAACTAGTTAAGTTTAAACGAACCACCATTTCTAGTACAGTCTTTGTTCCGCGAATCAAGCACAGAAATTTGCTGTGCTTATAATTAGCTGTCGCCTCCATGTTCCATCCGGGCTCCGTAGCTCTTACAAGGAGTTCGTTCTCGGAGAGAGTGCAGTGATTTATGCGGGGAAGTGTTCGGCCAGGCAATGAATAACTAGCGGGGAGCGTGCGGTGGCCTGGACGCGGACCTCTGACCACTCGAGACGATGATGGTATCATTCAAACTGTCGTGCGGCGGCAACACCGGCCACGGAGTGTGAGATGTTGTGACCTACACGAGTTAACCACGCGTTTGTCTTAACGACGATTCTCAAAACAGTGGCAAGTGGTATGGGACAGGGATACGGAAGCAAGCTTCGGAATGTATTGGGATTGCCGTGAAGTTATATGGATTGAACGGACTAAATTGATTATATGGATTACTATACAGGTTGGTGGCGGTAAAATGCGAACATAGGAAACATACATGACAATCGAAGTTTCATGCCAGGTATCTTGTTATATTTTGTAGTACTGTCACAAAACGAAGTAATGTGAATTTGTCTGATAAAAAGAGTAATAGTCCAGTCAATGAGTGCTCAAAAGAAGGGTGTAGAGTGCATGGAATATGCGATAATTTTTGACTTCAGGAACTTGTTAGGAGTAGTTAGTAGGTAAACATACTAAAAGTCCCCACCCATGGGAGGTGTCGAACATTTGCTTCTAGTGCCCCTCACGATCGTTTCTCAGAAAAATTGTCTAAAACTAAGTTGTAGAACATTAAATTTCCTTCAATTTGATATACACTTTTGACACTTTATCTTCAACCAATCAAAAGTTATAGAATTTCTAACATGTACGCTCAATTGGCAGCCAACGAGCAAATAGTACAGTAATATTGCCTTGGCTTGGCTCTGAATGTGGTAAAAAGTATTTCGAAACCATATTGTCGGATTTGGCAGAGGGTTTGGGAGGGGGGGAAAGTGTCAGTACCGTATGTTTTATCACAAAAACGAATGTAACTTTTTAGCAGATAAGAATATCGACCTCCGGTTTGAAGCATTAGATTCTGCAGACTTTTTTCTATCAACAGTATAATTTTGTAAACTTTTGGAGACCCTATTTTATCCACAATTTAAACAAAGAAAATAAATGAGTTTTAGTATTTTTTCAAATTCTTGTATTTAATCCACTCTAATTTCTGAACGAATTAAGATATCGACTTCCGGTTTCCAGCATTGGATTCCTTGGACTTTTTTCTGTAAGAGTCATTATAACAAAAGCTTTGTTGAGCTGAAATTTGAGGAGAGAAAATAGTGAAATTTGAGTATTTTTTTGTTCACTGTGTTTAATCAACTAATATCTAAACAAATAAAGATATGGACTTGCGATTTTAAGATTTAAATTTTCAAAACAATTCTATATAAAATGTTATAAACAAAAAGTCGATATATGAACCCATTTATAAATGATAAATGATTAAAAATAATAAATAAATAAAATACTCAAATTTCAATATTTTCTCTCTTCAAATTTTAGCTCAACCAAGCTCTTAAGAAGTTTTTGTTACAATAATTTTTACAGAAAAAAATCCGAGGAATCCAATGCTAGAAACCGGAAGTCGATATCTTAATTTGTTCAGAAATTAGAGTGGATTACATACAAGAATTTGATCTTATATATAATCTTGAACTCTTCTACCCTATATATAGATTGTTGAGTTTTCTTCTTTATTTATGTTCCTTTGTTAATTTCTTCCATTCTTTTCTTTCTCTAGCTAATATTTTCGCTTCTGCTATATTCAAACCTTTGTTGTATATTATTTCATTGATCATTGTATCTCAGGATTTGTTTGGTCTTCCTCTCGATTTCTTCCCTGTGTACTTCGTTTTCCATATTCTTTTCACCTGTCTGTTTTCCGGCATTCTTACCAGGTCGCCGAACCAATTTAGTTGTCTCTCTTCGACTGTCTTTAGTACTGGCTTAACTTTGATTGTTTCTTTGAAAAAATACTAAAACTCATTTATTTTCTTTGTTTAAATTGTGGCTAAAATAGGCCCTTCAAAAGTTTACAAAATTATATTATTGATAGAAAAAAGTAAACCGGAAGTCGATATTCTTATCTGCTAAAAAGTTACATTCGTTTTTGTGAGAAAACATACGGTACTGGCACTTTCCCCTCCCCCTCCCCCAAACCCGAAAATATGGTTTCGAAGACTTTTTACCACATTTAGAGCCAAGGCAATTGGAGCACTCAAACCTTTATTTTTTTTAATTAGGTACCTGATTTGGAGCTAATATTACTGTACTATATTTGCTCGTTGGCTGCCAATTGAGCGTACATGTTAGAAATTCTACAACTTTTGATTGGTTGAAGATAAAGTGTCAAAAGTGTATATCAAATGTAATGTTCTACAACTTAGTTCTAGACAATTTTTCTGAGAAACGATAGTGAGAGGCACTAGAAGCAAATGTTCGACAAAAAGAGTGGGGTAAAAATTATTTTTACGAAATTTATCGATTTTAAATAACGTATATCTCGGAAACCGTTAAGAATTCGACAAATATGTATATAAACAGTTTTATAGGAAATTTAATTAGCTTTCATTTTTATTTGAAACATTTTTTTCCTACATGCACCTTTTCCGAGATATAAGCGAAAAACCAAAAATGGAACCTTTCGACCCCCCTCCCTCCTTTAGCTCATCTCCCATGGGTGGGGACTTTTAGTATGTTAACCTACTAACTACTCCTAACAAATTCTTGAAGTCAAAAATTATCGCATATTCCATGCACTCTACAATATATTCATTGACTGGACTATAATGAATAACAGCAAAATTATAAAATCTAAAAGTTCATGTTGAATGTTAGTATATTAAAAGTAATTATTATGAAAAGATATCGGAAACATATTTATTTTAATTGTTAAATAAATTATAAATATTCAAACAAATTTCCTCCCTCAGTCAGTAGCCTAAACGATTGTAAAATTCAGCTCTAACATTATTTAACATTTGTGGCGTAATTGTTGCAAATGCATCTAAAATTTGCAGTTCATCCTGGATTGTCGCTCTTTCTTCTTAACAACTATAAATTTTAGAAATAACATATAACATCACAAGAAAAAAATTCTTGGGGAGCTAAGTCCACAGACCTATCTGGCTAAGGAATTATTCCACGAGTAAAATAAAAATTTCAATAATATGACAGCTACTTTGACATTGACAGTATTCCACGCAGGGTTGTTATGTTTAAAACAATTTGTTTTAAACAAACTGTTTTAAACATGTTTTAAACACGGCCTAATGTTTTAATGCATGTTTTAAACTGTGTTTTAAATCAGGTGTTTAAAAATTATATCGAAATCCATTCACGACGCATAACACAAACAAAACAAATTCAACTACCGACCATCGGTGACTCCTAGCTACGCAGCTAGAGCGATGTAAATCCCCGTCCTCTCACAAAAAGTAGCATTGGCGACATATTTCGATGGAAATAATATTTATTTAAAACAGATATCCTGTTTAAAACATGTTTTAAACATGCTTTTTTGTTGTTTAAAACATGTTTTTTGTGCAGAGTTAAAAACATGTTTTAAACCAAAAAAAACAGTTTTAAACAGTAAAAAACAAATGTTTTGTTTAAAATTGAAAAAAACATGTTTTTTTTCAACCTTGATTCCACGTATATCAAGATACCTAGCATGATGGATAACTTAATTGTCATATATTTCCCCATGTTCGCATTTCACCTCCACCAATCTGTATAATTTCTATCCATGAAATATGTTTTTCAGTCTCTGTTTGATTTAAGATTTGAATCTAGGATGTTTAGATATCCGCTACAATTTTTATTACCGAAGTGTTTCATTGTTTCATTGCTCTATTTGCGTTGTCATAACTCAAAACCGTGCGTCGTGTGTTTCACGCCGCTTGTCATAAACCCCATAATCCATAAACCATAATGAAATAACATAACTCGTATTTTTATACATAAATTTCCCTTTAAATTCACTTACATTCACGGATAAAAACAACTTAGATAAATAGTTTTCATTAAGCACTCATACGACACACCTATATCTGCTTTATATTGTTTTGTGTTAAAAGTTAGAGCAACCTTTTATTTGCAATAATTTTTATTTTATTACCCATAAACTAAAAATTATGCGGAAATATAAGAATTTTATTACTTTACAAAACACTTTTTATCTTTTCTTGTACATATTTTTACAGCATAACTTGTTATCAAGATATTAAACCTATATAAATGTAGAAAAAATGAACTGATAAGTATGACATGACAGTACTTATTGGTAAGAACTTTAAGTAATGTAGGTGCGGGTAATAAGGCCTGTCGGCTAATAAGGCCTAAGTAACAAAAATTCAATTTAAAATTATTGTTGTCGCTCAAAGTCACCCTCGTAGGTAGCTAACATTCATATAATGGCGCCTCAAACCTGTCGCGACACGTTAGTTCGCATACTGTCACCAGTGCGAAGTCATTCAGTTTGAGGGTCGATCGCGCGGCTCGAATAAAAAGATATCGTCCGAATCAATCGTAATTATTTTTTGTAATATTACACTTCTATATATAATTTTAGGCTATAGTTTTCTATTATTTAATGCTTCTACGGCCTTTGATGTTTGAATAATATATCATAGTCCAAATAATGTTCTTTTCAGTTTTTCTTTTTATGTTGTCGGCGGTTAATAAGGCCTACTAAATTCGACCGTAGGCCTTATTATCCTCCTTTGTTTTGAATCAACATTTGCCTGTTTTACAGGTTTATTTATATCTTTTTCAAAATGTTAGTGACCAAAGGCCTTTTTGACACAAACAAGTAAGAGAAAAAAATTAAAAAGACCTCAACCCCCAAAGGTAGAAGTGGTACTAAAGAAAACCACGCGAGTTTTTTTATATCACGCTTGTAAAGAGGAAAAAATGGCTGATATGAACAAATGTTCTAAATGCAACAAGTAGGGATGCGAAAATATCGATATATCGATAAATATCGATATGAACATCACTTTTCTTTTGTTATCGATGTATCGATAACTCTCTATTCTTGATATATGTCGATAATTATCGGAAAATTTCGATAATATCGAGTTATCGATACATCGACGACAAACTAAAAGTAATATTGACTGATGTTTATGTCGATATTTATCGATATATCGATATTTTCCCATCCCTAGCGACAAGTGGGGTGCATCGGCTTGTCATCGGATGATACAGATAATTTTGAGTGTCCTGATGGCTATTTAACAAAGAAATTTGTTGTTAATTTTATGACTTTAGCTTGAATAATGCATAATGATTAATTATTGATCTCAATTACCAAATATAAAAAGCCTATTTTGTTTATTTATGTATGTTAAAGTCTTAGGCCTTATTATCCTACCATAGTATAATAAGGCCTACTGAAGAGGTTTTTTATAATGTTTAATTGTCTTTTTGTTTACGGCAGAAGTTGCCATTTTTTGTTTATTTATATGACAGCACTTGATGTTTACGTTTAATTAACATTCAAATTTGTTGATTCAAGTAAATAGTTTTCATTTTATTTCAAATCTCCCTTAGCTAGGCCTTATTACCCGCACCTATTATCTTAGTTGTTTTAATGAAACAAATAAATTGGTAGTTTACCTTGCCTGTTGCGTACATACCTTACTTATGCTACTGTAAAATAAATTATTAATTTATTAACAATATCTCTTCCAGGACCGGCAACTTTACTTTTTGTTGTTAATTACTGATATATATATATATATATATATATATATATATGTTTTCTTTTAAATGATTACTTTAGTGTATTGCTTTAAACCGAGGCGCTCGGAATATACAGGCCACCAGCCATCCCCACTCCTGAGCGAACAAGTTACAGTCACCGGCCTAGTCGAAACGTTTAACAGTGTTTGAAAATAGATAATTCCAGTTGTTATGGTGATAAAATTTTGGTCTTGGTGTCATTTGATTCGAAATGAAATCTATAATAAATTATTAAAACTACAAAGTGGTATAAAAATTATTACAAAAAATATAAACAATATAGTGAAAAATATTTTTTTGCCATTATCTCAACAACTAAAAGAGGTATCGAAAAACGGTTAAAAGAATCTGATAGAGCGATTAATTTGCTAAATAAAAGTCTGTAGTTGCGGAACTCTATCTGTAATATTTATTGTAGATATTTAACATTGAATATAACATTCAGAACGGCCGACGCGGCGACCTCGGGCTCCGCCGTATTAAACATGTTTTATATAAAATATTATTTTAATCCATTAAATATTGATATTTAGAACTGGAAAAAATCAGATATTATTTAAATATATGAATGAAAATTTAGTTATTTAGTTTATTATTTCCCATTCTTCAATTATATATGAAATAGTGAGTAGGCCCCATTTGTGGGCCCCAAAAGTTTTGACACTTTGTTCAATTAAGTTATTAAATACAAGGCGTTAAAATGTGAAAAAAATAATCCCGTATGTTTTACCGTTTCCGCGTAAGAAAAATAGGTCCCATTTGTGGGCCCCAAAATTTGTCAAATAGAACAAAATATAAAATTGCCATTGCAAATACGTATGTGTGGAAAATTTGAAGTAAATCGGATAGGTAGAATAGAGTCAAATATTGATTTTAAGATTTAACCCATGACTGAATACAGAGATGAAGTTAAATAAAACTGTGTAAAAACTGATTAATATGTATGAGTGATTGCTAAAGACAAATAAACAAAAAAATAATTGTAGAAACTAGCACTGAAATAATTTGATTTGCTTTGTTAAGTGCATTAAATGTGATGCGCTTCGTGTATTCCATGGCCGGTGAAGGTGACGGCACCGCAAGCAGCCTGGAGGCCTGTATATCCCGAGCGCCTCGGTTAAACTCATAGCGTCTGGTAGTCTAGTGTGTTGCTCGAACTCTCAAGCAACGCAACTGAGAACTGATGTCATCCTGATTTATATTCTAAAATGTACCTGAACCAGAAGTAACGAAGAAGCAAGTAGAATTAAATTCTATTAAGTATGTTTATATAATCATACCATATGCATATGTATATTTTCAAGTAATATTTCACCAGCAGAATATTATCTTTGAAGCATCAAAATTAATATTTGTAGTGAAGCATTTACAAGGCGCACACAATGCATGAATCTCCATGTCGTTATTTAAATTTATACAAATAACCAATGCATTCCTTGCGAGCACGTGTGCATTGCAGTTTCGCTTATCTCGCCTCGGCCTCAGCCTCACCTTCGTAAACGTGAACGACGGGACAGTTAGAGCGCCTAATTCGCGCGAAATCGTCTCTTGAAGACTCTTTCATCGGCGATGGAGTTGAATCCGCATTAATTCACGCTTAGCGAAATCTTCGATGCATGTACGAGTGGAGTGTCGAATGTCTAGTGTGTGATACCGCCGCCACCAGAACCAGCACGGTAGCCGTGTAGACAAGAAATTTCGTCTGTAACGAGGAAATAAAACGAGGCAGAATGATTTAGTGGTGAAACTAACAGTTTGCCGTTACGGGCAAGATTGATCGGCTCTCCTTTCAAATCGTCTGCCATTTATATGTTCGGATCCGCAGTCGGCTCGATAACTACGTGCGTTGTGCCGTTCAGCGATCAGCCGCCCTGCTACCAGTTGGGTGCGTTACTACGAGCTGGTGTCTTTCGAATTCACCCAATCCTAAAACGATCAAAATGAAAATATTGTGGTTATATTTAATCTCGCTCGGAATTATTGATCCATATGTTCATTAGGGTGGAACGAAAAAAACAAGTTTTGATTTTTAATTGCGCGGAAAAGTTGCCTTTTGGTGTAGATAAGATACAAAAAAAATATGAAAAATATTGGAGCACGTCTTGAGGTGCCGCAAGGACGATAAAGTTTCAGAAAATTACAATAATTATCACTACATTTTAAAGTTTTTTTAAAAGAAGTTGTCAACTTATTTGTATATCAAATACTGCCAAAAAAGCAGTTTTTGTTTTTAAAAAGGCATACATTTTTTTTTACTTTTTTGATTTTGTCTTAAGGTGCCGCAAGAGCGGTAAAGTTTTATAAAATCATTGACTCACGTTAACATGCCAAAATTTGATACAAAAGAACAGTTTAATGTGTAATGACAGTTTAATGTGTAGAAACAAACATTTTGCAATTGATCTATGTTTTGTAACATTATATGTACGAGAAAACCATAAAAAATAATTTATCAAAGTTTATTATTTTTTATTTTTTTAAATTTTTTAGCAAACTATAAGTTCAAGATGTTGTAGTATAGCAACCAAATTTTTTATCTTCTTTTTGAACCTAAAAGGCTACTTTTCCCCACTATTACAAAACTAAAAAAAAAAAAAAACTAAAAAAGGCTACTTTCGTTCCACCTAATGTTCATATATGAATAATATTACATTTTGAAGAATGTTAAATTCATTGATGATACGATTCGTATTAGAAGGAAAATGATGTTCTGCAATTTTGTTATAAATTTTTCTATAACTTACCACAATATGTTCTATTTTGGTATTTAATTGTAATTTAAATAACTTCTGAGGTAACTTTGCATATATTTTGTGTTGTTTTGTATATTTACATGTGTAATTGTCTATCTATAGCACTGAAGATGCTTAAATATTAACCGAAACGTCTGCATCTAGGAGTAATTTATTGATCCTTTTTTATCATCCGACGATCTTTTTAATAAAGTTAAATTCATACTTCAGTTAAAAGCAAACTTTTTTGTGTTCATATCTTTTATGATATTTATATTTTTATTAGTAAATATGAAAACGTGCTAAGTACCTACATCTGTAATGGATTTATTTGTGCTATAAAATACTGACTCTCGATGTGATATTGGTGTCCTGTGCCTTCGTCAAAACTGTCGATTATAGCGATTCCAATACATTGGTGGCTGGCATAATTATGACACCTTCACAATGCAAAACATAATAGGTAGTTATTTAATATTATTGTGATAATGAACTTCGGAAATTCAGATAAGTATCATTAATTTAATTTTTTCTTCTACCTTCACTTGGACAGGTAGTACATGTTTGTTCTCTGGTTAAAGTTCTTAAATTATGAAGAACGAAACATAAAATTCTATATTTTATGGCAAACAGAAAATGGTGTCCTAAAATACAAAACTTTAAGGGATATCTTAAGTATTGATGAATTTCACATTATATTTTTCTCATTCTTTTTACAATACAATTTAGAATTTCCAATAAAAGTAGAAATTCTACCTGCCACCTGTTTCTTTGATAGATTGTACGTGCATTAAGGAAGTGTTGCTTGCCAAATTCCAACGAGTAGGTAGTCTGCAAAGTTGAAGGTGTATTTTATTTTTAGTTGCAGTTTTAGAGTTTCGAACTTTAGAACATTTGCTTGTAAAATGGACGAATTATTCATTGTTGATAATGCTGATAATTACCACTGATGAAGCGATGCATTTCATTTTGTATTGCATATTATCTTTATTTGCAAACTGTTTAAATTGAATAATTAAATCAGACTATATAAAAAATTGATATAGGTTCTCGCTTTCTTCGTACTTTTAAAATTATTCGTTTTATTTATAGTCTTATTATTTAAATTTCATTTGTAGTCAGCCTAAGCTCTGTTTACACAGGAATTATTTAATATTCGTTCATGCTTTTGTATCCTGTGTTTGAAGCCATCAATAAATTACAAATTATTCTTTTGGAACACACATTGAAGGCATCGCTATTTGACAGGCGATACTCACTCACCATGTTTCTTATGTATTCTCAGTATTCAGATGCATGAAATGATACTTAGAAAAAAGAATCCATGTGTGAACAGTGCTTTAAATTTTTAGAATTATAAGTCAATATACAAATAATACCAATAAACAAATAAAAATTTATGGGTAAATCATCTAAAATTCAAATAAACTACAAGTATGAACAAAATATTAAATAAATTACTATCTTCGGATCCTTAGCCCAAAGAAGAGCGTTGGTGATTTTTATTCAATTTTATTTTGCTGAAAACACTACTTATATTACAATACAAGTGTACAAGTGTACTAAGTACGGTTTTAAAGCACACACATCGAGTTTTATAACACGACGCGAAGCGAAGTGATTTTAACGTCGCTAGTGCTAGAGGCGGGGGAAGAATATTGTTTTTGAATTTTGAATTTATATTCATAATAATAAATAATTAAAATTTTAAATAAAATGCTACAAAGTGGCGCCCAACGTAGGTTAATTATTTATTTGAATTAATGTTCATATAATAAATAAATAATTAACCTTTTAAATAAAATGTTACTCATTTTGATTCATTTTATAAAGTAGTCTGGTGTGATGTATCAAAATATTGTTACCTAGAAGATTGGTTACAATTTTCCCACAATTTTTATCATTGTTGCTTAGCAGCCTTTGAAACAGTGTGTTTTAGTCTTGTGATTATGCACGCATTTGCGTGTTTTAAACATTGATTTCGATGCATGTGTAAGAAAAAAGAATTTGAAGCTACAACTTTCAAAAAGTGCGTATTGCATTTGAATCAATCATTGTCATCAAACTAAGTTTCAAAATTTTTCAAATTTGCCTCCCCAAAAAGCTGGCGCCCCGGGGCTGTAGCCCATTTAGCCTTGTGGTTAGGGTGGCCCTGGTGATCAAGCGATATTAAACCGATCAAAACGGAAATGTTCGAAATAAAATTTGGTGCTCCTCGGATACGTTACAATGTTCTTGTTGTGAGACGGGGAACAAGAGGAAAATCCTGATGTTCGGATACAATGCGATATCTATTGGCTTTAGTGACACAACAGACCGCGATGTATTGTTCCGTAATCGGTACATTATTTGTGTACAAAATAACATTTTAGTTGTTATTGTCGTGATAAATTGGTAGTAGATCCTGGTGTCTCAATTTAATAATAATACTTAATAAGTATACTATATAATAAATGTTATGATGATGCATTAGTATTATTATCGTAGCTTTTAGCTTTTGTGTAATTTATTATATTTTGCATTTTATGTGCATGTAGTTGAGACAAACAAACATATTTACTAATATTTATAATTTAATCGTAAGTTTTAGTAGATACTTTATAATTAGGTCTGTCCTTCAGAAATCAAAAGTTGACATAGTAAATATTGTTATATTAGTAAAAAGGTAAAATAAGTTCCTCTTGATATATTGTTTTATATTGTTATTTTTATAAAAATATAATGGAAAATCATTGATTGCTGCTTTTTAATATTTTGTAATTAAATTAACGCTCTCACATCACACTTTAAGCTTCAACCAAGCGCGGCATTTTTTCGCATTATCTCATTATTGTAGTACAAAAAGCACAAAAGCTGTGCCAAAAAAACCTTTGTCGCATTTATGATCGACGTTTTTCAATTTCGCTATGAGCGGTAGCAGTGGCGAATAGTCTGTGGAATGGTTGAATGTTGAATGCAGGTCCACTGCAGCACGGTAATGCATTATATCAGATTGGGCGCGTTATTGCTCACGTGCTATCCAGCGGTTAGGTGGTTATTTCGCGATAAAAGCGGTTTAGCGTACTAGTGATTGACAGCAGCAACGAGAACGTTGCTGAATGTTTGTGGTACTTAACTGCAGTGCAAAACGGTGCAATGAGCAATGGTGACTGGATAATTCGAGATTTGTATTTGGCAATAAAATGTACCAATCATTAGTATACCTGTGAAATGAATAGGTGGTTATATTTATTATGTTCTATTCCCCAAGAATAGATTTTTGATTTCTACACTACTATACAAATTAGTTCAACTGCTGCATAATAAATATATATTTGAACCATTATGGGTTATGTCCCTAGAGTGACTTAATGGCGTACACACACGCGCGCACACACACTATGAATTTTACTTTTACTTTGCCACTGAGTTTTAGTTTTACTTTACAACCAGGAGTGTTTTATTTTTTATTTTTGATGGTAACAAACCTACAGGATTAACTCCCAATTACAGGATGATAGATGTTATTATAGTGGAATCCAACCACTCGGACGCATTGGTATTATTGTCGGTTGTGTTGTGTTGCCAGTCAATTTTCCCAATTGCTGGTAAGAAAATAAAAAAAGATTCAGTTTGAAATTTGGCCCCAAAAGTTCTTGACCCATCGGAAATTGCCGACTTGCCGACCGGGCCAGTCCGACCCTGTCTCCGTTTTTAATATTCGATTGTTGAAAAAATTCAATAAAATTCTTGAGCAGGCAACACGAAATTGATTGCCCGAAAATCTAATATTTCAATTTCCGGAAAATAGACTGTGTGAATAAAATTTTAATGAACATGTTTTTTAAATCATTTATATTAAACCAGATTTTAACGGAAATGATAAAAAAATTATAGACGCGTTACACAAATACTAGAATATTAATAAACCTAATTATAGCACATAATTTTCGTGTTTCAGTTTTAAATAATTATGAACTCAAAGAATATAATATAAAGCCTGTTTTTGTGGAAAATAAAATGTCAAGCATTAGAAAATTTGCATTACCTATAGTTTTGTCTAGGCTGTCAAGGATTTTTATTATGAGTCTAGGGTAACTGTCAGCCGAGGAAAATAACCACAAGAGTAATAAAAAATATGTTTACGCCTAAAATTTTATACTATAATACATTTTTTATAGAATCTAAACATTTAAGAAAGTACCTACATAATTTGCAAATTGTAAAATCCAAACAAATATTATGATTATGGTTACCTACAAACAACACTATACTATACGAATAATGGCCAGTTGCACTGCTTCCACTTAAATTTTAAGTTTTCCTTAAATGAACAATATCGAATCAAAATCAAATTGTCAAGCGTATAAATAGTATTGCTGTCATGAGTTCGATTCGATATTTTTCATTTAAGTGACACTTCGCTCATCGGTCAAAAAATGCGAAGCTTATGTTTCACTACTATACTGGCGGAAAAAAAATGAAACACTTTGAAATTCGTGAAATTTCGACCATTTTCAAACCGCTATAACTCGGCGTATTTTTAATCGATTTCGATGAATCTTTGTGGGCGAAAAACTTTGAAGTGTCTACTTTAAAGTCATGCCTGCGCAACCCCTTCCGCCCCCCTCCAGCACCCCGGTGAAAAATAATAAATTTTAATTTTAAAAATGTCCAACTTTGACGATGTGTATAGAGTTTAAAATTTTTTTTTGACTTGATCTATCAAAAGGCCACTAAAATTCACTCAATTCCCTGTGCAGGACTCAAAGAACGAAGTTCCTACGATAATTTGGAACAAAGTTATGAATTTTAAAAAAAAAAACATTTTTTGGTTTTCTGCACATAACTCAGCGACTTTTCAACCAAATTAGACGATTCTTTTGGGGAAAAACCAAATTGTGGGTGTACTTTAAGGGGATAATCTTAGATTAGGATGATCTCTTTTCGTACCCTTTAAAACTCGAACAAAAAAACACGTTTTTTCGGAAAAAAACGTCTAACTTTGCCGATGTGTACCGAGTTGGAAAAAATTTGTCGGCTCGATCCACAGAAAAAGCATTGAAACTTGTTCAATTACCTGTGCTGGGCTCAAAAAACGAAGTTCCTACGACGATTTGGCACAAAGTTATGGCCGTTTGAAAAAAAGTGCATTTTGTAATTTTTTGACTCATAAGTCGGAAGTTTTTTGACGAAATTGTTTTTTTTCACGAATGATTTTTTTTTTCAAATTTCTATTAGTTTAGGCAATTTGAGTTGTTCACACGAAATATCCAATTTCATTTTTAAAGAAAGTAAGCAAATCTCACGTGTTTAAAGTTTAAATTTTCTCGATATTGAAGATCTGCTTACAGGTCTGTAAACTTTAAACTCGTGAGATTTGTTTACTTCTTTAAAAATGAAATTGGATATTTCGTGTGAACAACTCAAATTGCCTAAACTAATAGAAATTTGAGGAAAAAAATTCATTCGTGAAAAAAAAACAATTTCGTTTTCATCGAAATCGATTGAAAATACGCCGAGTTATGGCGGTTTGAAAATGGTCGAAATTTCACGAATTTCAAAGTGTTTCATTTTTTTCCGCCAGTGTATTTTGCAAAGCTAAAGTAGCTCATTAAAGTCATATTTCATTAAAAAAGGAGTTTTATCTTTAGCTTCCCATAAGTATTAGAATTGTGTAGTTGTGAAGCTAATATAATTCAGTTATAATAATATTATTTAAACACCAATTGATAGATTTTGACAGTATCTAGACCAGTGGTGCGTAGGCTTTAAAAAAAAATGCCCAAAGGGCCACCTAGGTAAAACGTAAAAACAAAATAACATAGGTACCTACCTACCTAACAAAAAATTTAACACATATTTTCAAATTTAAATTAAACAACTTTACACTTTTTTCAAGGCTAAATAACTAATGTTAGTGGTCGTAACTCGCAAGAAGCAAAAGATTTTCAAAATTGCCATCTGTTATTTTTTTACAATTTTCATGGAAGAAAACACTTATTCAGCAAATAAGGTCAGCGAATCGCAAAAAATAATTGTACGTTGCATCAACAGTAAACATGTGTATATGCTCCCTTATAAATATAACAAATAATATAAATTGAAATTTTCTGCTCTTGGTATACAATTTTTTTATTTTTTTATTTTAAAACAATCCTGATTTGTTAAATTACACAAATTTCGTAAAAAGGCCACCACTTGCGCATCACTGATCTATATAGGTTGGAATGTTGGCAGGGAAAATTTACAGTTACAAATTAGAGGTCTAAATCTGTCCAATGAAATAATAAAGAACGCAAATGTTTTTATCATTTCAAGTGTATTTATACATACTAATTAAAAAATCTGCTGTAGCCACCACAGTACTTCCCCGACTATAAGTTTTAATTTGCTTTCGTAAAGGCTTTAATTTTATGCTTTATTCAGCAAAATTTAAATAAATTTATCTTTCTTCCCAAATTATTTAAGTTGATACCAACTTCGGCATAATTTAAATAACATGTGAAAAAATCTGATTTGGCCAGCAAAAGACCTTCCGCTATACTCCTCAATCTTTTTAGTTTTTACTACACTATAAGTACTCACAAATATATTTTTTTCATTTTATGTAAACTGTAGAAGATATAAACGATATGTCACTATTTTGTCACTGTCACTGTCATAATAAATTTAAATTTTCATAGTAACAAATGTCAAACGATCATGGATACGACTGAATATCTACTGAAGTTTCATTATAAATTATTAACAATAATTTATTTCCTAAATAGTAAAATACAAATTGTAGGTGACAAAAAATATAATCTTTCATTTGAAATAGAAAATATTGTGATAAATAATTATCCGATAATTATCTATCGAAATATTTAAGCAAAGTACTACGTCATCTCGAAAATATTATATTCGTATTCTATGGATCGTAAATCGTACTTATTCATTAAAAATTTACACTCGAAAAAAACAACTAACCATCGTTTAAATGTGTGATGAGTACAAAAAATAATTTATATAATTTAAAATTACCTACCTAGGTATATTATTTTTTAAAAGTGTAACCAGAAAGGGTATCATTATTCAATTACGAGATGGAACGGCATAGTTGGTCAATTCCACGAGCCCTGCCCTATTATACATTGGCGGAAAAAAATGAAACACTTGAAATTCGTAAAAATTTCGACCATTTTCAAACCGCCATAACTTAGCGTATTTTCAATCGATTTCGATGAATCTTCGAGGGTGAAAAACTTTGAAGTGTCTACTTTAAAGTCATGCATGCAAACTTAAGCGCAACCCCTTCCTCCCCCCTCTAGCACCCATGTGAAAAAAATAATTCAATTTTAAAAATGTCCAACTTTGACGATGTGTACGGAGTTGAAATTTTTTTTGATCTTTTGACTTGATCCACCAAAAGGGCACTAAAATTTGTTCAATTCCCTATGCAGAATTCAAATAACGAAGTTCCTACGATGATTTGGGTGTTAAGGTGTTTAAAAAAAGGTGCATTTTTAGGTTTTTCGCACATACGCAGTACGAGTATATAATATATCTAGACTGGGGAATTAAAATTAATATTTTCCTTGGTCAATTATCTGCTGATATTCTAAAAAACAAAGTTCATACAATGCTAAAATCATTTGATGCCGGTCCTGGCGGGTGTTGGTGCTCCCAAGCACCACGCGGTGCGACTATCGTATTCTTCGATTCCAGCAACATTTGCTCTCGATTGAAACAGGTTCCACGGCCTTCGAGATCAGCATCGCAGCCTCGCAGCTCGCTCCATTGTCCTTCATTTGCATTCGCCAGGCCGCTGCCCCCGCCGGATACAACACCCAGCACGCTCGTCATTAGCTACCGGAGCACGCGCCGCGACATGCACTTTTATTTCATGCACTTGGGATTAGTGCCACCTTCCAAATAATGAGCTATTGGGAACTGTGTTTGCGGCGATTTGGTTTTATTGTATTGCGAGTTGATATCAATTTGCTGAACCGAAGTGGTTATTAAGTTATATTGAGTGTTGGGCCTGCGTTGAAGAAGATAATTGAATTGGCATTCAGTTGTTATTGCACAATTGCAGTAGCAAATTTTACGCAGATGTTAATGTATTTCAGGAAAGTTTCAATAATGGATTTCCATGATTTTAAATTTTTTTTTTTGATATTTCGTTTTGTTTTCTTGTTTATTTTATGGATTTATGTTTTACAACTGTTAGGCACGAGGTATTTTGCTTTGCATTTGTCTTTTACGCATGTTTCTGTATTTTTATACTAGTGAACACTTTTTTATAAAAAATTAAATCTAACTTAATTATATTTTTCTAACATGTCCGCATGCAATTATGCACAACAAACTATAACAAAACAAAATCAAAATTATGTTAAAGAGCAGTTAATTACCTACATGTTTTATTATTATTTCAATATGTGGTATAATAATATAGTGGTAGTGTTAATAAATGCATAATTTTGAATGTTATGTAAATTAGTGCTTACATTTTGGGTATTATGACAGACGAGTATAATAATTTGTGTGATGTGTAACAGGTTCGTTTATTCTAATTAGTATATGAAATTATCGTTATTACATAAACATAAATATAGGTACCTAATAAATATTTTAACACTTTATTATATCGTGCGAAAAAATGAATGTCTAAAAATATCAATTTTATTAATGATGACGACGAACATCGAACGGTAAATAAAATACAAATTAATATCTGCTTTTGTTTTCATAATATATTTTACTCGTAGGTACATGATAATGTTTACAAACAGCACCATGTGATTTATTTCAAATGTTTTACAAAAAAAAGTTGTTTTCCAATTCATATACGTATACATTATACATATACATATACGATATATAATGCCAAGTTTTAAAAAGTTATGTAATAATAAACGAGCGGAATGCATGGGTGTGTGTTAAACTAAGTTATTTAGTAACAAATTATGGCATTATTATACACAATATAACTAACTAGTATGGAAACGAATATGATTAATTAACTAAATCAAACTTATTATAGACTGAACGCTCAAAAGCGAGCAGACTCGGCGCAGACCAAAATTTCTATATGTTGACACGTTCGTAGTCGATGCACCACTGTCGTGTTACAAGTAGGGATGGAAAAAAATGATATTTTAATATCGATATTTGATATGAACATTGTATCGATATTTTTAGATATATCGATATTTCGATATTATCGATTCATACCGATGATTAAACTGGCGATTTGATTTTGTATAGTCTTCATTTAGCGATTTTATAATTTATAAACGCACTTGCATGACAATTCTTATTTGAAATAACTATACTTGTATTTAGCGCCAAATTGTATAACTAGATTGAAAGTTCTTGACAGTATAAATCAGTCTTTTAGTTACAGAATTCTTAAAAAAACGAACTATAGATCATATTAAACGTAAAGTTCTTGATCTCTATCTAGATTCTTTTTAAATTGATCTGTAACAACCGGTAACAACTCTGCATGTCACTAATAGATATATTTAATGTATAGGTTAATACAGTCTATATTCATTTATGCTTATGTTATATTTCTGTTTCCGGTAAGTGTTTCAAGTTATAACTAAAGTTGTCAGTCTTTCTGGATATGGAGTACGTAACTATGTAAGTAACATAACAATCACACATCGACGACTACAGTAGTTGCAATTTTACACATGCCAAAACCATGACGTTACCGCATATTGTAAAGAGAGCCTACACAAACGCTACTTTATACAATTTCTTGTACAATAGGGTCTGAAATACGAGGTGTTTTAGACCACCCGTCTACCCCTTTTTTTAAATGGGTTAAGATTTTTTTACAGAACGATAGGCGATCTTACCAATACAAATAAAACAATACAAATTAAACCCCCCTTTCCAACCCTTATAAGGGATATGCGGGGCAACTTTGTTATTTCAAATAGAAATCCCTTTATTTTATTGCAGATTTGGATTCTAATTTAAAAAAATATGAAGATTTTATTCGGAACATTTTTTTCTATTCGGGACAGGTGGCGCTGTAATCGCAAAAAACGTTTTTTTTTCTATTTGCACCGTTTTTTGGGATTTAATTAGAAAAGAAATTAAAAATAATTTACTGTGCAGTTCAATTTCAGTGACCAATTTCCGAGAATTTCACATGTTTACAATGCATTCCCGAAAATTTATTTTACGGTACGAAATCCCAAAAAAAGTTATTTAAAAATGTGTTGAGTGATTTAAATAGGTAAAATTTATTCACTTGCGAATAAACAGTTGTTTAAAGTTGTTGCTGTGGAGTTAATAATAGCAATTATATCGTCAAAAGTGAATAAACAATGGGCAAATTTTTTAAACAAAAACATTTGGAAGAATTTATCTAAGCTAACATACTAGCAATGTCGTAATTACCACCTTCAGCCGGTTAATCCCACCGCATTAAAGCAAGGTACAAATGACCGCAGTGTGATCGCCTAATTCGAGTTAAATTACATTATTTCCAATTCAATATATACGGTATTTATGCGCAATTAAACATGGAAGTTTATCGGTACGATTATAACTCATTAAGTCCCCATATTGATCTCTGTTGATGTATAGTTCGGTAACTCGCCACCAGGCCGCGGTTAGTTGCTTGGTCCTGCGTAGTGACATTGCCGTTGCCGAATCACGTTCACGTTCACGCGCGTTTATGGAGATTTATGAAGCGTGCGTTATGCCGCGATAAATTATTCCACCTGCCGCTTACCGCTACCACTTCCAAGTGAAGATACATTTATCTCGCTTACCCTACAATTAGATAGACACTAACCACTATTTCAGTCGAAGATCGGATGGTATTTAGCAAGCCGATACATTGCTGTTTGATTTTTTAAAAGAGCATTGAAATAACGTGAATTTCTACTGTTAAACGATAATCCTATAACTATTTTGTTGATTTCATTATTATTATTATTTTATCAAACTGTTTCTTTTAAAACTCCGCGTAAATTAAAAGATTAGGTAATTGTTCATTATTGTCGATTATTGCTTATTTGGATAGAAGATAAATCTTGTTCTAGGAACTTTATATTTTTTAAAAATTCAGTACAATAATATTAACATCATACAATTGTCTTTTGTCTTAATAGGTTACCGATTAATAAAGAATTTTGTATAATAAGGAATGGCACACATAAATTGTTTATCGTTTGTTTTGCCTTTTTAACCCTTATCTGGGCAAGTAGAGTCCAACCAGAGTTGGGATTATCTAGATAAAAATATCTAAGATAATTATCTAGATCTTTTATCATCTTTTTAATTTTACCAATTTTATAAATTTATTTTATCTAGATAGAACTTATGTCATCTTATGAGTGAAAGATAAATAATAATTTTAAAATTTTATTTAAAATGAAATATAAGAAATACTTAATGGTTTTATTTAAATTACGCGCATCAAATGCTCTAAAATCATGTATTAATATTTTTCTTTTTTAATGCGTAGGTATAGTCAGTTATTATACCACAAGAGCTTCGAAAATAATTGAAAATACTGCCGACTGATGAGACGTATTTCCATAGAAACATCTCGAGACCGGAGGTCGAGAGGTGTTTTGCGGAAATACGTCGAACCAGGAGGCAAAAGTATTTTCTATTATTTTTGATGATCGAGTGGTATACGCATTGACTATTTCATGAATAAATCAAATTTAACAATTTTAAATAACACAATTTTATTTATTAGCATAATTTTTAATTTCATTTTAAATATTTTTACATTTGGTGAAAAATAAACAAATATTTATTGATTGTTGTGTCATGGTTACGGTTGAATATACGCATACTATGTCAATATTCAAAAATATGCACTGGAATAGTTGTTCATATAGATAGTTTCTATGGTTTTTGTGAAAAATAGTGCATTTTAATTTGTTAAAATATAATGAGGGAAATAGTCTCACTAACTTACTTTCAATGGTTACTTTTCATTAATCACCAACTTACTGTTACTATAAGTAACGTGAACTTACTTAAAGTCATTTACTTAATTCTAACATAAATTTTATTTGCCTAAATGTTCATTAATTTGAAATAAATCTATGTAATGTTAGCTGATTAAGTGCAGGCTATATTATCATTTGAAACGTCAACATCTAATAAATATTAACATCTCTTCAAAACAAATGACTCAAAGGCCTTCCAACCTTATAGTCCGGTCGCCAAATGAGAAAATCGGCTTGGACCTGGAAGTTGGGTACAACAAATATTTTATGATTGATTCTAGTACTATTTGATATACTGAATCATAATATGACGGGTGCCAGAGCGGCACCCCTAGGCAACTCCGAAAAATTCGAAAAGAAAATGGATTTTTTTGGTTATTTGCCAATAACTACTAAACGGGTAGTTCTACATTTAAGATTGTCCAGTGCATTTTTGTAGAGAAAATTTCCAAAAAAATGACACTTTGAACTGCTCTCTTCGATTAACCGTTTCTGAGATACACGCGTTCAAAATTTTCTTCGAGAGAAACTTGAATTTTTTTTACTTTTTTTGTGTTTAATGACCTGTAACTTCTAAACAAATTAAAATTTTGATATCCGGTTTCTTTTATTAAATTCTGCAAACAATTCTCTATAAGATAGATTATTTTAATTTTTTATGAAGGGCTTAGTTTTAAGATTTTCTTCCAGAGAAAATTGAAATTTTTTAGCTTTTTTCATATTTTTTGTTTAATGACATAATAATTTATGAACTAAAGTTTTACTTTTTACTAAGATTTAGTGGAGCTAAAGTTAGTCATTATTGTACGATTTCATAAAAAATAAATTTATTATTCATAAATAAAGTACTTACCTATTACCTATATTACATTTGCATTCATTACAGTAATTATGTTACTCGCCTGCGGCTCGTGTAATAATAACAATTATAATGAATAATTAAACAAAAGTTAAAAAATTATCAACAACTACACAGCGAACGGCAGGTACTGTAGGTACTGTACTACGAACACGACGTGCGTTTTTCTTTCTTACACTATAAAATTCATAACTTGTAATCTAGTCAACCAATTATATTGATTTCTTCACTAAAAATAATTTTGTTTGTCTTGACGAGACCTTTAAAATAAGGTGTCACAACCGCTATAAAATAATCAAAATCAAAAGTTCGCGCGAATACTCAAAACCAAAATGGCGGATAGAGCGTTCGCGTGGGCGTCCATTACTTCTGAATTGGTCCGAAAGTTTTATTGAGCCGAGAAACAAGTATAAACCGGGTTATTAGCAAAATGGTGATGAAAAATTGAACTTTTAAGTTTTTCACAAATTTCAAAAAATTTTTGAAGGCATAGGTATATCTCAGAAACGGTTAATCGAAGAGAGCAGTTCAAAGTGTCATTTTTTTGAAATTTTGTTCTCTACAAAAATGCACTGGACAATCTTAAATGTAGAACTAACCGTTTAGTAGTTATTGGCAAATAAACAAAAAAATCCATTTTCTTGGGCGATTTTTTCGAATTTCCCGGAGTTGCCCAGGGGTGCCGCTCTGGCACCCGTCATATTATGATTCAGTATATCAAATAGTACTAGAATCAATCATAAAATATTTGTTGTACCCAACTTCCAGGATACATGGCTCGGCGACCGGACTATTAGGCTATTATTATACTACTAGCGAACCCGGCTCGCGTTGCTACGCCTCCAACTCGAATTTAAGGGAATCTCGTTATAAGAATTCTAAGTTATTACCATACCATACATGGTGGCAATTCTAACTACGCCCATGATACCATATCAAATTTGAACCCAATCGGTTACCGCCATTTTGTTTAAAGATGGTGGACTGATATTTTAGTATGCTCATGTCATAAGTTAGATCATAAGTTATGTTATAACCATTACAAATTTGAACCCAATCGGTGCAATACATTTTGAGTTAGCTAGCCACGATTTTGTTTCAAGATGGCGGATTAACATTATAATATACCTATGTTTTAAGACAGAATCTTAGCTATTACTGTACCAAATTTGAACGCGCAGGAACAACAATGCAATTTGACATCGTTATAAACATCAAATAAATAAATAAAAATTTAATACTAACCAATACTAACAATCCACAACTGCCTGTTTCAAAACACCTAGACCAACTGAATTCGAAATTCCTATTCAACAACTAATACATAGTACTTTAATTAAATATGTAGCAAGATGACTCTCATCTGCTAGGCTCTGAATTTTTGTTATCTTAAGTTATTTTTAGATACAACGGTTCAGAGGTCATTTTCATCCCCCGTACCCCTAAGCCAGATTGTGCCCTTGAATTTTGGGCGTCTGAGCACACTTCTTGTAGAGAGTCGGGGTAAAATGGTGCTACGATAATGTAGCCCTTGTGTGCGGTTACGCAGTGTTGCGTAACTTTAAGTATTTTTTAATAAGTTTTTAGTATTATTCGATATGTGTGTGTTTATTAAAGTTAAATATTTAAGTAAAGTGTGTGTTTTAGAGATTTTTGAATGTCATGATTAATTCCGCTCCCTAATTCATCACTTCCCAACTACGCCACGACTGGTTCATCCTTTTTCCTTTAAATAAAATTCCTTTCCTTTTTCATCCTACCCCCTATTTTCACCCTATATTGCTACAAATATCTGGTTATCTAATCTGTTTGTTATTTTGTTCAATTAAGTGACAATCACTGTACATTTTCGTCATAAGAAACAATTATGATTAAAAAAAAAATAATAATATAGCCTATGTCACCCGGGGATAGTGTAGCTTCCCAACGGTGAAAGAATTTTTCAAATCGGTCCAGTAGTTTCCGAGCCTATTCAATTCATACAAACAAACAAACAAATCTTTCCTCTTTATTATATTAGTATAGATGAGTGTCCAGCAACCTTTCTCCATTATTACTAATTAAATTGAATAAATGTAATTATATAAATTTTAAACATTTTAAAATTCATTAAAACATTAGTTTTAAAAATTCATGTTATTTGTAAAATTGTATCGAGAGATTTGTTTTTGCTTGATCAACATACATTTTATTAACTTAGTTTCTTTTAAGTAAGTAACTATTTTGATTTAACAAATTGTCGAATATGAATTATCATCCGGCATATTCAAATTTTTTTCAAAGCCAGTTTGTTAAAGGTTCATTCCCACTGCTTATCATAGTCATAGTTTTTGACATAGTTTCTGTCTTAATCATAAACATACGGTGACCATTTCCCAACATAATATAAATTATGTTTATGACAATGTCATGACATTTAATTCAATATGCCTGTAACTATATTATATTTATAATTTATAGATTAAACTCAGCTTAAACCTATTTTTAAGTAATGAAGAAACATTTTTATTTAATTTTTCTGTAGCATTATTAATATAATTTTTTGACATAAAAAGATCATAATCTGTTTGACAACCGCATTAAAAAGAGACAGGTAGGTATATAAATATATGGTTATCTCATAAAATAATTACTTTGATTATAACAAAAATTAGAAGTTTGCATACTTTTCTGATTGTGTTTATGACAAAGCCTAAAAACTAAGACACGTAATTCGGTATACCAAACTGTGTAAGACTATGACAACTAACAAAAACTATGACTATGATAAGCAGTGGGAATGAACCTTAGACAATCAAGTTTTTGTTAAAATGAATGTTTATCTGATAAAATAAAAATCCCTAAAACTAAAAATTTTCGATAGTATGGAATAATTACATACGAATATCCTTCAATTTAATTTTATTATTATGGCATCGAAATATTAATTAGTTAAAATGGCATCTTGTACCTATATATTACAGTTTCGATGATTTATGTACACGATCAATTCAAATTCCGATTGAATGACGAACAGTAATTATTGTAGATTTGGTGTTCGATCAATCAGTGGTAAATTCAGTAAATTCCGCCATTAGTGATACTTAAACTTTATGTTGTCGTTAACCAGAAATGTCGATGTCTCGAAGTACACAAGGACTGATGAGTTTATAAATTTATGTACAGCGAGGCAAAGAATGATTTAAAATCGTGCATCAGGAACCCATAAAAGTTTTAAATATTGAAAAAACTATTTTAATTCAATTTTAATACGTTGCAGAATATAGAAATTACAGTGCGTGTTCTCTTTCCTAATTTGAATTGCAACGTTTTAATATTTTAAAGTGGAAGGGTACTTGAATTCGTGGCATGATAAATCGATTTTGGATTACTTCGCTTAACCGTGTACATAATCAACATATTATATTGCGTAAAAAGTCAAGTTTTGTAATAAGATGCGCATTAGATATTCAAGTGAGGATCAGTTCTCGTCTCCTTTTTATGCAGGTTGCGAAATAATATAAAATGGCTTTATATGATATATGACGCTGTTTCTACTGGAATTTGAAGTGTCGCAATGTTATAAATGGGGACGTCAGAAAAATGGAAATATTTTCGGGATTAACTTTGTTTTTATTTTTATGCTAAACTGTTGATTGTTTCACACACTATGGTTTGTTTGCTTCTTGTGTTGAATTATTTTAAAATGACTTAGAGATTAGAAGATGTACTAGGTAGGTATACTAAGTATATTAAGAAATTAAAATATTTTATCCAAGCCAGTAATCATTTGAGTGAGATACCTAATTTGTTATATTACCTCACTAGTGAAGTAACTTTGATGTGATTTTGTCATATTATCTCTCGCATTTACTCTGCTTCACTCGTTCGTAGCCATTTTCCCAAATAAATTATTTATAAACGAATAATAAATAAATATCACGTATAAACTTACAAATTAATTAAGAATTTGTTTGTATATAAAACTGGCAGCATGTCCTGCTTTCGAACAAATTGTTTGTACCCTCTGTTGCTTTGATTTTAAATCAAAATTATAGAAACTATGGGTCGCAATAATAAGTATATTGACAGCTGAATTTAAGTGGAAACTTAAAAAATGTTTTGAAAACATTAATAGGTAAATTCGTTTTTAAACTTTTTATTCTTTTATTATTTGAATAAAAATGGTCCACAATAATATTTTATCCACTTAGTAAATTCTAGTTTATGTATTGAAGTATTTGAAGATATACTAAACTGCTGCAGTTATAAAATAATTTTAAATAATTGTTAATATCTGTAAATACATTTTTCATATTGTTTTATAAATTGCCGAAACATTTTATTAGATTCAAGAATAAAACGGTACATTGCCTTTGTAATACCTACTAAGTACAGAATTGTGGGAAAGAAGCTGCAAATTGACAATTTTCCGTTCTCAACGTTAACTGGATTTCCACTTCCATCTTATGGCTTTGAAGTCTCAGTGACTGTGTAGACTCTAGTGTCAGACTTCGTGCATACACTTTATAAAACCGCAATAATATGCAAGTTGAAATTTCCATTACCTTTTACATTACGAATACATGTAATGCATTTTCAGCAGAAAATATTACTTACCCTTGATGTATACAAAGAAATTTTGTTCAAAAGATACTACCTAATTAATTTTGTATTTGTACCTTAGAGTTTCTGAACTAAGCTAATAAAGCCACAAATTCTATTCATATTTCATAAAATATAAATAAAACTTTGTAAAATAAATTAATTTAAAATATATTTAATGGATATGAAATTTTCGCTAAAGAAATATTTTTTAAATATTGACAATAAGTTTTTCTTTAGTTTATTTTATATTTTGATTAAATTATTTGCATATACCTAAAACAATGCATACCTAATAATTTGTCACCTCTGATACATAGACAGAAATTAGTACTAGTGCGTTAATATGCTCTAATTGCATAATAATAAAATATTTTATAATAAAAGCATCATAACTATGGTGATTTTAAACAAGCAAAGTAAAAAATTACCCACAAATGGCTTTGATTAAAATTATACCCACTTGTGGGTAAATTGTTACTTTGCTTGTTGGAAGTCACCATAAGAAACGATGTTTTAGGTTAAAACTTAAATTTAAAACTTAAATTTTTAAAATATTTAAGCAGTTATTAAGAGGTTTTGGATAAAACGTTATACTTCACACGTGGGCAAAAAGGAATGACCCACTCGAGAAAATTATCTCACTCAGCCTTCGGCCTCGTGAGTTAAGACTTTCCTCGTGGGTAATTCCTTACTTTGCGCACTTGTAAAGTAATTAACTATTTCTTTCGTTGTGTATCATACCAGACATGGTTATAGTTAATTTTTTTTTATGATAAAGCCCGCAGCCAAGTCAAAAATTTAGAGTGGGCAACTAGAATTTTGGAGTGAGCATAAGCAACCCAATTTTTTCTCGAATGAGTATGCGTATTTATTATGTAATTATTTTCTCTGATGGGTTCGAGTGTCTTAATTTATTTACTAGATAATAATTAAATTGAAGCGAATATGGTGCGTAATTTATCATTTCATGCAATTTATTATTATATCGGTTTTTACATGAATCGTGCTCTGCGAATCCAACAAAGCATATCTCACTACGTCCACCTGAGTTTCTTGCGGCTATTGTGCTTTTGTGTCTGGCTAAATGATAAGTGATGATGCCGTGATTACTTCGCTGGTGGCGCGCTAAAAACGTAATTAATATGACACTTCTCTGGCCTTCATTCCCGTGTCGCCATCAGCGCTGAACATTACCAACGCTAGTCGTCGTACATCATTTTAAAATGTCACCAGTGCGTATTGTTAGCTGGGTATACAATACGCCACAGATAACAACTAGCGCCATAAGTAAATTCTAACGATTGATAATAAATTGATTTATGTTCGACTGCATGATATTACCTTGTTTTATGACACTTTTACAGTCCATAATCGAGTACTTTCTTGGACTAGTACCTACGATAAAATGCAAATTTTACTGCTGTCAATATCATGTCAAAATAAATGTTACAATTTAATGCATTTTTAAATTAAATATATAATTTTTTCCTTTTTACTTCCTTGTACGGAGTAATAGTCAAGTCAACAAGTTGAAAATGGTGAAAAATAGAGATAAAGCTCCTAAAAATATGTGCGATAGCTCATTGGATCCGGAATGACGTCTAGAAAAATGTATTTTAACCATTTTCCAGCATGCAACAAATTGCAAAAGTTATAAACAAATAAAGATGAAGAAAAAAAGGCATTTAGTTTTTCGCTAATATTTCAAAAACTATTAATAATTAAGAAATTTAAAAAAAAGATTCTTAAAGAGGAGGAAATTTCCAATAAAAAGGTCCTAACTCCCGGAACTCTACCTCCATTATTACTTCCCCGACCTATGTAATAGAGGGAAGTATTGTAATCGTGATTTTTTGACAGTTCGAGATTTTGGTGAATCTTCACGTTTTAGACCCTACTGAACCCAAAAACATAATTTTAAAAAAAGTCGGTCTGTCGGTCTGTCGGTCTGTGGGTCTGTCGGTCTGGATGTTGCATAACTTAAAAACGCGTTGGAATTTTGGGCTGAAATTTTATATTTAAGATCTTGACCCAAATTATGACTTCAAGTTCGTTAATGAGCTTTATTCAACCAGTGGTACCAACTTTATAAACATAAATTTTATTTTTATCAAAATACTATCGTGTGTGGTATCAAATTAAAGCTCTCGAGAAAAGAATTCTAGTAGAAAAACAAAAATAACATATAAACGATCGTCAATTTTTTTTAAAAATAAATTATTCAAATTATACCGAGTTTGGTGTCAATTTAAAGCGCTCGGGGAGATAAGTTTAGTAAATATGTAAAAAAATGTTATTTATGTGTCTCAAAAAATTATTCAATTTTTTTTATTTAACCAGTGGTACCTACCAACTTTATAAACATAACTTTTTTTATTTTTATCAAAATACTATCGTGTGTGGTATCAAATTAAAGCTATCGGGAAAATAATTCTAGTACAAAAATAAAAATAACATTTAACCGATCATCAATTGTTTTTTTTTTAATAAATTATTCAAATTATACCGAGTTTGGTATCAATTTAAAGCGCTCGGGGAGATAAGTTTAGTAAAAATGACATTTATGTGATTTTCAATTGTTTCTCGAAAAATTATTCAATTTTTTTTATTCGACCAGTGGTACCAACTTTATAAACATAACTTATTTTATTTTTATTAAAATACTATCGTGTGTGATATCAAATTAAAGCTTTTTATGTAGGGGAGATAAGTTTAGTAAAAATGTAAAAAATGACATTTATGCGATATTCAATTTTTTCTCAAACAATTATTCAAATTTCTTCAAGTGTATTATCAAAAGTTCTTTGAAGAAAAAATTTAGTCGGAGAATTAATAACATTTAAACTATGGTCAGTTGTTTTTACCTTCCGCATTATATTTTATATAAGGGGAAGTTTTGAGAGGAGTTTTTCGAATGTGAGTTTTTAGTGAATAAGTACGTTTTACAATCCATAGAATACGAATAAAGTAACAACCAAATTTTAATACAAATCTTAAGAATCCAGTTATTTTTGTAGCAACCCTCAAACCGGACGTAGTAGGTACTTTGCGTAAATATTTCGATAAATAATTAATTTATCACAATATTTTCTATTTCAAATGATGGATTATATTTTTGTCATCTACAAATCGTATTTAAAATTTTGATCTGTACATGATACTATTTAGAAAATAAATTATTGTTAATAATTCAGAGTATGAAACATAAAATTAAAGGCGTTACGAAAGTAAGTTATTAAAACTTATAATCGGAGAAGTACTGTGCTGGCCACAGCAGATTTTTTATAATAGTAACTTAATTGGTAAGACTATTTCGAGTGCTGGATGATGACAATCTAATTTTAGTATTGGTAAACTACAAACATTTAGAAGTACTTAAGATCAGATCGAGAATTCTGTTATTAATATTAATTATACCGTTATACTGATAAAGACTACAAAAGTTCATTGTGTTAATTAATTCAATATTTAAATCAGTTCTTCGTAATAAATCTGGTTCGAAATAATTAGAACTATCAGTCCATCTAATATCAGGTAAATTGTAATCACCACATACCAAAAATATGTCATCCAGGTACTGTGTAACCAAATTTGCTATTTGGTTGTAATGACCGGAATATATAGTAAGATCTGAGAGGGGAGGAATGTAGACACAGCAGATGTGTAATTTGATGTTATTGAGAGACGTAATTGACACCCACAGGTCTTCTGCTTCTGAGTTCCATGCAGTCTGAACTTTGGAAAAGTATGTTTTTGAAACTAGAATAAGCACTCCACCACCTTTACTTTTGATATTATTTGAGCGATCACGACGATAAAGCACATATTTATTAAGATCACATACTTCTGGGTCCAGAATTGAGTCATTTAGCCACGTTTCGGTGATAGTCTAGTCAACAAGTTGAAAATGGTGAAAAATAGAGATAAAGCTCCTAAAAATATGTGCGATATCTCATTGGATCCGGAATGACGTTTAGAAAAATGTATTTTAACCATTTTCCAGCATGCAACAAATTGCAAAAGTTATAAACAAATAAAGATGAAGAAAAAAAGGCATTTAGTTTTACGCTAATATTTCAAAAACTATTAATAATTAAGAAATTTAAAAAAAAGATAAGAGGAGGAAATTTCCAATAAAAAGGTCCTATCTCCCGGAACTCTACCTCCATTATTTATAATAGTAATTTAACGCTGAAAATAGGGCTCCAAGCGGCCGGTGAGGTGTGCGTGTGCCGTCTCTAAAGCGAGTACATCATGTAAAATAATTTTTTTACAGTATCAAATATCAATTTAAAAATTTGAAAAAATTATGGTGTATTGTCAACACTTCAACGAATTGAGTCTCGTTGGAAAAAAGTTATTAAGTTAATTTTTTGAAAAGTTAGGCAATTGTTAATTAACAAAATTTTGTCGGACCTTCGTTGTCATTGAAGACAACAAAAAATGTTTAAATAATCGGCCTAAAAAAATTTCGCTTCTTGGAGCCCTTCTTATATATATACTTAACAAGATCACGTCATGAAAGTTTTTAAAATTTCAATATTTTGTTTATTATAATTTTTGCAAGTTAACAAAAAATTAAATATTGATAAAATCTTATCAAAAAATTTTTCTTAAACAACCGTTAGGTTATTACTGTTTTCACAACTAACAATGGCGTCAAATAACGTAAGAAATTTTTTTTTATCCCATTTGTTTACAAATTGTTTATAAACAAATTGACTAGTTTTATGCTAATGAAAATTTTTTTTACCATTTTGTTGTCTTGATAAAATAATGATTTTTAAGAAAAATAATTTTTCTTAAAAAAGGTTTTTTATTGTTTAAAATCGTTTTTTTTATATTTCCATTGTTTAAATAATTAGTTAAAACTTAACTTTATCTTTAAAAATCATAATTTGCAATTTTACAACCAAATAGCAAATTTGGTTACACAGTACCCGGATGACATATTTTTGGTATTTGGTGATTACAATTTACCTGATATTAGAAGGACTGATAATTCTAATTATTTCGAACCAGATTTATTACGAAGAACTGATTTAAATATTGAATTAATTAACACAATGAACTTTTGTAGTCTTTATCAGTATAACGGTATCATTAAATATTAATAACAGAATTCTTGATCTGATCTTAAGTACTTCTAAATGTTCGGTAAATGTTGGTAGTTTACCAATACTAAAATTAGATTGTCATCATCCAGCACTCGAAATAGTCTTATCAATTAAGTTGCAAAAGTACCTAAATGATTGTTGTCATAAAACTTATGACTACCATAAGTGTAACTATGAAGATTTAGTATACAAACTTTCTAATATAAACTGGTTCAATAGATTAAGTGATTCAAATGTAAATAAAAATGTCGATACGTTTTATAGTATAATATATTCCTTAATAACAACGTATGTGCCAGTGAAACGTAAAACTCATACTAATAGTAAATATGCAGCTTGGTTTAGTAAATTATTAATTAATACAATTAAAGAAAAAAATAAATACCACAAACGTTGGAAATTATATGGAAATATTTCGGACTATAATTCATTTACTACTCTTAGACGCAGGGTAAAACTTTTAACGCAAAAAGATCATAAAAATCATATTAATCATATTGAGTCAAACATTACAAAAAATGTTAAACACTTTTGGGAATACAGTAAATCCTTTAAAAAAAGTAACAATTTACCAAATGTGTTGCATTACAATAATGTTAAAGCTGAAACAGGCTCTGAAATCTGTACTCTGTTTGCGGAACATTTTAAATCGGTTTACACGAATTCCAACATAACCAACCAACAAGACTTAGACTCAATTTCTAATCATATTAATCTTGGTAAGATAAATCTCTCTCATGCAGAAATTCTTACTTATCTAGAGAATTTGGACATTTCCAAAGGGTGTGGGCCAGACAATATTCATCCTAAATTTATTAAAACGTGTGCATATTATTTAGTTGATCCACTTTATATAATTTTTAATCAATCACTAAATACAGGAATTTTTCCTGATAAATGGAAATTGTCCTACCTCACATCTATATTCAAGTCTGGAGATGTGGGAGATGTTGGAAATTATAGACCGATTTCAAAATTGTCTACGTTCTCTAAAATTCTTGAAGCTCTAATTATGAAAAACATAACATTTACCATTAGTAATATAATAATACCAGAACAACATGGGTTTTGTACAAAGAAATCGGTACTTACAAATTTAATAACATTCACAGAAACTGTCAGCTCAAATCTGGATAATCGCATTCAAACGGATGTTATTTATACAGATTTTTGTAAGGCCTTCGATAGGGTAAATCATAATTTATTAATTAATAAATTACTACAATTAGGAATACATGGCTCACTACTGAGATGGATTGAATCATACATTAAAAACAGAACTCAGATTGTTGCAATCAAAGGATATGTATATAGAGAGATTCTTGTGACCTCCGGTGTTCCCCAAGGTTCACACTTAGGACCATTGTTATTTAATTTGTATATTAATTCCATCTCATCATGTTTCTTAAATTCTGAATTTTTACTTTTCGCTGACGACCTTAAAATTTTAAGTAAAATCAAAACAATAGATGACTGTATTAAACTGCAGCAAGATTTAAACAGGCTTAATGCATATTGTGAAAAAAATGATTTATCATTAAATATAAAAAAATATTTTGTTGTACAATTTATACGAAATAAAAACAAAATTAATTTCGACTATTACTTAAACAACGAAAAATTAGCAAACAATAATTCCGTGAAAGATCTTGGTGTAACTTTTGATGCTAAGCTCTCTTTTAATGAACACATCGATTTAATAACAAAGAAAGCGTACAGACTTTTAGGGTTCCTTTGGAGAACAGGGAAGCATTTTACTACTGTAAAATCCTTCACAATATTATACAATTCAATTGTCAGATCTATTTTGGAATATGCATCTCCTATTTGGAATCCAATGTACTATAACTCATGTAATCAAATCGAACGTATTCAAAAAAAGTTTGTAACTGTTCTTTGTAAAAAATTTGGCTTCAATTATAATACCTATGAGTCTGCTCTTATAAACTTCAAACTGCATTCCTTACAAGATCGTCGAATACTATTTGATATGTTATTATTACATAAAATTCTAAATAACAATCTGATTTCTGTTTCTTTCCTACATTTAATTAACTTGAACGTACAATATATTAAAACTGGATATAATGTTTGCTTCACAACACATAAATCTAATACCAATTGTTTTCAAAATTCAGTAATTAATAGGATGATGTCAACCTACAATAACAAATTTTCAAATATTGATATTTTCTTCTTAAATCTGCATCAATTTAAACATAAGGTTTTAGTTTATTTCAATCCATAATAGTCTTCATAAACTATTTTGTAATATGTATATTTTGTATATTAATATTATATTAATTTATATTAATTTATATGCTAATCTGTAAAACTTTATTCTGATATTTGATTTGATATTTATATGTATTTATCTATGTTATTATAATGTATATTTGTATTAAATCGCGTTAACCTGTTATTGGCCTCGGCTGTTGGTTAACCAAACAAAATAAATAAATAAATAAAATAAATAAATAAGGAAGTATTGTAATCGCGAAAAATTTCGGTTCTCAGATTTTGACGGAAATATCCGTTTTGACCTTTTCTGAATCCATTATGACTAGTTTCGTCGTGACGTCTGTACGTACGTACGGACGGGCGTATGTGTGTCGCATAACTCAAATACGGTTAGACGTAGAATGTTGAAATTTTGTATTTAGGACTATTATAGCATCTAGTTGTGCACCTCCTATTTTTGGTTTCAATCTATATACCGGAAGTAGTACTTTTTTCAAATATTTCGATAAATATTTAATTTAAGACAAACTTTTTAATTTTAAATGAAAGATTATGTGATTATTACCTTATTATCGGTATTTTATAAATATTTTTGTATCATTTAAGAATTATTAAAGTATATATTTATAATTTAGTATTTCGGTATCTTGTAGTCCATGATCGATTAACATTTGTTACTACGTAAAATTTAAATGATTATGACATGACAGTGACAATAGTAAAATATGCTTTATATCTTCTTCTGCAGTTTAAATAAAATGACTAAAATATATTTGTGAGTATAGTAGCAGTAGTAGTAGTACTTATATATTAATATATTTGTATAATAAGTTAAAAGAATTTTTTATATTATTCTACATTTTAGTTATTAAGAAAAGCTAAAAGAGATTCGTGGAGGAAGTATTGTCAGGAACTAGAACAGACACCTGAGAGTGCTAGACTTCAAAAAGCTCTGTTAAAAGGCAAAGAAAGCAAACTTGGCTCTCTCAAAAAAGACACCGGGGAGCACACTGAGGGGGAAAAAGAGACATTGGAGCTCTTGCTACAAACTCACTTCCCAGAATCAGTTACCCTGGGACAAGATAGTACAAATCAACAACAAAACTTAGTAGATTCTTTCACAAGGGCAACTAAGGATGACTGGAAACTTGCAAAACAAGTAATCAATCAGTCAAAAATTAAATGGGCAATAAAAAAATTTTTACCATTTAAATCTCCAGGAATGGACGGAATTATACCAGCTATGTTGCAGCAGGGGATAGAACAACTGACACCCATTCTAGGTACAATGCTACGGGCTAGTTTAGTACTGGCGTACATACCAAAGATGTGGAGACAGGTAAAAGTGGTATTTATACCCAAGCCGGGACGAGAATCCTACTCCCAGGCAAAATCGTTTCGGCCAATTAGCCTTACATCTTTCCTTCTCAAGCTCTTGGAAAGACTGATCGAAAGACACATCAGGGATACCGTGCTGAGCGAAGTTCCGCTCCACAAATACCAATATGCCTATCAATCAGGAAAATCGTGCGAAATGGCTATATGCGAAGTCGTTCGACGAATGGAAAAAACACTGAAAGACAAAGAAGTTGCACTAGGAGCATTTCTGGATATAGAAGGGGCGTTCGATAACGCCTCTTTTGAATCCATAAAAAGAGCAGCAGAGAATAGGGGAATACATCCCACAGTATGTGGATGGATCTCAAACATGCTGAAAAACAGAGATATCTACACCTCGCTTAACGATCAGATCGTGGGGGTACGAGCTGCGCGAGGATGTCCGCAGGGAGGGGTCTTATCCCCTGTACTGTGGTGCCTTGTGGTGGACGATCTCCTACGAGGACTGAATAAAGCAGGCTACATAACCATCGGCTACGCAGACGATGTTACCATCCTGATAACAGGTAAATTCGAGGAAACCGTATCAAACATGATGCAGGAAGCCCTGAATTTTGTCCAAAAGTGGTGCGAGAAAGAGGGATTGTCAGTAAATCCAGCAAAAACCGCAATCGTACCATTCACAAGAAGACGCAAACTTGGCGGACTAAAACAGTTACATCTGTACGGAAAATCACTAGTGATGGTGAAAGAAGTCAAATATCTAGGCGTAACACTAGACAGCGGATTGACTTTTAAATCACACGTGGAAAACGTGACAAATAAAGCCATCAGGGCCCTATGGGCCTGCAGGCGAATGTTTGGAAAAAACTGGGGTTTGTCTCCAGCAATGACTTATTGGATTTACAATGTAATGATCAAGCCAGTCATAGAATACGCCAGCCTCGCCTGGTGGCAAAGAACTTTAACAAAACATTGTAAAGATAAACTAAGCAGGGTGCAACGATTAGCCTGTTTAGGAATCACAGGAGCAATGTCAACTACACCAACAGCGGCCATGGAAACTTTACTGAGTCTACCTCCACTTCATCTGGTGGTGAAAGCGAGGGCACTCAGTGGAGCATACAGGCAGAAAATACTATCAGAGGAAGATAATTCTCGAATAGGACACTCTGCAATCTTCACAGAGATAGAGAAACAACCCATCTTACAGATGACATCAGATCGGGTAAATAAAATGTACATCATTGACAAAACCTTCAGGATACTAATTCCTGGTAAGGATGCATGGGAACATGACAATAACCCGGTGAAAAACGAGGACATAGTAATGTACACGGACGGATCCAAGACCACCAAGGGAGCCGGAGCTGGAATACATGGGGTAAGAGGACTGAGACACAACCTGTCGGTTGGACTCGGGACAAATACAACAGTATTTCAAGCTGAAGTATACGCTATCTTAGCTTGCGTGCAAGTACTACAGGAGAGCAACTACACAGATAGGAAAATCTCCATAGTAACGGATAGTCAAGCTGCACTAAAGGCATTGGGATCATGTGAAGCGGGATCGGGCTTAGTCCTGAACTGCATCCATGAGCTAAATGCGTTAGGAGCAAGAAACAAAGTAAAACTAATATGGGTACCCGGGCATTCGGAAGTAGAAGGAAACCGGAGAGCTGACCTTCTAGCAAAGGAAGGAACAAAACTGCCTTACATAGGACCAGAACCAGCTTGTGGAGTCTCATTCGAAACAACCAAGCAGGAGATCAAAACTTTGCTTTGGCAATGGCACAAAGTCCACTGGAAAGAGTCACCAGGTCAAAGACATGCTAAGGTCTTACTGGATGAACCATCCAGAAAAAGGACGGAAAACTTACTGACAATGAGTAAGAACAACACAAGGTTGTTAACAGGACTTATAACGGGACACTGTGAACTAAATAAGCACATGCATACACTAGGACTCATCGAAGAACCAATATGCAGAGGCTGTGGAGAAGAGGATGAAACACCCCTCCATCTGATATGTCACTGTGAAGCTTTTGTGAACAGTAGACACAGGCTCCTAGGAGCCAATAAATTGCAGTTAGAGGCTATAAAAAGAATCAAATTGAAGCAAATCCTGGACTTCATCAAAGAAACAGGACTCATCAACGAGGATTAATTTCAGAGGGTACAATAGGCCTTAAGGCCGCAGTACAGGGACGACGCAAGACCACCTCTCGTAAAATATTAATAATATTAAGAAAAGTATGAACACACAAGTCATGTGGTGTCCACGTCAGATTTTTTACTTCCTTGTACGGAATAAAAGAAAGTATTGTAATCGCGAAAAATTTCGGTTCTCAGATTTTTACGGAAATATCCGTTTTGACCTTTTCTGAATCCATTATGACTAGTTTCGTCGTGACGTCTGTACGTACGGACGGACGTATGTGTGTCGCATAACTCAAATACGGTTAGACGTAGAAAGTTGAAATTTTGTATTTAGGACTGTTATAGCATCTAGTTGTGCATCTCCTATTTTTGGTTTCAATCTACAAACCGGAAGTAGTACTTTTTTCAAATATTTTGATAAATATTTAATTTAAGACAAATTTTTTTATTTTAAATGAAAGATTATGTGATTTTTACCTACAATCGGTATTTTATAAATATTTTTGTATCTGGTATCATTTAAGAATAATTAAAGTATATATTTATAATTTAGTATTAGCAGTAGTAGTAGTACTTATATCTTATATATTAATATATTTGTATAATAAGTTAAAAGAATAAAGTCAGATTTTTTTATATTATTCTACATTTTAGTTATTAAGAAAAGTATGAACAGTTTAATAGGCGTACAAGGAAATCATGTGGTGTCCACGTCAGATTTTTTGAATCTTGTTCCATTTCTTGGATTGCATATCTTGAATTGAGCTTATTGTTTTTTCACAAATTTGACAATTTGAAACTAACTGAAACATTGTTGAATAAAACAACAACAAAGCACACTATTACTATGTTTACATGCAGTTTTGAAAATGGTTTGAGTTTTCAGTCAAAATTATGTAAAACTGTTTACACGCAGTTTTCAAAACAAGTGTTAACGAAGGTTTGAAAACAGTTTCGGCGCAAGCACATTTGGATCATGTAAATGGCAGATGAGTGACAGATCGGAACGAAAAATATAATCTCTTATTTATCGAGAATAGTGTTTTTGTGTAACCTCCTTGCTGTGTAAAATAATGGAAAACAACAAAGAAATCATATTAGAAGCTGTTTTAAAATAACAGTTATTTAAACAACGTTTGACTGAAAAGTGAAAACTAAGTGCAAAGACGACGGAAACGGTGTAGGAAACTCAGTTCTAAGTCACAACTGACAATTGGTGTTTGTACTTTATAGGTTTGTAAGTAGGTACGTTCAAAAAGCGGCAGATACGCATGCGCAATCTCAAAACTTAATTTTACATGAGTAGTTTTGAAACTAATTTTCAAGTCAAACCCAAGAATGTTTGTTTTGGTTTGAGTTAACTCAAAACTGTTTTGACACTGTTTACATGGAGATGTTAAAACTCAAAACGTTTTGGAAACGGTTTCAAAACTGCATGTGAACATAGTAAATGAGATGCAAAGTTTTCAAATTATATTAATATAAATATTATCGTTTTGCCAGTCGAACATAAATCGGACTTAACCCACTTGACAAAATAAAATCCCTAGAACATTTCAAGAATGTATGAACATCACGCTTGTTACTTGCTATATTTGCCTATTAACATCCTATTACTATCCTAGCGATTGCTAATGTCCGCCCTTAGTAACATCTATGTAACATCCCAATGTTAGTAATTTAGTAATAATATCCCAATTATGCATCCCATGTAATTCTCTGAGATGTTTGTATTGAGTATGTAATTTATGAACGTACTCAGGATGTGACTAGGATAGACTTACGTAATATCACTAAAAGGACAAGAATAATATATTTTCAAACATCCCTTGGACGATTCTTGTCAAGTGGGAATAGACTCGACTTAATTATCAGCCTCGCTCGCTGCACTTGCTATGCAATAAACTTTAGCTCGTTCAAGAAAGTCCTAAATTATGCACTTACATAAATAGCTATTTACATCATCGGCCTATAATAGGAGAAGTATTGTAATCGTGATTCTCTTACAGTTCAAAATTTTTATATTAACATTTTAGACTCTACTGAATCAAAAAACATAATTTAAAAAAGTCGCTCACAGATATCATCTTAAAAATGTTAAATTCATACTCTAGCGACCTTAAAATGTGCTTATCCACTAAAAACTCAAACTCGAAAATTTTGACCCATCACAATACCACCCTTACAGGATGTGAAGCAGGAGGTAAAAAATTAGGTTAATTACGAGTACTACATTTTATTTGTAAATATCCTCATATACAAGTGAATTTTTACTAAAACTTTACAAAATTTTACTTACATTTTTACAGTGTGGTTATGTTGATTTTTTTTACTTATTATAAATCAGTGGTGATGATTATAAAAAATATATTGTTTACTTCCGTTTATTTATAGAAAACTGTTATTTTAATTCATCAGCAGTGCGTTTTTCGGTCTATAACTTTGTCAGTTCCTATTTCATGTTTTATGCACAAACCACTTGCAACTTTAATTCTAGAAAGTCACAAAAGTTTCATTTCCATTGCTTTAGGAGATGAACTTTTAACACACCAAAAGTTATTCCGTAAATAAGAAATAAAAAGTGATTTTGTCTTATGAATATATTCAGAATTTACAAAAAATTTAAATTTATTGTTGAACTACATAAGACATTTTAATTGGATGATACTTTTTCATTTTTGCATCATTATTTAGACGGGATTTAACAAAGTATTGTTGTAATAATTATAATATAGCCGAAGGCTGTGTTATAAAGAACAAAACTTCTGAAATTCAAACCTTACTGACTTCATAATTAATATAGTTTATACCTAAACAATTATTTTTTCTTTTGTGAGTATTATTGATTTTTTGTATTTTATACTTTTTATAAAAAGATGTCTGTTATTAAAAGGCAATTTTATATACCTAAAGGAAAAAAGCAATATTCAAATATTAAAATAAGTTTTTTATATTATTTACGAAAAGTCATAGGTATGTCAATTTGATATTTAAAATTAATTTTTTGCCGTCTGGTCATATGTCACGTCTAAAGCAACAAGCAGGAGTGACCAGACGGAAAAAATTATCAAAAAATCATAGTCACGTATGGTATTCGGCTTGACAATTTCTCGAATTATTTTATTTATTCCAGAAAAAGTAATGTATTTTTAAAACAATCATCAACTGACATAATATCTAAGCAACGCTTCGCGGCAATTTTACACTGACAATTTTCACTAGTGAAAATTATCACTGTAGTTCGTCTGTGATTGGTACAATTCATCAAAATGTGTTTTGATTGGATGAAAAACTATGAGTGGATTTGTCATTAATAGAAATTATGAGTACTACAATGTGTAATGTTTCCATTTGTAATGAGAAGCGAAAAATTAAGTGACAAGAAATAATATAGTTGTTTCAACGACTTTTTTGCTTATTCTGCACGCAAAAGTTTATTATTTTCACTTATAATTTTGTACATTCCAAGAAGGTAATCATTTATCTAATAGAAATATCATAATTAAATTAAACTTGACAACGTAAAATACGAACACATATCTGTTGGAATTCATCGTCGGCTACAAATGTCATGAGTGTATGTTCAACAACTCGAGTTCTTGGAACAAACCGTTTCATTCCGCATGGCTTGATTTACGGGGTATCTACACAATCGCCACTGCTTCACATCAGCAGATATTGTGTTTCTTCTTATTCTTATCGTAACGTAAGACATATTACGTGCTGGGCCCATTTTATTTTTATGTCTATTTCAGCAACAATGTTCGCTTCGGTTGTGGGCTTTGGCCCTGTGTAAACCCAAATCATTGGTTCGTTTACCCGAGAGAAGAACTGTCATACACTCTTTCAAAGGAGACTGCTGGGTTCGTACTTTTCTTGTTTTGTTGGGAGATTTTGGAAAGTGGAAAACGGATTAAGAAACATTGGTTCTTTAAAGGAAAATATAATGTTATATTTTCCTTTCAGAACTTATATTCGTCATAGCATTCACAAACGAAATAGGTAATAAAATTTTTATGGGTTTCGTAAACATTCTTTGTTGTTTATAAAATTAAAATTCAATATATAAACTAGAAATTTAATTATTGAAGTAGGAAGAAATATTTATTCAAAAGTGTTTTGCAATGTAATCGCATAAACAAATTGTAGATTTATAAATCGAATCACTTTTGAAAAGTGAATTCATATATTTAATAAATATATTTGATTTTATTGTACATACAATTTTTTTAATGTAATGTATACCTACCTACTTACTATAAAGATGTTTCACAACTTCAGAATGAAAATTAAATGACAGGTAGGTACTATTATAATAATGTATGAAATATCGACAAAAATGCACTCTATGTAATGGTCAGTCGAATCAAAATCAAATGTAGAAATAACATTTCTGTCATTAATTCGATTCGATAATTTTCATTTAAGTGACATTTAAAAAATTTAAGTGGAGACGGTGCAAAAGCCCATGAATAACGTAAACATTTAAGCGCCACTGGTTTTATAGATTTGATTGTCATAATCGAAATTTAAATAATTTGTTTATTTTCACAACATTAGGTGGGTAAGTGATTTTTACTTACTTCTAAGTATATTCACGAAACAACTATACCCGGTTCCAAATAAGAGTATAGTAGATGGCGCTGCGGAGCCAGCCCGTTTTACACACATTAAATAGAAATTTAAACGTAGCGCGGTATTTTTGAAATAGTATTATGTTCCGCAAGTCACGCGTTACTGACGCTAATCAACGACTCACATTTTCAACAATACCAGCTGTTACTACTACGGCGTTCGACAGCTAAATGATGCACGCATATCACAAATTTTTCGCTGATGTAAACTTGGTTTCCGGCTAGACCAATCAGAACGCTCAAATCGTAGGCCCTATCTTGCCCCATACTATATTCTTATTTGGAACAGACCATAGTAGCAGTTATTTTTTGTTGACTTAGCAACATGTTGTGACTAGCTGTTTGTTTTGTAGCAATGTAATCCCTAAATAATGAAATTTCAGCACCAATAAAGGAACATTTTGTAACCAATATTTATGTCATACGTGTTAAGTGTGTCACTCAATCTAAATTTCAATTTCAGTTTAGAGTTCTGAAAAATAAATCAATAAAACAACAATATCGCACGTTAAAAAGGTTGAAATATGATTTCATAATTAATAAAGAGTGTTGAATGACGGGCGGCGGTCGAGTTATGCCATTCGCGTTGTCTCAACGCCAGGCTGTTCAATCCATTCATTATGAATGTCATTTTTAATATACATTGCCAGCGTGGCTGCACATTCAGGCGGACGTAGAGGGGGGGGGGAACGACCAGCACGGATATGGCGAGGGTGGAGATATTGCAACACGGCTGATGAAGTGTTCGTATGTTCGTGCACTCTTCATTTAGAGCAGCCAATATCCGTAGAAGGATTTTGCAAGATATAGTTTTCTTGCATTGATTAACTCTAGGATGCAAGAGTGTGTCGATATACATATTTACATGACATGGATATGAAATACACATAACAACGCAATATAGTACTTTAAAAAAGCTTTATTATTATATATTTAATTGTTTGTAACATTTTTACATTGTAACAATTGAGGTTATAATTATAAATTTTATGTTCTTTTGGTTTTTAACATTCAACAACATTACCTATCTCTAGTATGTTTTATTCTTGGTGTATGTAGCAGCGAAAGTTTTCATCTATGAATGACAAATAATAACCAATTTTTAGGAATATGAGAAGGGTCATGAAAAAATTATGTTTTAAAGACAACATATTAATTAATAACAAAAAAATAATATGGGTCTAAAATATCCGCGTCATGTAAAATTCAAAACCATTTCATATTAAAGTTTCTTTATGGTCCGTAATTTTTTAAATAAATGTAGTTTTATATGTGTACATTTTGTTAAATGAAAGGAGTGAAATAAGGATCATTGCCTGAAATTATGAAGTTCATAACCTAACACAAATTAGTGAAATAAAGTGTCTATTACCTAACGAAAGTAGAAAAAATATTTTTATTTCAAAACTGCATGTGGAAGATGTTTAAAACAGTTCAAATAACAAAAGATTTTTAAATTAGTTTCGTTAATTAAAGTTTTCTTTTACAAAATGATCACCTCTAATGTAGATAGGTACGTGCCTAACAAAAGTCTAAGAATAGAGGATTCGTTTAATGCAGTTAATTACTTTCGCAAACAAGAACGTGAAACTAATATTTTATCAAGTAGGTAAAGAATCTATTTTCCAAAGCATCTTCTGTTCTTGGTTATATCACAAAGAAAATTTGCTTTGATTACGTATTTTCATTTTAATAGATACTTATTTACACATTAAACTATCAGGTACGTTAAGTTAATTATATTCTAAACTGTTGTCTGCAAATTCTCTTTTGATCTACCGCATCTTTCTTTTTGAAAGTTTATTATTTTCTCTAGTGTACCTATCTTACAGTATTTTCTGATTATATTTACCTTTGATCATAGGTTGTTATAATTCGTACTCCCGTATATATTAAAACAATTTTCCTGTTAAATATATTATGGCAAACTAGAAATTACGAATTTGACAATCTGTAGGTATTATCGCACAATTTCGAAATTTAACTACATTGTGTGTTTTCTGTTGAATATTCATATTTCTTGTCACACATTTATTCTGACAACTGCATCAATTAGCATTGATTGCAAATTATAGTCACCTGTCATAGTGATTTGAAATTTAATGTAATCACCCTTCGAATCTATGAATAAATCATACGGGAATATTTCAATTTCTGTCTTGTTTGCTTTATACATCGTAGATACTTAAAAAAAAATCCTGGACCAGCATTGATTTGAAAGGAATTTTTTAAATATCTCTTTTTATTTTAAACTAACTTGCTAATTGAATAATAAATTGATACATACTTTACGTCCGTAGCTATGAAAAATTGAGAGGCTGAGTCATATTGTTTGTTTAGTATTTATCTTAAAAGACAAGGCAGTTCACTTGTAACAAAATTATAGTGAAATAGCTAACTCGCTAAACTAAAAATTGTGTGCTTATTCTTGCTATTACACCTACATTCTTCATATATTGAAATTGTTAGAAATAAGTTGCCGTGAAAACGAGAAAACAATTATCAAAAAATTTGCATTTCTTATGAGTTTACTCCTTATTATTCATTGAATCAGATCCAGTTTTAAATTTAAATGCTGAAAAATGCAGTCATCCATGATTTCAGAAATCAAATAAATTTTGTTAAAAGTTAAACGTCAACGTCAAATGTCTTTTTTGGTGTTTTGGCCAGAGTTATATCCACATGGCTACGAATTGACAGCCGTAATTGTATGAATGAAAGAATGAAATTTTTTATAAATTTCTTGAAATTACGTTATGAAACTGAAGTAATGTGTATTAAATAAGATGTAGGAATAGATGTAGTATTGTCCTGTGCAATATGGTATTATAGTTGTTAGCCGGACAATTTTTATTTTAAATGCCTATGCCACACTTTCGCTGGGACGCACGGTATATTGGCAAGTTGACAATTGAAAAGAAAAGTTTATTTAAAATGGTACAAGACAAAATTAATTTGCAAATTGATTATTGCATAAATGACTTTCTGATGTTCTGCTGTAAAACGATCAAGGTATATCTTGAGGGCCTGCTTTCGCTTTGAATTGGCTTTCTCTATTACCATCCATTTAGGGTAATGTGGTTTGATCTTATTGGTGTATTGTATTACGATCCTTTGTTTCATTATGTTGGTGTTCTCGGCAGCTAGCACTCATGCTGATATCTTTAATCATTCAATACTATATGCTGCACATTGTACATTTGTACACACTGAAACAGGATAATTTATCATTAATTATATATTGCATTAGATTTTATTATGTTGGTCGCTGTATTGCATGCAGCAAATACAACAGCCAGGAACAATGATTGGTGAAAGGAAATATTTCGAGATTGATAGATATTTATAAAATTTTGGGGACAAAATAGTGCGGGCAATAGATTAACAAAAACGTAACATTTCTAATTATAGAAATAGTATATGTTTCCAGAAAATACAAAAAATTTGACTCCATACAGAAGAAAAAACAACAAAATAATACACACTGCAAAACTGCAATGTTATACTTATGAAAGCCAAAGTAAAGTGCACCGTTGTTCAGAATTTCACATAGGTGAACAGCGCCATCTCTTAGTAGTGCAATATCCCAATGGCCTAATTGGGAGCGGCCGATTTCTTTTTTAACTTGGCAAAATTTCATGCATTGTTGCTGAGTGACGTCACGCAAACTTGTAATTCGCCGTTCAATTAAGAAACTTAGATTGAGAAAAGTAACATCAAAACAGTCGAAATCGCCAGTTTAATAGTGAAATCGTGGTGTTTTGCAGTGAAAATAGTGGTATTTTAAAGTGAAGTACTTAGTGCTATTTACTTCAAGTTATTCAACAAGGCTTCAAGGAAAATTAAAGGTTGGAAAAATGTGTTATTTGTTACTATATTCACGGTATTACATACAACATGGTTAAACACATACACAAAACTTACATTAATAATATTTTTTAATGGAAATAATTATTTATATTGTTGGATAAATTGTTGCTGATGTATATACAAATTTAAATAATATTGATAGAAGTTGCTGTAGGCACTTGTTGAAACATTTTAAATACAGGATAATAATTAAACACTAGGTTATATTGTTTCAAAACTATTTTATTTAACACTTTATATTTTGGTTGTGATGCCATCATCAGAGGTAAACTTAGAATTCTAAGCATCACAGAAAAAGTGTAATGTAAATTAAAAACTTCACACCTTACTTATTAAATAAATTATACCTACCTGAAATCTGCTTTTTAGCATGTTAAATTAATAATCTATATATCTTTGAACAAATTCCGACTTTAAAGGTAATATTTATGAAAATATTTTTCAAAAAGGCAATATAAAGGTATACACAAGGTTATATTCAATAAGCAATAAAAAATTGAATTTTAAAAGATCTGCTTTCTGCAAAAGTTTTATTTGAGTGGGACTACAAGACGACTATGCGAAAATCAAATAACGTACCACTTTGAAATATGTAAAATGAAAAATATTTCATGCTCTGTTTACACGTATTTGTAAATGTTTGTACAAATAAACTATGAGAACTGCAGATGTATGACAGTTTTTCTACATATTTATTAACACATCAAAGAAAAGTTACGTCGTTAGGTCGTTACAAACAACCTACAAGTACTTTGTTACTAAAAATAAATAGGCAAATACAATTTGTTATTCATTTAATGGATTGTAAATTTTTATTTATTTACTTCAGGAGATAATGTGAAATTATTTATTGATGTGAAGATCGATTATCATGTCAATTTTTTTTCTAATTCCTCAATCGCTACAGTATAGTTTTCGAGTTCTGCGCGGCCAAGCAAACATACAAACATACATACCAGGCAAACTTATCTCCTTTTTTAAGTCGGCTAAAAATAGCGTTGGCACACGTGAATAATTAGGGACTTTTAAAACATTAGTAAAAGCACTCAGCTACATAAAAATTAAGTAAATTTAGAATACTGACTTAATTAATGTTATTAGAAAATTTTTCTGTTACAGAGATTTATAAGTGGAATATGCAGACATAATTGGTATATTAAATCTTCCTAATGTGAATTTTCAAATAGGATTATATTCCAACACGTGGCATTAGGAAAGACATGAAATATGTAAGTCTGTATTTTAACAAACAAATATTAATCTTTCGGTAGATTGGTAAGATAAATATTCAAATTTTAATCAAGAATAAATTAAAGCAAGTGTCGTTTCGGCATTATTTACATGAAATAAAGGCTTTGGCTGCGTCGCTTGCTAGACAACAAACAGAGCAGAGCAGACAAGAAGAAAACGCAAAACGAGAAACATTTGCGAGGCCGCAATAAAACATTTAACGTAATTCCGTAGACACTTTGGCAATATGTATAATTTATAACTTATGTGTTTATGCTACGTGCCTTCCATTAGGCATATGTCACATGTATCTATACTTATACTATGGTTTATCAGATTTGCCTTGATATTTGCAAAGAATTATTACTGTTGCGAATTTCCGCTAGTACAACATAATTAGAAATTTACTTTATCATTTGCAGCAAATCTTGCGCTTAGTTCAATATATAACTGCAAACTATTCAAGGTTAAATGAAACACCAAAATGCAGTTTGCAAGTTTTGCACTATCGCAAACAACTCGTAGGTAATGTAAAGCTTTGTAGTCTTGTTCTGTGCTTTGCTCGCTATCAGCTCTGCTATATATCAGCGTCGAGACAAATGAGTCAGGTGAGGTTGGCCACACGTAATGTCGCTGCATATTTGTTACTATCTCTACGATATTGATATATTCATTATACGCTAAAGCACTTAGCATTGCATAAGAATATTCATAAAAAATATGCAGATAATAACTGCGTCCAATGAAGCTAGCAAGCTAGCGAATTTAGCTAGCAAACAGGATGAGATGTCATGAATGATTAATGTTATATTAATATTATTAATTCAAAATGCACTTAAATTAATACTTTATTCAATAATACAAAGGCGAACCTTGGGCGAGACTACAACAAACTCTTTGTCGTCATAATTTGAGATGTTTTAAACAGATCCCTTCAATATTTTTTTAAATGTTTAGGTACGGTTTTATTATTAATTTTGATATTATAAATAAAGTTTGGGCCTGTCAGTTTATATTTCATAACTTTTAACTTGGAAATTTGAGCGAGCTGTAATCTAAACTTTTAATAAATTGACGGAATTTGAAGAATATTTTACTTTATTTTTAGCTTAATTTGTAGTACACGAATTTATGCAATCAATGATCCGTATAATATTTGATGTCAGTATAGTAATTTCTGAAAATTTGATTACATTGTTAAGTGTATTTGGAATATAAGATCCGAGTTCATTAATTCATCATAACCGAATAATCAACTAGTATTAATGATTGCTCTGTTATACTTGTTTAGTAATTTAGATTAATGAACGAACGTACTCGTAATGAACTTGTTTGATTAATACATTTGTCACAGTAATAATGTAATGTACTCGTATGTAGCAACAGAGTATAATGTTATAAATGAACATGCATTGAAATGTCATTCGTTAAACATTGCACTTTGAACTTTTAATATGGGAAATGGGATCTATAGATATTATCAAAAATTATGATCCATCGCATATTTATGATTTCATAACGATTTAATTTCTTTAACGCAAGATAATATAATTTATAATAAAATACTCGTACGTTGATACACAAAATGCACTTCCATTAATTACGATTTATTAATATGATGGCGCTTATTTTCGTTTTGGAACGTGCCTAGTGCGTTTACGTCCCATATTATATCTGACAAAAACATTTTTGAGGATTGAGAACAGCATATCCAAGTCACAAGTCAGGCTGGGTTTATAACACGCACAGCGCATAGAATAGTAATTTACATTATATGTGCGGTAGGTTCAATTTTACAACGCGAGGTTCTATATTAAAGTACGACGCGAAGCGGAGTGCTTTAATAAAATAATAATAATCTCTTCGCAAGCTGCTGCTCTTTGCTGTACCTGGTCTATAACTGAAGAAATGTGGTTTCAACAAGAGCTACGTCCCAAACTGCAAGGGAAACAATGAATTTACTGCGAACTGTTTTTGGTAACCGTATCGTTTCACGATTTGGAGATGTTAAATTATTGCGATTGATCAACCAGTTTTGGCTTCAGTTATGGACAGGTACAGCAAAGAGCAGCAGCTTGCGAAGAGGCTGATGGCAGGCATCTAAAAGATATTATTTTTAAAACTTAATTTTGTTAAAACTCTTCATGATTAAAACTATCTTTTGTAATCAAAATTATTCATTTTCATTAAAAATTAAAAAAATTATATCAAAAATACAATGGTCAGTGACTTATGGCCCATTCTGTATTACAAGTGTGACATGGGCATTACTCGAAATAGTAATCTTGTATCTGGTTATCTTAAGTCTAATCTCTGGGACATTTTTCGTAAAAGAATTTTTATGAGCAAAAATACGCCTAATTATCACTGGATAATAAAGCTATAAATAATACATTCTGGTCTCTGGCGGGCATCTGGATAGCAAACTAGTGTGTTACGTATTAACTGCAACATACCATTACATTAAAGATCAGTAATCAACCTAAGTACTGCTTCCAGAAATTGTACACTTCCTCTGAACTTGCATAGCAAGTATTCATTATATAAATTATGAATTGGAGTGAAGACTAGCTTTCGGGTGCGGCTAGCGTCACCTACTCTAATTCCAGGTTTCCCCGCCAAGGCGCAGCGCGTCGTTACAAGGACGCGAACCCTCGTGCCTCGTGTGCAGTAGTGCCGAGAAATGGGGTTATGGTAAAATATCGCAATACACTTTGCACATTTGTTTTCATTACTGGGCAAAAATGATCGTAAACATTAGCAAGTGACACGGGCCGTATTTTATAACTTAAATAAAAACCTAATTATGTGAACCTGTGAAAGCTGGGATGTCTTATGCAAGCGCCTTGAACGGCTGAACGCTGCCGTATGAACGAGTTTTTATTTCTTGGTACTAAAGAAGTTTTTGCTGTTTATGCAATATGCGTTTATGTTTCTCTTGTTCATTTTTATTAATAAAACATAAATGTTTCGTTTCTCCATTTCTGGCACTGAAATTAATATTTGTAATTATAATATAAATAATATAATATGAAACCTAGAAGAATTATTTCAAAAGTCTTACAAATTTTGTTCGCTAAGTATGGATAGTGTCTTATCAAAGTATCAGACAAATATTAATATTAGTATAACTTATTAAGAAAAATTGAAAACTTTAGTTTTATTGAAGAAATCTAAAACAACACCTAAAATTCAACATTATTATTATTATTATTCATTACTTATTAATTAAGAACCGTTTGCAAAGGAATAACAATTTTTATTTTTACTTCCTTGTACGGAGTAATAAGGAAGTATTTCGGTTTTCAGATTTTGATGGAAATATCCGTTTTGACCTTTTCTGAATCCATTATGACTAGTTTCGTCGTGACGTCTGTACGTATGTACGTATGTACGTACGGACGTATGTGTGTCGCATAACTCAAATACGGTTAGACGTAGAAAGTTGAAATTTTGTATTTAGGACTGTTATAGCATCTAGTTCTGCACCTCCTATTTTTGGTTTCAATCTACAAACCGGAAGTAGTACTTTTTTCAAATATTTCGATAAATATTTAATTTAAGACAATTTTTTTATTTTAAATGAAAGATTATGTGATTATTACCTACAATCAGTATTTTATAAATATTTTTGTATCTGGTATCATTTAAGAATAATTAAAGTATATATTTATAATTTAGTATTTCGGTATCTTGTAGTCCATGATCGATTAACATTTGTTACTAAGTAAAATTTAAATGATTATGACATGACAGTGACAATAGTAAAATATGCTTTATATCTTTTTCTGTAGTTTAAATAAAATGACTAAAATATATTTGTGAGTATAGTAGTAGTAGTACTTATATTATATTAATATATTTTTTTGTATAATTAGTTAAAAGAATAAAGTAGGTATGGCGGGGCGGGAGGTCTTGTGGTGGCCACGTCAGATTTTTTAATATTATTCTACATTTTAGTTATTAAGAAAAGTATGAACAGTTTAATAGGCGTACAAGGAAGTCATGTGGTGTCCACGTCAGATTTTTTCATTTCCATGTTGCCATTAGTACACTTCAAAAATTATTTGCAAAAATAGGTCAAAGTTGTCACTTATTATACCAAGTAGTCGTATTTTTTTTTAGTCGATTATTTTTCTGGTAGTATTATACAAGTGTTCCTTGTGCTTGTATATGAATATCAATATTACGAGTGCGCAGCACAAGGTACATGCGTGTATAATGTACTATACCTACCAGAAAAATAATCTCTTATCTATGATTAAGAATTGTACTGATATACAGGGTGTAACAGAAATAAGTGCTTTAATTTTAACCTGTAATGTCCCTCGACGAGAGAAATAATGTACCGTAATCAATTTTTTCCTAACTCGTCTAGTTTTTGAGTTAAAATTCTTCAAAGATTTGTCACAAATTTGATTACCCGCCCATGGAACACATCAACAATCAAATTAAAAAACAACAATTACCGACTGTCAAAACAAAAACACATGTTCACTATTAATTTAATTTATGCTGCGCTGTTCTTGTTATTCTGCGCAGTGATAGTGCTGGAACTGCCTGTTATTTGTTGCGCAGTTATTTTTGTTGTGCGCATTGCGCAATGCTGCAAGCTGCAATCAGCTGATTCGTGTGCGTGTGAGTGATGAGTATAACTTGAAGGTGAAGGGACTTGGGAAATTAAATATGACGAAGAAAGATAAAAATGTGTTAAAGGTTGTACTGTTTTCAAGTGTATTTTGTGTTAAAGTGAAGAGAATAAATAATTATAATAAATGGTCAAAGTGGCCTCCGTTTGTGTCAATACAACACTGCAGGCATCGGTGAAACGATTCTACAACCCTCTCCAGCGCTTGTCTGTTGTCACGGATGATTGTCGCTGCATTTTCTATTCTTTCTTCTAAAACTTGAATTGAATTAATTGGAGCTGAGTACACCAAGTCCTTCATGTATCCCCACAAAAAAAAGTCGCACGGATTCAAGTCTGGCGATCTTGCAGGCCACGGAACAGGGCCGCCTCGTCCTATCCATCGTTCAGGAAAATTCTCATCCAGCCAGTCTCGTACAATGAGTGCATTATGACTAGAGATGGGAATTTAGGATTTAAAATTTGCGAAAATAGGTTCCTAAAAAGGCGTAAAAAGGTTAATAAAATTCTCGTTTTAGGTTCAAAATATCTAAAATTAGGTTCAAAAAAAAGTATTTTAGGTTATATTTTTTTTTTAAATATTTTATTATATTTATATAAATAAACATTTATTCATAGATATTCATAATAATATTCATAAATAAAATAATAAACAAAAATAAAAATTTTCAGGTTTGTAAATACGAATAAACATTTACTCTATAGGTACTATAAATTATTGGTGAAATTCTGTGCAAATTTTATATATTGCACAAATCTATTAAACTTTATGTTAGGTACCTACGGTTGTACAATCATCAATTTGTACAGAATTCTAGCACCAATAACAATTAAAAAGATCAGTCCAAATTATTTTTGTAATAATTATAACAAACTAACATTTTTTCAATATTGTCTACAGTAAGATTGTGTCGCACAATCTACACTACAGCCAGTGTGGTGCGACTCGTATATGAATTGCTGTAACCATCACGTGACTAAAATTTTTAGTTTTCGCACCGACCGCTAGATGACAGCTGTATTTAATTTCAAATACTTTCTAAAATTCGCGAAGAAAATAACTGCAGAAGTACAAAAATCAAAATTCACAACTTAAAAAATACAAATATCTGTGAATGTTAAATTTTTAAATAAGAAAAAAATTTAAAACACGATTTAGGAACATAAAAATATGATTTAGGTACAAAAATGATAAAATTAGGTCCAAATCTTTAAAAACCACGATTTTAGGAAAAATAGGTGAAATCAAATTCGGTTCAAATGAAAGCATTTTCTTCAAAACGGATTTTGTATTATGACACATAAAAATAGTCCTCATGTAGAAAAAAAGGAAAAATCACTAAATTCTCATCTCTAATTATGACAAGGAGCACCATCATGCATAAACCACATATTTCCAACAATTGCTAGCGGCAAATCCTCAAGTAAGTCGAAAAGCATAGTATCTAAAAAATGCAGGTATTCTTGTCCATTTAAACGCTGCGGCATTATATGAGGACCAATGAGTCGTCCACCTATGATTCCTGCCCAAACATATAAAGAAAATCGCTGCTGGTAGTTGTTTTCCTTGATAGCGTGCGGGTTTTCGTATGTCCAAATGTGTGTGTTGTGCATGTTGAAAATACCTTCTCTTGTAAATCCCGCCTCATCAGTTGACAATACAAGTGATAAAAAATGTTGCTGCTCTTGTATTTTACTAATAGCCCATTCGCAAAATTGACGTCTACGAGGTGGATCTATATGTAATAAATGTTGTACTTTTTGTACATGGTATGGATGTAGTTGTTGTTCTTTTAAAATCCTCCAAACTGTCGTATGTGATACTCCGTGTTGTGATGATAGTCTCCGTGTACTGGTTCCAGACTGAGCTTCAATGCCATCCAAAATAGCCTCTTCAACATGTTCAATGTGATGATGACGTTCCCTACCATGATCTTGAGCTGCAGGATTATACGATCCATAATCACGGAGATGTTGTACAACATTTACAAATGTGCGCACATGAGGCACACGACGATTTGGAAAACGTTCCATGTAAATTCGTTGGGCTTGAGCACCGTTTCCCAGAGCTTCACCATAGGTCAACACAATGTCTGTATATTCGTTATTTGTAAACGCAGGCATTTTGAAATATTTTTATTTGTAATATCTGATTTATTACCAAAATATTACTTATGTCAAAACTTAATTGGAACAAGTGACACAACAATCAATTGACAATAACAATGATTTCATGGGTAATGCTACTGAAGTAAATAATTATGTGGAACGACTCGTCAATTTACGGGGTTGAAAAAATGCTTTTTAAAAATGCGATTTCTAAAAAAATTTTACGGAACATTGTTCCTCACGACGAGTTACATTACTGGTTAAATTTAAAGCACTTATTTCTGTTACACCCTGTATACTGTGAATTTATTTTAACGTGAAACATGGGATTTATCATATCCATGGTTACGAATTTGACAGCAATGTATTAGAATTAATTTAAATTTGTTATTTGTTGTCACAATGTTGCTACCTGGAAATACATACAATGTTATACAGGATTCGCCAGTCAAATGGAAATATGGATGTGGGGCTTAGTGCTCGTAGGGCGGTGGTGGGGAAGAAAATAACCGACTCAACATTATGAGCGTGGTCTACCATTTAGTTTATAATAGATAGTTGGACGGGTGAACAGCGTGGTTACGTAGTTAAAGCGTACTATCTCAGTGGCGAAAGTTCGGTCCAAACGCGGCGAGATTTTAGCCGTCATTTCAACGTACCGCGCAATCAGCCTGTTCCGTCGAATAGGGCGATTCGAAAGTGGATAAAAAATCTTGAGCAAAGTAGATCGACGTGTAAAAAAGGTGGAAGTGCAAAAACGGTTCGAACCCCCGAAAACATCGCAGCTTCAACATCGCCTATTGAATAGCTGCGATGTTTTCAGGGGGTTCGAACCGTTTTTGCACTTCCACCTTTTTTACACGTCGATCCACTTTGCTCAAGATTGTTTATCCACGTTCGAATCGCCCTACGTAATCACGCTGTTCACCCGTCTAACTATCTATTATAAACTAAATGGTAGATCACGCTGATAATGTTGAGTCGGTTATTTTCTTCCCCACCACCTCCCTACGAGCTTTAAGCCCCACATCAAATATTTCCATTTGACTGGCGAACCCTGTACTTAGAACAATTAAAAATTTTACTTGAAAAAGTCCCTTGGAACTATTACAGTTATTAAGAAGAACGCTCTGATATGATTAAGAATTGTACTGATATATACCGTGAATTTATTTTAACGTGAAACATGGGATTTATTATATCCATGGTTACGAATTTGACAGCAATGTATTAGAATTAATTTAAATTTGTTAATTGTTGTCACAATGTTGCTACCTGGAAATACATACAATGTTATACTTAGAACAATTAAAATTTTTACTTGAAAACGTCCCTTCGAACTATTACAACAGTTATTAACAAGAACGCTCTAATAAATTGCTGTCAAATTTGTAACCATGGATATGATAAATCCCATGTTTCACGTTAAAATAAATTCACTGTATTCATAAGAAATGCATCAAACAATTTCTTCAAAAACGTAGTTATATAGTAAGTTTTAAAATTAAACTTTTCTTTTCGCATTGAAGAAATTTAATTTCTTAGTAGAGCAAAGAGCAATGCATAATAAACAAAAACCAAAGTTGCAGAAAAATAAGATCTGAAGGTACTGGTGCAGCTATCTCGACGCTCGATCTCAAGATGCAATATATTCCTCTCAGTGTCTCATTTGTATTTAATATTTTACAAAAGTGAACCCGCTGGCTATCGTTAATGGCAACTCCACTCTCAGAAGTTTTGCGTGCAACCCAGTACTCTCAACTTGCATTATGCGTTGTGCAAAGCATTTGCAAAACTCTCTTACAATCTCAGCACAACCTAACAAAGTTTTATTCGGAATAAAATCTGACATTTTTTGCTGAGTTTCACCTAAAATTAAAAGTTATAACAAGCATCGTTTAATTGTACAAGTAAAGTAATAACTGTGGCTATAAATTTTCTTGCGCTGCTACAATGAAATCCGTTTCTGCAAAAATAACCTAATTTACCTACCTATTTGACATTGTTATTGAATTAAAATTCTGCTTATAAAATAATTTCAACGCTCATTTTGTACATAGAGTGCGAATTTTTCAAAAATTACATTTTTATATCTAAAATACTTATTTGTTCTAATCTCTGTAATAAATGTTCAACTGGACGAGTTTCACTTAGTTTGAGACTAGAAACTAGTAATAGGGTACTTAACATTTTTTTATATTGCAGACATTTTTATTTTTGTACAATATTTGACTTATAAGAAGATAATTAATGTAAAAAAATCAACAATTATGTTACCAATGTTTATAAAAATTGATTTAAAATTTACATGCTTCAAAGCAACCCCTCTAATGTGACGTCACGTGTGCTAGCCATAAGCCGCAGGTGCGTTGATGTTTTATTTGGGAGAGATGTTAGGGGGTTATTTTGTAATGTCAAAGTGACAGCGATTTTAAAGTTTATTTTATTTCTTACCTGAAACTACTCTTTGCACAAACAATATGTTGTAAAATTAATACTTATATCGCTTATATCTCAAAATAAAGACAAAACACGCAGAGGTTCTATTTTGATATCTTCAAAATTTCAAAATTGTCACTGTCAACACAATCACAACAAAAACAAACTTCCCCTTTGCCCGACAGACATACGTAGCAAAAAAGTATAGCTGTCTTCGTCTAACACTACGACGGCACGTAGAAACTTAACCCAAACATGCGAAGCACACGTGACGTCACATAGAGCGCGAAAAAAATACCTGAATTTTCAATAATTTTTTTCTCCTGTAATAATAAAATTTAAGCAAAATAAAAAAATACGTCAAACTTAGATTCAAACATAGTTTAACATATAAAAAAATCAGCATAGGTGTTAAGTACCCTATTGTGCAGTTACTGGAAGGTCAAAGCTTTCAGGATATTTTTGACAAAAGTTTAGATTTACAATTGCCGTAAAATATCCGAAGGGTTACAAATAAACTCACTTTCACTATAACTATACAACATTCTGAAATAAAATGTCATTATTTTTATCATAAATCACACCATAAATGCAAAATTACAAATTATCTGTCAGTTTTTAGATATTGTTATTGTTTTCAGCTCTGACAGCAAGCCTACCTGATTTGTTTTTCTTAATTTTGAAAATATTTTATTGTATTTATTTTTATTAATTTTGAATATTTTCCACTTTCGTAGAAAAAATAGTATGTAACACACTTGCGGAAAGGGTCATTGAAAAACTCGTATGATAGGAGAACTTGCTAACGCTCGTGCTCCAACTGTCATAGGTACTAGTTTTTCTATGAAGCCCTTTCCACACTTATATTACAATATACTATTTTATACTCATGCTGCACTTTACGACGCTAAATATCTGTAACTGATTTTATACATTTTCAAATTATAATAGAAATACCTGTGATTTGTTCTTGGTTGGTAGAAAATGATAACTAATAACCAGTTGATCCTGCCTTTGTTTTTACAAATTTACGCAAAAGACCAATTTGCGGTTAATCTCCACAAAATGAATTGTAAACATTTTTTATTAATTCTTGGAAATGAATAGCCGTGGTAAAATTCCATGCCTATGTGTTTATACGTAATAAATTTGTAAATTCGTAATAAATTCACCCTTATCCTCAGCAATGTGTCACTTCCGAACCGCAATAACACCTCTGCGGTCGAATAAACGAAATTGCTGAACGCTAATAAACACGATCCCGAATATTACATAAAGAAGAACGAAAAGGTTAATAAAACATAAACACAATTGGCTTTGAAACAAATTTTCAAGCATACACAAAAAACGGTAGTATAAACAAAGTGAAAATGGCGAGCAGGAAGGGTCGTCGCGAATATCACGAGTTGCGACTGCTATGTGGAGCGCGGTCTTCTCACTGCGGACATTTCCATTTCGGTTGCAGTCAAATCGACACTATTTTCTAGAATTAGTATCTTCGTATTTTTATTTATCAGGATTCCCAATATTAATTTAAAAATATGTATTTCCGGTAACTGTCATGTGAGTTATAAGTGTTGATTTCTTCTGCATGTAAATAATTAAGTACCAGCATTGAATAAATACGATGGCAACAGAATGTATTTGAGTATAGCTGATATTATATGCATGGCAAATGCATATTTTGTTTTTGCATATGTGTACAAATTATGTGAAAACAAATAGTTTGATTTTGCATATTTGGTTGTATTTAGCAATTATTTTTAAAATTGAATGTGTAAAGAAAAGGCAGCACAGTATTCCCTTTTATGTGCAGAAATTAGTGAAAACTAAGCAAATATACGCATTTACCAATCACCATTTACAAATTATGAATTTTTTTGATAATTTGTATAATAACACTTGAAAATACCTATTAATTTTGCACAAATTTAAAATTCTCACTGCACTTTTTATTTTCCTACTGCACATTTTCCAGCTGCACGTAGAATTATTCCTAGAACGTTTGCTATGCGTTTGTTGAGCTATTACTTTATTCTTTTTACTAGTACAAATATACTCAGAAATATAATTTAGTCATTTTATTTAAACTGCGGAAGACATTTCACTATACCGGGCGTTTCCTGAAACAGGCGCACCCCCCCAAAAAATTGTAATTTAAAGTCAATTACATTTATATTATAGGTTTATATACTACATTAAACTATATAAATAATGAATTTTTCTTACTTCCTATTTAGCCGGAAGTGACATCAACTTCCTTATTTTAAATGGAACATGTCGTATATTTTCTAGATTTTGATTTTACATAAAATTCTGAATACATCTATGTCCCTATTATAACAAGCTACTTTTTCGTTGTAGATTTTTAAGTAAAATAATAATTAAAATATTACAGGAACTAATCGAATCATTCCTAGTTAGCTATGAAATAAATGATAGAAAACAGATTTTTTTTACTCCTGTTATTAAAACATCATATAACGAACTGGTTTCCATGGCGCTAAATAACATTTTAAACACACCTCGACAAGCCGTGGCTTTGGTCCTTTTTAGTCACGGGCTGAACATAGCAACTCACATATTAAGCACGGGGTGAAGTTGGCTCCTATATTTGACATTTAATTTTTGTGAAAAACTGATGGTTATTATAAATGAAATATTTCATATTTATGAATTTATGCTGTGTAATTTGTGGTCGTAGAAAAAGTATAGTATGTGACTCGTTTATAAACTCTCTAGATACTCGTTTTTTATACACTCCCTGCGCTCGTTCCTAAAAAACTCGTGGCTAAAATGACGTTTATAAAACTTGATACATAATATACTATTATGATAGTAAAAATGTCAATTTAACAAAAATAAATAATTTAATAAGGAATTGCAATTCAATTATATTATTTATAGTAAATTTTCAAAATGGCCTCCATTTTCTTGAATACATAGTAAAACTCTTATAATTTCTGTTTTTTATCATTTATTTCATAGCAAGAAATAATTCGATTTGTATCTGTAATATGTTAATTATTATTAAACTTAGAAATCTACAACGAAAAAGTACCTAGTTTATTATACATGATTGTATTCAGAATTTTATGTAGAATCAAAATCTTAGAAAATATACGAGGTGTATAATGTCATTACTTTATCGAAATATTTAAGTTAAAAAAATGTCAACAAATAACCTATACTTAAAGCTCACTTTCGTCAAAATTGCAATTAATAAACAAAATGTGCAAGTCACTATCTAACCACAGGATAGATTAAAAACATTAAACAGTATCGAAATGGAAATGGCAGAAATATGAACTGACAGTGACTGTGAACGCAGAAGAAAGGAATATTCATCGCCGCGCACCGTCGACCCCTGAAATAATTTTAGAGATGCTCCCCTTTAAAACTGTAGGGAGAATAATTGAAATACTTATTTCCTTGGAAACAAAAAACGACGAAATTGCAAGACGAACACCTTATTTACATAATGTACTTGAGCATTCAGGAAAGGTAAATAATCAGCTTATTCACGGAAAGTATGCTTTATACAAAATTATTTTAATTGGCTTGTTTTTATGTTTTATAATAGTTATTTTAGCGTTTAGTTCATGGGGCTTTGAGAATTTTACGTAAAGTTCACTGTGATTTCTGAATTTTTAACAGAGATTTAAATCTGCAGGTATAAATATTTTGAGATGTTTTGTCTTGAATAATAAGGCATTTCATAGGAAGGATAAATATTTGATTGATTCGGCGAATATTTTATAATAATGTTAGCCATCTTCAGGTGAAATAGAAAATAATATTTCTTAAAGTTATTATTAGGTATTAATAATGATAAAATATTTGAAAAACTAAATTAATAATAATGTGTACTATAGAGATAAATTACACGAAATATCAGTCTTACAAGAAACATTATTGTTTTTACAGAACCAACGATTCTGTTTCTATTACACATTCTTCAGGGTTAGTTGGAATGGGTGGTTTAATGGAAATGAAAACCAAAACTTGTGTTACTTCAGAAGAAGAATAGTAATTGTTGATGATATATTCGGATGACTATTTAACGAGTGAAAAAGTAAATTTTGACACTAGTTAAATATCATGTTGCTAAGAAAGTTATTGAAACGTCAAAATTCTTTCACAAAATCAAAATTAACATACCAACATAGTTACGAAAATACAGCAGTCTATTGACTAAGATTGGGAAAAAATTTGTGTAAGCGTGTTTTGTGAAAATAAAACAAGATAAGTAGGTAAAATCATGACGTTTTGTTGGTTTATAAATATATGAGAGGAATAGTCAGATTATGATTAAAAATAATAAGTAGGTACAAAATTATTTAAAATCGTCTGAAAACATTAAAAATATCTACATACTCATAAATATAGTTCAGAAATCATATAATTGGAAAATAGACCTAAATCTATATTTTCATTGCATAAATATTTCAGCAAATTTTAAATTAAGGAATACTTAAGTTACAGAATTGTGACCAATTATGATAGGCATCTTCAGCTTCAGTCACAGTCACAGTAAATTTATTTTTTTCTTAAGAAAGTAAGAATTTTTTCCGAAGCCAAGAGGACAATTATTTTTAATTATCAGTGCCATTGAATTCTTGCGCTTTCTGGAATGTTTATCTACGGAAGAGACTTTTCATCAAGTGAAAAGCGTGAAGGAACAAATCGATTTCTAGACAATACGAAGCAACAAAACTTTTGAATATTTAACGAAACACGCGTTGGTTTAACCTTTTTGTTATTTACTTATTAAACAGTGTTTGTTTTAGTGGCTCTGTTATATTAAATAAGTTATTACATTTGTTTCCTTAATTTGATTATATTTCTTTATGACTTGTCGTAAATTTATTATTGTGTTTGGTTGGCTCTGCAGCTCTGCTATCATATTATGATTTATTAATCGAAAAAGGGGAAAGCAACAGCTTCTTTGTCACATGGATCGGTTCTTCTAACTGTTAGACTTTTGAATCAATTCACTGATTTTATTATTACTTACATCTTACATATTTTTTATCTGAATCGTTACAGAATTTCTGTATTTGATTTATGTTGCATTTCAAATCCACTGAAAAGAGGATGATGTGGGATATTTTTGCTCCCTAGCTTTACGCTGTCAAAAATAAGAATACTTATATTCTTAGCTAAATGTTATCTTTGGGTAGCTATAGGTATAAGTCATTTTGTAATCTATTATTTTGACTAAGTACCCTCTTCTTGAAAGTTGTCTATACCTCATTTTAGTTAATAAAAAATCTGCTTGGTCGAGATGAGAGGTGGATTTACACCAGCAAACATTTTCATTTTCGTACAGGGTGGGCCATAAGTCACTGACCATTGTATTTTTGATATAATTTTTTTATTTTTTATTGAAAATGAATAATTTTGATTATAAAAGATCATTTCAATCATTGGGAGTTTTTAAAAAAAATAAATTTTAAAAATAATTATCTTTTAGATGCCTGCCATCAGCCTCTTCGCAAGCTGCATGGTTCAGAACTGAAGAAATGTGGTTTCAACAAGACGGAGCTACGTCCCATACTGCAAGGGAAACAATTAATTTGCTGCGAACGGTTTTTGGTATCCGCATCGTTCACGATTTGGAGATGTTAAATTATTGCGATTGATCAACCAGTTTTGGCTTCAGTTATGGTGTACAGCAAAGAGTAGCAGCTTACGAAGAGTCAGATGGCAGGCATCTAAAAGATATTTTTAAAATTTATTTCTTTTTAAACTCTTCATGCGATTAAAACTATCTTTTGTAATTAAAATTATTCATTTTCAATAAAAAAAAATGATGCGAAATTTAAATCCGGCGCTCTTACTGCGACATTTTTCAAAAATCAGCCCGCTGTAATGTATTTTCATAGGTTAATTAACTATAGGTAATTTTAACTATCAAAAATAATATAAGACGTCATCAAACTAGTACGAAAATTCAATATTTCCCATGCTTGGATATAGGAAAAATAAATTTGTTCTTGTTGCATGTCATGAATGCATAACACCTTCATTTACTCAACGCGTTGACTGCTCCTGCTCTGAAGTGGAGATAATGATAAATCGGTCGTTGTGTGGCTGTTGCTCGATGCGGATGCATCAACGTTCGTCGATGTCGACGGCGTCGTTACCTTGATGCGCCGTATAACGCCTCTACCTTCTTCATGCCGAGAACGTTATGTGTATGTGTCTAGATTTTGTAGTTTTTTCATATAACGATTTTGCTGATAGTGTGCAGCGAATTTTACAGCTTTATATCGTACGTTATTTTTAGAAAGACCAAACCGAGCTTACGATATAAATTGGAATTGGTTTTACTTTTTGCTCGTCAGTTATATTTGAAATTATGTAATTAATTAAAATGTGATCGTTGTTAAATGCAAGGGATATTTATCAATAATATTTTTATTTTGTTGGTAACCATTCAACAGGATTTTACTCCCAATTATATAATTGTAGATTATATTATAGTGGAATCCAGCTATCTTGTTAGAGTCAGAAGCTCAATCTGTGCGATAACCTTTGAAATTCAAAGGGACAGCTTGAAGTACCCAAGTGCGATTTGTTTAACAATTTTGATATTTGGTATTTAACATTTGTATATAAATTGGAAGAGCTCATTAAATTTTGGTACAAATATCTTCACCGGAATTAATATTTTTTGAAGATTGAAAAGATTAATTGTCAAGAATTTCTATAAATATGGATAAATTTAGTATTTATTTGTAATAAGAATAAGGGGAAAAGATATTTGCAACTTACGTTATAAAAAAAATTGTCTATCTTTTAGCATTAAAGAACTGTAGTAAAATTTAAAAAATAAGTTTATCAAATAAAGCATTGAAATCTTGTAATACATGATCGGTTGATGATATTGACAGGAGAGACGGGTGACACGTTGGCATACTAACGCCATATAAGTCATAAATAAGATTTTAAATGTAGTAATTGAACGGAGGATGGCTTCAACACAGAAGAGTTTTCCTGTGACTGAAACTTTTGATTCAGGTGATACTAATTTCTGTGTTTGAATATTTTAGATTTTTATTGGTATATTTTAAATGGGCACGTGTACATCATCGATCTCTATACATTTATATTTATAAGTCTAGATATGGCAGGAGGTTGTGTGATGGCCTCATTAGATTTTTATAGATGTAATATGCAGCTAAAGATTTGCCAATTATCCAGCAAGCAGCCACATATTATATTGATTCGGGGTAGCCAAGATTTTATTTATAGACGACATATTCTTCAACGAAACTATTTTGAATATTGAGTTTAACAAAACAACTGATGTCTTCAGATAAGTATAATGAAAAATGTAAGGATCATGCTGAGTAAATTACATGGTTCGTAGGATATTTTTAATTTATGTAATCAGAAACATCTAACAAGTATAATTAAAACTGCATTTTAATTAGTTCAGAATAAAAAATATAAGGGACAGCGAAGAAAAACAAGTAATCTTTGTACTCTTTCAGTTGTTGCTTTAAAATAGAGTAGTTAATGAAAGTTCTTGTTTAAAGAACGCATTGTAGCATGAAGCACAAAGCAAGTAGTTGTAATTACAACACATTACACACTCACATATACTGCACCGCTACTGTCGCGTAATTGACTTTAACAGCCATTCCAAGGTAGCAGTTCCTAAAGCACCCTAATAGACCACAAACCCAAACCCTTGCTTCCATTCGTCGTAGAATCCTCAACAACCCGTTATCCGTTGGAGATTTGGCCGTCGCCGTCAGTAGCCAGACGTGCGACACTCCACAATGTATTATTCACCGCAAGGCAAGACACAAGACACTGCTTCGTTTATTCTTCGGACAATATTGCTTTCCGTTGCTAGCTCCTGCGTTACTTCCGCGGGCGTCTGTTCATTAATTTCCCAATGAACAGCTGTGGGGCAGGTCGTCTCTGTTGCTTCTGTTACGCGAGACTCCGCTAAGATTTATCTTCTGCAGAGGAATGGAACGAGGGACGGAGAAACGGCGGAACGAGTTGAGGAAGGAATGAGACGCTAGATGTGGATGCCGTGTAGCAGCGTTCTGCTACTCGCTACTGGAACACAGGAACGTATTTCCGGAATTTTGTGGTTTTGGAAATTACTGTTGTTAAAGATACACTAGCTTAGGAACGTTAGTTAAGTCTTTAGATGTCAATATGCAACTAACATTTTACGTATTTTATGCAATACTGGCGTACTATGCAAGGGTACTACTTGTAGATTTGGTAATATATTCTTTGCAAAAAAAATTATCTACGACTATTATGAAACGTTAAAAATTTATGCTTTAAATTTTTAACGTAAAGTTGATGGTTACCGAGGACCAAACACGCGCGTAATAGTTATTTATGTATTAAGGGTGTAAAGAAACTTTCATGATAATAAAGATAAAAACACGTCAAGAGCCATAAATTATTTCATTAGATTTACTTGTTCAAATTACCAAAAATTACTAAATTCTTGGACTGTTGCTGATGGATGTCAAAGTTATCATTATTGAATTAAACATTTACAAGATAATTTATGTTATAAATGTAAGTAAAAATGATTTTATGTAAATAAAAAATTGTACAACTAATTACAGAAAATTGTTATTTATAGGATCATTAGATAGAAGTTTATAAGTATACCTAAGGAAAATTGAAAATATAATCTGTTTTCAGTAATTTGACGTTTATATCAAAGAAAGTCGTATATAACTGTATGTTCACATCATAATTTGATAGTTCTACACGAATTTCTTTGACATAGACGTCACTTTATAGCCCACGGATCACATTATAGCGCAGTGCACCATAAAGAAACGTCAAATTAATGCAAAAAGTTTATATTTTAAATTATTTTAACATGGAAATGATAAACCCAATAAATTTTTTTTATTAACTAACTAAAACCAACGTAGGTAATATTTAATTTGCAGTACAGGTCAAAAGATCTTAGATATAAACAATTCTCTTTGTTATTTTTGCCAAGATATCAATAAGTTTATGATCTGAGATCAAACTTAAATTAGTTGTTGTTAAGCTCGCAATATGGTAGGTTCTATTATGCATTTTATGTGATTTATGGAAATAATTTTATTTTTAATTACCGACTTGAACGTCCATATAAAAACATGGCAATTAACATACCCATAAAAGATTTCAAATTGCATTATTTTTCTGACACAGGTATAAATTTAATCAGTGCCAGCAATAAAAGAAAAATGTTGAAGTAAGATAAATTGCTTTGTGTCGCCCAAGTTGAAACTGTGACACCTCTTAGAGTCTTCCACATCGCAGCATGACATGATCATGAACCACATAAGAGAAAGTCTTAAGTTAGTCACTCACTTCACCTCGGATGCATTATACATATGCAATCTGGACGAAGTCACTGGTTGTGGAATTCAAGTCTGAAGCTTCCCCATCAAGTGTGATTTACGACCACCGTAACGAATACCATGCGAAAGCCTTGCACGTTTAACCCCACGAATTTTTATAGCATGAGGCAAGATTTTTATGCACGAATTTATACAATGACGATGTAATATTCATGTCTACATTAAAAAGCGAACATAAAAATTTAAATACTCTGTAATGCATACTTTCAACTGTTAATTTTAATGAAGTAGGTATGGGTAAAGCATTAATAATATGTTTTGATAAATGTATCAACTGTAATTACACAAGAGCTTTTTATTTCGCCGGATAAATTTCTGTTTGTATTGAAACCTTGTTACCTAGCAATTTGAAAAGAAAAATTGTTTAATAAAATCACGACACCGAAGGTAGAGTGATTTTATTTTAAAACAATTTTTCGAGTCAAATTACTGTCAAGTGACAAGGTTGAGATGTCAAACAGAAACTTATTCGGAGGAAATAAAATGCTCGGGTGTAATTCAACGACATAATTTAACGATTCCTTTGGTTCTTCTTCACAAATATTCCCAAAATCCCATAAATTAATAATGTACCAATTTATTTAAGGAAAATTATATCAAGTTTCAAAAAGTACTAGGTACTTCCGGTTTGCGGATTTCTACCAAAATCTTATCCGGTGTTAAGATCCTTATTAAAACCTTAAATATGAAATTTGGTTATTAAAGGTTTGATACTTTTTAAGTTATCGTGGACGAAAAATCGTCACATAATTCATACGTCACACACACACACAGAAACATCATCGTGAAAATATTAAATTCGTATTCTAGAGACTCTGAAACGTGCTTATCCACCAAAAACTCATACTCGAAAATTTTGAATATAGAATATGAGGCAAGAGGTAAAAACACTAAGAATATCCTTAATTCACCCTAATCCACACCTGTTCTGCGTAGTTTCCAGTATCCTTCCTCTTCCTAACATTCACCCTTTCTTCGCCGTGGTTTGCATTCTCAGATAGCCATGGAATGAGAGTGAACAAAGGCTTCGCTACAACACATCGAGGCTGTCACGTTATTGTTCTGATTGGAAAGTAATTCTAATTGCTGTTTCTGGTTTGTCTTGTGTGATACGCAGGCAACGCAAAGCGTGAGTGGAACACGCACTCTCTCGAAGTACGACAAGCGTTGTTCGTGTACGTGTCATGTGTTTCATGTTTGTTGTAGGTGAGATATGGATCTCAGGAGGCTTCTGTCTTGAGGAAGTTAGTAATAACATGATTTTCTGTTGTATGCGTATACGTGAGCATGAACATGACTTAGTAAATTATTTTATTAACATAACTCAGTAATTTAGTTTATTAGAAAATCAGTGTATTCAGATTATAACAATGAATATTTCCCTCATTATATTTTAACCAATTAAAATGCGCTATTTTTCACAAAAACCATAGAAACTGTCTATATAAACAACTACGAGTATTCCAGTGCATATTTTTGAATATTGACAAAGTATGCGTATATTCACCGTAACCATGACACAACAAACAATAATAAAAGTTTGTTTATTTTTCACCAAATGTCTAAATATTTAAAATGAATTTAAAAATTATGCTAATAAATAAAATTGTGTTTTATTCATGAAATAGTTAATGCGTATACCACTCGATCATCAAAAGTAATCGAAAATACTTTTGCCTCCTGATTCGACGTATTTCCGCAAAATTCCTCTCGACCTCCGGTCTCAAGTTGTTTCTATGGAAATACAGTCTCATCAGTCGGCACGCAGTATTTTCGATTATTTTCGAAGCTCTTGTGGTATAATAACTGACTATTCACATCAAATGAGTAGATTTGATTATTTTGTAATAGTAAGGTTGTGTCGAGTCGACTATTCACTACTGGTACTGTTAGGTGACTATTTAACAATTAAACATTTTAATTATAATCCATGTGCGACCGAGAGGTCGTTTTGCGAGTAAATAAAATGCGGAATTACAAAAGAAAATAAAGTGCGTGCCGAAACACGACTTGTAGCGTGAAAAAATAGAATTTTAGAAAAGTGCAACAATGGACGGGAAAGGGTTGGACACTCTTCACTCTCAGGAGCTGTTCTGAGAGACTTAACACAACAATGTCGCTCTTTGATGATGGAAGATGGGAAGAAACAGGTAATGGGCCCACAAATAAGTTTAAGGAAATTCGTAAATCTAATAAGTTGACGCCCTACGCAACAAAGAGTTAGAAAATAAGCAACACTGCGAGTTAGAATTAAACAAAGTGGCGCTGAATAAATGAAAAGTGCACGTGTGTATTTATATAAAAAATTAAACAAGTGTAATGTCAATAGTGTTTGAACTAAATACTGAAACGTGTAGCAGAATAGCAAACTATGCAAGTGTAGTGCCAGAAGGGCTGAATAAACGATGCAAGATGGTGTAGGGATTGAAGTGATATTGCAAACACAGTACTTATACAATTTAATAATGAAATAAATTAAATCAGAGTACAACAAATAAATCCAAAGCATTAAACTTAAATATAGCAAAATTAATTACGTAAAAATTAATCAAAGAAAACTTAGTAAATTTCAACCAATATTTAATTAATTAACACCAAATTTAGCGAAAAAACCATACAACAATAATACACCAAAATATGAACCAAATAGTAAAGAATAATAATTAATAAACTAAATAAAGCAGAAATACGAGAGCAAAATAAGTGTACAAATGAAATAAAAATGTGCAGGTTACTTACAAGTATGCAGAATAAATAATAAATGCGGTATATAAAATACAAACTTCGATTATTGAGAATTATTGTCCAATATCCAACAATGGAAAGCCATGTGGTTTCAAAATATAAATGTGATGCGTTTTTAACTCTAGTTTGTAGCTAAAAAGTAAAAGTATATGATTATGCAGCACTAAAAGTTAAATCAAGAATGCGAAAAAAGGTTTAGATTTATAAACTTTAAAAATTACTAAACTGTGAGACCATGTGGTCGTAAAAGCGTTAAGGTTAAAGCGGAGAAAATGTGCAAAATCAAATACGTGCGATAGCGTTGAACAATAAACTAATAAAGACTACAAACTAGAGAGAAAAATAATTAAATTATTAAAAACTAAGTCGTGACGCGCTCGATAGACTGCGCTAGCTGTCGGAGATGCTCCTTGGACCACAGCTGAAGACAGTGGCGTCCCAACATCCTGCCGGCCAAAACCGAGTGTCAGGTGTGTGGAAGAGGGCACAGCTTCACGACAGGTCTGGTGAGGACTCCGGAAGCAGTTCGCACTTGGGCGACGCGCACCACGCCGTCTTTACCAGGATGGACGTCGATGACGCGACCGAGCTTCCATTGAAGTGGAGGCAGCAGCTCATTCCTGATTAGCACAAGTTGGTTCGGCTCTAGATTAGCCGTGGAACGAGTCCATTTTGTTCGCTGTTGGAGAGTGTTGATGTACTCCTGGTGCCATCTCTTCCAGAAGTCTTGTTGAGCTCGCTGCAGCAGCTGCCAGCGATTGAGATGGTGATCTGGTTCATTGGCATAATCTCGGTCTGGCAAACAAACAGCTGGCTCTAATAACAGAAAATGATTAGGTGATAAAGCGGTCATATCGTTGGGGTCAGATGACAATGGGCATAAAGGCCTGGAATTTAAAATAGACTCGATTTGACATAGAAGTGTGCTGAACTCTTCAAATGTCAGTACTTGAGAACCGATGACTCTAGATAGGTGGAATTTAACGGATTTAATTCCAGCCTCCCAGAGTCCGCCGAAATGCGGAGCAGAAGGTGGATTCAAGTGCCACTGGATGCCGTCAGAAGTGAGTTGATTGGCGAGAAACTTGTTGTAGTCCGTGGAAGCGATGAATTTTTGTAGTTCAGTGAAGTAGCTTTTAGTGCCTACAAAATTAGTACCTGAGTCGCTGTACACGTGAGAACAGCGTCCACGTCGAGCAAGAAAGCGGCGGAAGGCGAGGATGAATGCTTCAGTCGTCAAATCTGAAGCGAGTTCCAGATGCAGGGCTTTCGTAGAGAAGCAGACAAAAAGACAAAGATAAGCTTTGGTTGCCTTGTAGCCTCGTTTCTTGATTGGAGTCACGTAGAACGGACCACCGTAGTCGACTCCTACGACGTCGAACGGTTTCAGTTGAATAACTCTGTTATGAGGCAAGTCAGCCATTGGAGGATGAGGTCCTGTAGGTCGACAGCGAAAGCATTTTGCGCATTTTGAAGAATAACTTCGGATAACGCGTCGGGCAGCTAGAATCCAGAATTGACGGTTTAGTATAGCGTTCAGAGTCCTTGGCGATGGATGCAGATAATTTTTGTGAAAGTAATCGATCACGAGATCGGTGAATCGATGTTTGGATGGTAAGAGAAGCGGATGTTTTTGAGAATAGTTAAGTTTTGAGTTGCGTAGCCTTCCTCCAACACGTAGAAGCCCATCAGAGTCAATAAAAGGATTTAGTTGTTGTATTGGTTTAGAGCATAATTCTCCTCGAGATATTTTATCGATTTCGGTAGAGAAGACTTCTTGTTGAGTAAGCTTTGTCCATCGTATTAGTGCATCATTGAGCTCTGAAACAGTTATGAATAAATCATGCGTAATTTCTTGGCGATTTAAGCGTTTATAGAATCTTAAACATAGAGCAGTGATTCTCAAGAGCTGATCAAGATTAGAATATTTATAGAGAAGATCATCGTGCTGATCATTTTCTGCAACTAAAGTTAATTTTTCTTCTTCTAGTGCTGTCGAGGAAGGCGCACTATGGTTAGATGGTTGAGTTTGAGATGCCTCTTCAGCTAGGTGATTCTCATCGGACAGAATAGATTTTTTTGGAATTTCTTCCGATTCCCAAGATTTATTTAAATTTTCAGAAAGATGATCCTGAATGGTGAGCAATGTGTCGACTTGTGTGACAGCAGTATTGGTGATTGGACCCGAAATAATCCAACCCAAGGTGGTTTCAAGTGCAATTGGAAAATTGTTATAATTAATTTTCTGCCCTGTAAGAATATCAAAATACAGATCTGCACCGATTAGTAGATCAATGGGTGCGGGTGTTATGAAATCAGGGTCAGCTAGCTGCAGATGACTAAACTGATTTAAAATTGGTTTTGACAACTGTCTTTTTGGAATATTGCGAGTGACATTTTTGACAACAATTGTCGAGAGCGAGTGAATAGGTGATTCTTGATATGATGAGCGTATTTTTAGTGTAGTAATTCCTTGTACGACGTTCTTAGCGGTTGTGCTACCAAAACCAGAGACAACAATGTCTGTAGGACGACTTGACAATTTTAAGCGTTCTGCACAAGCATGTGTGAGGTACGATGCTTCGCTACCGCTGTCAAGCAGAACACGAATCGGTTTCCATGCGCCAGCTGAATCAGCAGCTAAAACGATTGCTGTTCCTAATAAAACAGATGGAACCGAATGATTATGTGACGTCAGACAGGTAGTTTGAGTGTCAACAACATTGAGGTTGTCAACGTTAGTGGAAGAATCACTACAAGTGGCTTGATCAGCAGCCCTTTGCATGGTTGAGGAATTTGCCGCAGCAGTATTATTCGGGAAATGAAGCATGGTGTTATGTCGCTTATTACACTGTCTACAATTTGTTTTTGATTGACATTCAATGGTTGCATGTATTGAGCTTAAGCAGTTGCGACATAAATGCTTTGCGCGAGCAAGGTTCAAGCGTGCTGACACATCCATGGCTTGGAATTTGGCACATTGCATGACTTTATGATTTTGAGAGCATGCAGCGCATTTGTGCGAAGTGGTCGTGGAGACGAATGTAGAAGTGCGAGGCGATTGTTTTGGACTAGAAGTTACGAATTTTGGCTTAAATTGTGTGAATTTTTCTCTGATAGCGAGCGTTTGAACCTGATTAACAGACTGCCACTGTTGAGATTGAATGAATTTATTTAAAAAATCGAGTAATTCATTAAGTGTCGGAAGTTTGTCTCTACTAAGTCTGCATTCAAACCTGTTACGAGTGTCTGTGTCTAGTTTAGTGATAAATATGAAAGCCAGTAATGAGCTCCATGATTCTACTGGTTCTTGGTTAGACTTAAGAGCTTCAGTATGCTCATTGATTGAAGAGACAAATTGTGTGGCATTTTTATATGTTAGTGGAGTGAGCTTCGGCAGATCTATTAATAATTGCAGGTGGTGTGATGAGATAAGCCTCTTGTTGGCATAACGATCTTCCAATAATTTGCGGGCTATAGAATAATTATCGTCAGTGAGAATTAGATTCTTCACTAATGCTAACGGTTCGCCTTTTAATGTTAATTTTAAATACTGGAATTTTTGTACAGATTTAAGAGTATCATTATCATGAATGGCGCTGTTGAAAAGATCATAATATGAGTTCCAGTTTGAGATTTCTCCGGTAAACGTGGGTAGGTCCAGTTTAGGAAGCCTGGCATAAGACTGAGACTGTGACGAAATTTGTGAATTGAAAGCAGTATTTAATGATTGAGTTGGTTGTGGCTGATGCGGTTCATTGCTAAATGGTGGATTTGCAAACTTAACTTGTATTTCCCGTGCCTTAGCATTGAAATCATCATATTCAATAAATAAATCATTTTGTTTAGATTCATTTTCAGGAAGAGCCATGATCTTAGCGTGATGCGTTTCAAAATCGCGAATACGATCAGGTAGTAATCCATATTGAAGTCGAGCTTCGATTAATTTAGCTGGATTATTGTCTGCTTGGTCTAAAAGGTCGTTTAGAGTGTCAACATAGCGAATACAAAATTCTCGGCGAAGTTTTGTAAGTATTGCTTCTGTCATGATGACGATGTACGATATGCAGGAAATTACAATAAAGACAATAACGTGTAGTAAACAACGAGAATATGTTTATGCAAAAGTAGTCAAAAAAGGACTTGATTGCGTGTTCTGACAACGAGATAGTTGAGAACGTGTTAAAGCAAAACTGCCGGCCAATACCAAATTAATGAGAATAATTGTGAAATATTGGTGGAGACTGCGTAAGCGTACTAGAGAAAATATTAAAAAATGGAGTGACATACGCCCGTGGAAAATAATTGAAAATAAGTAACAAATGAATTTTCACGCGACCTGTCACATCCGGTTCTCGAAGAATCAAATGTTCGAGCGAGAGAATAACCAAATAAGTTGGTTGCGTGTTCTGACAACAAGATTGTTGAGAACGTTTTGACAGCATACGAAAGTGATGCGATTAAACAGAGCGTAGCACTCGCCGATGGGACTTGAAGTAATACAAAAAGAATTGAATACAGTTTTACAATAAAGTACAAATGTAATGCCAATTTGATGCGAAAAGCGCGAAAGTTTCCAACGGCCCGCTACGATCCGGCTCGAAGGACCAAATGTGCGACCGAGAGGTCGTTTTGCGAGTAAATAAAATGCGGAATTACAAAAGAAAATAAAGTGCGTGCCGAAACACGACTTGTAGCGTGAAAAAATAGAATTTTAGAAAAGTGCAACAATGGACGGGAAAGGGTTGGACACTCTTCACTCTCAGGAGCTGTTCTGAGAGACTTAACACAACAATGTCGCTCTTTGATGATGGAAGATGGGAAGAAACAGGTAATGGGCCCACAAATAAGTTTAAGGAAATTCGTAAATCTAATAAGTTGACGCCCTACGCAACAAAGAGTTAGAAAATAAGCAACACTGCGAGTTAGAATTAAACAAAGTGGCGCTGAATAAATGAAAAGTGCACGTGTGTATTTATATAAAAAATTAAACAAGTGTAATGTCAATAGTGTTTGAACTAAATACTGAAACGTGTAGCAGAATAGCAAACTATGCAAGTGTAGTGCCAGAAGGGCTGAATAAACGATGCAAGATGGTGTAGGGATTGAAGTGATATTGCAAACACAGTACTTATACAATTTAATAATGAAATAAATTAAATCAGAGTACAACAAATAAATCCAAAGCATTAAACTTAAATATAGCAAAATTAATTACGTAAAAATTAATCAAAGAAAACTTAGTAAATTTCAACCAATATTTAATTAATTAACACCAAATTTAGCGAAAAAACCATACAACAATAATACACCAAAATATGAACCAAATAGTAAAGAATAATAATTAATAAACTAAATAAAGCAGAAATACGAGAGCAAAATAAGTGTACAAATGAAATAAAAATGTGCAGGTTACTTACAAGTATGCAGAATAAATAATAAATGCGGTATATAAAATACAAACTTCGATTATTGAGAATTATTGTCCAATATCCAACAATGGAAAGCCATGTGGTTTCAAAATATAAATGTGATGCGTTTTTAACTCTAGTTTGTAGCTAAAAAGTAAAAGTATATGATTATGCAGCACTAAAAGTTAAATCAAGAATGCGAAAAAAGGTTTAGATTTATAAACTTTAAAAATTACTAAACTGTGAGACCATGTGGTCGTAAAAGCGTTAAGGTTAAAGCGGAGAAAATGTGCAAAATCAAATACGTGCGATAGCGTTGAACAATAAACTAATAAAGACTACAAACTAGAGAGAAAAATAATTAAATTATTAAAAACTAAGTCGTGACGCGCTCGATAGACTGCGCTAGCTGTCGGAGATGCTCCTTGGACCACAGCTGAAGACAGTGGCGTCCCAACAATCCATATTTCACATTTTTATTGCACCAATCTTTCTTCAAGGGTCTAGAACATTTTCAATTAAAATTCACTATTTTATTTTTAAAGAAACACGAAAAAACAAATAAAACACATTTGAATCTTATAGGATTACCAGTTACCAAGATTTACATGTTTACTTTTTTGATTATAATAGACAAAATTAAACATTTGAAAAAAATTGCGTTGAAAAACCTTTAAAAAACTTATGACTACACTAACTATACCATATATGATTTTTTTCGATGTTGTATTGACAGTAGACGTTATTGAAATTAACAGTTTCTAAAAATATGTCTAAATCATAGTTCATTTGTGCTATAAATTGTTGTTATTTCTACACAATTACATATAAAAAATTTAAACTTTATACAATAACGTAGAAATGTGCATACTAGTATAAAGTCTGGTTCAAATTTTTTGGATTATTTTTTAACAAGTTATTCATCTTTAAACCCAACTGACTATAATTCTAAATCCGATAGTAGGTGATGCAAAGTAACCCCACTCTATGGGTCGTTAGTTGTCATTTATTGAACAGTACCAGAGTAAATTATACCCGCGGTGGTAAATTAGGTCTATATGCGGTAGCGTACAATACGAGCAAGTTAGCCTAGGGCCAGATCAAAGGTATTGTTACCGTAAGGCATGGAATTGATTGTGAACTTATTGTTTATTGTGACTGTGAATCATTTATGAACTGTTCATTCCATTCTAAAATCAACTATATTGTTATGTGAGTTTGAATCATTAACATTTTATTATGTTAATAATTATGTAGGTGTAGTACCTATTAGTTTTTTAATTGTATTAAATCCGTAACAATTAGACAAAAATAATGTTGACGTTGATACAGTTATTTTGAGTTTCTGTATATACCAAACCTACCTAATAAATTATATATTATAATACGAGGGATGTTTATGATAAGTAATCGGCCTAGGCAAGAAAGAACAATTTTTTTTGGTTGGGCACAATAATTTTGGTTTTTAATGCCGTAATGATTTCGTCGAGAAAAACGAGAGATATAAATATACAGATTTAGTGTGTCGAACAATGGCAGCAATAGCGAACGCGCTCTAAAAGTGGCATCGTATTTGTATTACATTGTATTTATAAGACAAAATAAATAATCAAACGCATTATTTATATACTGTATAACATATTACCTACTGTGCGACGCATGAATTTTAATACATTTTTTATTTAAAATGCCCTAAATTAAACATGTAAAAGTAGTATTTTTCTCTTAATTCGACATTTTTTTAAAACAATACTATGACAAAATTTGGTAAAATCGATGCGTCGCACTGTAGAATGAATATTATATATTGTCGTAAAAAACTTCCAATGTTCTTACGTTAGTATTAGATTCAATATTTTACAAACAGTAGAGCATTGTTTTTTTCTTTATATACAGATACATTCCCGCCTTAATGTCAGGACTACTTAGAATAGTTATACTTAGCTAATTTATAATGATTATTTTAAAAAATGTAAATAAAATTACTCAAATCAGAAAAATCATAATCATTTACTTTGAAAGATTTCGTCTATGCTCTGCGTCTTGTCACAGTATTTACAGAATTCAGGAGGCAAAGATCATTTGTTGGTTGAGCTTGTACACGTACGTAAACAGCTGTTCTGTAGTAGCAGGAGCTGGTAACACTTTTTGTCAGGAAATCATGAGATCGCTTGGCAAACTGAACTCCTGCTGCCGCTGCCGTTCTGCTCGACTTGTAGGCGCTTTCGATATTCTAGTCAGGCGTTGTGTATGTACGTATTCGACCAGAATTCAAAGTCCTCCAACATTTTACGAAACAAATCTTCTAATGGTAGTGGAAATTTCAATAACATTTTAAAGATTTACATAGTAGAGTTTGAATAAAAGGATGTTTTAGTTTTCATTTCTCAAATTAAATTTGTAAGGAAGTAAAATACATGAAACAATATTATTCATTTATTTCACAGAGGCCAATGATCTTTATAATAGTTGTATAATAACAAGAACAATGTTAAATTTAATTTAAAGAAAAGGACTGATATTATTCTAGAAGCCTTTATAAATGATGGTGATTAATAATTAGGACATTTTAACATGTGAGAAATTATTAATCGCCTCTTAACACACATGAGTTAGTTGCAATATTTTTCCGTTGATCATCATACATTAATGATACTCATAATCTTCGACCATACATAATCTAGACAAAGTATAATCAAAATTTCTCGAAGCCAGTTTTTCTAAGAGCTTTAGGGCTTCCAGAAAAGGAAATTAGTATAGTCAGTACAGTATGTAAGAAATCAGTACAAAATATTTTCAAATTGTTTATCAGTACAAGGATCTGAAAAACAGTACTGTACTGACAAAATCAGTACGAATTGTCGCTCTAAATTCAATAACATTAAAATATTGAGTGAATTAAATATTCAAATAAGACTAGTTCCTAAACCTACATAAAAGAATAATTTGAAATTTCGAATTTCTAAAACTTCAAGTATACAAACCATTCAATAAGTATCAAATAAATTAAAACATTATTTCATTTAAAAATTTATTTAAAACGAAAGTACAAGCAATAGCATTTTCAGCCGTGACGGACTAACAAACGTACCTTCTGCTTCCAACCCTAATATTGGTAGTGTCTGCCGGATTTCTCCTCATAATTATGCGACCCTCACCCCCAAGTTTTTAATTATAACGTTATGTTTGAAGAGACAGATACGCGCTTTCCGTAACTTTGACTCCGTCTGTATAAACATCTGTGCAGTTTGTAAGTCACGTTAAATCAACATACAGTTCCAAACGGTGAATTTCTAACTAGGTATTTGAATCTTGTACAACGAACTCAACCTGCGTCAGGCCATGGACGCTGTACTGATGCTCAAGGTGCTTTTCAGCTTGAGCTTTTGGCATTTGACTGTAACTGAAAGAGTGTTTACACAGAAAAGTACTCCTTGCAATGTAATTTTTTGTCATCTGTTTTTTATATTTCTATATCTTACTAGAGGAGACTTTTGTACCTGATATTGTGTTAGATAAAATATTTTCTTAATTTGCATTTTTGATGAGTTAACAAGTATCTACTTTGAAGTTTGGTCGTTTTGTTTTTCTACTGGCGGTTTGCGAATTTATAATTTTATCGTAATTCCTAACATTTCTTAACAAGTATATTTGCAAAAAAATTATAAATTAAAGAAAAAGATTTCGTCCTATTTATAAAACATATTTAAGTAATTATCGAATGATAAATAATTATAAACTGAAAATAAGTCCATCATGATTTATGTTTAATTTCTGGTTAAACTTTGTGTAATATTGTTGTTTAAGTAGGTACACTCGAGTGGTGGGGGGTTAGGGGTATTTCCTATACTCGCAATGTATTTCATTTCAGCACAGTAAAAATTTTTTTGTGGTAAACTGAAACGGTGTTAGTGGTAAAGCATCTGGTGTTAATTTTTAACGAAAAATTTGGTTAAAATATTACCAAGTACGATGTTGTTAAATATTCAACCAGTTTATAGTAGTTTTTTTACACTTTTGACATTATATTAGATAAAAATAACAACATTTTTGGTGAAATCAAACATGTGGTAAATATAAATTTCTATGTGTCGATTTACACAAAAATTAGGAAAACTGAATAACAACATTTATATTAATAATACACATGCTAGTGTTTTATTTTATTTAAAATGGTAGTTTCACTACAGTTGTGTGGTTAAATTACAAAATGTTTTGTTATAATACACATATTAGTGTTATATTACATTAGTTTTGGTTCATCAACAACAATCGCACTTAAAATACACAATAAGGTGGTAGATTTACCACAAAATGTGGTTAAATCTTTTCAATAACGCGCAGACTCAAACAGAAAATGTGCTTTGTCTTGCTTCTTTTCGTCATTTGTGGAAGAACAGTGAGTAGTGATAGATGTTAGATGTACCTATCTGCAATAATATAATAGAGTGCAACTAAATTTCCAAAGGTATTAGCGCAAAAAGGACAAAATTTCAGTTTTGAAGATTTATACAATTAATTAAATACGTGTGTTTTGAAATTATTAGGAATTTAAAATGTGTCTTGAACAAGATACAAATGGCCCGGCATTGTTAGAAGAATATGAAGCCAAAAAAATGCTGTGCGATCGATCAAGGCAAACATTAGAAAATTCAACAGTTTCTATTATGCTTCATAACCACGGACGAAATCCAAAAAATGAAACAAAAATTTCGTATGCTAAAGCAAATGTTGAAGTATTTTTTAACTTATGCGATCCAGGAACAGAAGAAGGTAACATTGTAATATACGGTAGTAGAAAGAATTATAAACTTTTTATTTATAAGTATTTCTATTTCAGATTAAGCTTGATTTTGATTTAATGTTTCCTACCAAAAAATCAAATATAGAAGCTTATATAGAAGAAAAAGGTGATAAAATTTTAAAAGTAATTTCCATGACTAAATCACAAGGATTCATTATACAGAGTGATCAAGGCAAGTTTAATAAAAGCTAAACATAAAAAGAAAGAAATAATACTAAATTACATTATTGTAGCTTCAATAGTTCTATAAAAAAATTATTGGACTTTTATCTATACTACCGCCAACGTCACAACGACGAAAAAAAAAATTGTGAAAGATAGTGCACAAGCAACTGTAAATCGTGTACTTGTTTTCCATATGGTAGTACCTTCTTTATTTATTATTTAATTTTTGTAATCACAATAATTCTTTATTTTTAGACTGGTGACCCATTACAAAGTGCCCTCAAATATATATTTAGTAGCTGTGGGATTAAATAAAGCATCCATAGCAACATTTTTCATTCGACTTGATCAGCACTGCCTTGCTATAGAATCCACAACGATTGAAGTATTCGATGTGCTATTCCAGGCACATTTCGTATTTAATACAAAATACGACACCAATGTTGCAAATTTTTACGTGGTACCAAAGCATGTTGTTTTTAATTGATGTTACTCAAGATGTTTATTTTGTATGTTAAATGTATAAATTATACTAATATCTAAATAATTTATAAATAAAATCTAAACAAAATAAATAGTATTTACATTTTTGAAATTCCCACCTAAAATACTTTCACCCAATATAGAGTGGTAGAATAACAACAAAAAGTGGTTAATTTTGTGTGGTGAAAGAACACCAAATTTTGTGCTTTTTTACCAATTGTGTGGTAAAGAAACTACATACAGAGGTTAATATTTAAATTTGTAATGTGGTTAATTTTTAATATAATGTGGTTAAAATACACTACACGTTGTCAAATTACCATTGACAATAATGGTAATATTTAACTTCTCATTTGGTTAAATATCTGCTGTAAATGATGATAATCTCACCGAAATGTTGTTAAATATTTAACAATAGAAGATAGCATAATAACCAAAATATATGGTTGAATTTATTTGTATTTCGTAAAATCAGTGTTAAAAATATAGTGGTTAATTATTTACCACATTTATTCACCACAAAAAAATGTGGTGGTCACAAATAGGACACGAACGGTGTTAAATTTTAGAAATATTTTTTACTGTGAGGGTTCCAACTTATAAAAAAACAATGATAAACATTTATTTTTGTATGTAAACGCAGTCTATTTGCATTCTATTCTAATAAAATGAGATTTAAATAAATAAATTAAGAATATTATTAATTTTTGTTATGAAAAAATTGTTTATTTTATAAGATATCATTCGGCTAAATACCAGTGTAAACTACGGCAACGCTGTGCTGTACATGTCATTTTTCACGTTCTTATGTCAATCTGACAACTAGTAAAAATGGAAAGTGAAGAGAATTCTGCATTTGAAATTTCATTTAAATCGTTGGGTATGAATTATTTATCATTTGTGCATATTACCTTTCATTATTGTGAAAAACTTGTGATTATAGATAGATAATGTTTTTTTCCTGGTTAACTTTAAATTTCGCGCTTTTCAACGTTGCCGCGTCTATATTATGTTCTCGCCAATATTCTCCAGTAGGCATAAACGTCAGTCTTTCGAGTAAGAATTCTTCTTAATTACGTGGTAAATGATGCTTGTATTACTTTTATCCGGTTTATGAGATAATAATGTAAGTTTTAAAAAAGCAATTGGAATTTTATATCATTTCCTTAAATGCGTTTTACGTTGATTTAAACGTAGTCCCATAAGAAGCCATGTAAAATGTAGTTTTTACTTCCTTGTACGGAGTAATAAGGAAGTATTGTAATCGCGAAAAATTTCGGTTTTCAGATTTTGATGGAAATATCCGTTTTCTGAATCAATTATGACTAGTTTCGTCGTGACGTCTGTACGTACGGATGTTGAGTTATTTGAAATTTTTTTAATGTGATATCTAAAAAAAAATTAAATAAATAACAGAACATGTAAAACAATTAAATTAACTTACAGTTTTGCTGCAGTATTTACAAAACAAATTGTCATTGTCCAGAACTACGAGTAGTTCGGGATAATTCTTTATCCCGAATACAAGTGAATTTGTTTTCGGCATGGTAAAAATATAATTATTTATTGAATATGGAAAGTAGAAAGACCTGAATAATGTTGCAGCACAGCACTTTGTCATCCGTCAATTAGTTTACCTGGGACTTCCCCGTTCTCTGCTTATTTAGGTTTCGGTAAGCGCACTGCACTCCAGCGGCACAAAGTGAAATTATGTATCTCAGTCGCCACAAAAATTTTAATAATAAATTTAATAAAAAAGAAATTTAAAAACAAAAAAAACCTCAAAAATTACATTTCTTATTGCTAAATATAACCAAATATGCAAAATCCTGAAAATATGCTCCAGAACGCATAAATATGCAAAATATGCAAAATGAAACTTGGCTTAAACGATTTGTTTTCACATAATTCGTATACATATTCAAAAAATATTTCCGTCATATCAGTTATACAAAATATGCAATTGCCATATAATATCAGCTTTAGTGATTATTACCTACAATCGGTATTTTATAAAAATTTTTGTATCTGGAATCATTTAAGAATAATTAAAGTATATATTTATAATTTAGTATTTCGGTATCTTGTAGTCCATCATCGATTAACATTTGTTACCACGTAAAATTTAAATGATTATGACATGACAGTGACAATAGTAAAATATGCTTTATATCTTCTTCTGCAGTTTAAATAAAATGACGGCTAAAATATATTTGTGAGTATAGTAGCAGTAGTAGTAGTACTTATATATTAATATATTTGTATAATACGTTAAAAGAATTTTTTATATTATTGTACATTTTAGTTATTAAGAAAAGTATGAACAGTTTAATAGGCATACAAGGAAGTCATGTGGTGTCCACGTCAGATTTTTTAATATTTATTTTTGGATAATCTACGTGGTGAAAAATTATGAAAAAATTCAGGTAACATTTTTACAATGTTTTGATTAATTTTACAAACTTTCATTAACCTTCCACTAGTCGCATCAAGTCTCACAGACCCAACCAATTTTTATTTATTGTTTATTGAAGGGTGGTGGAAAGGCGATACTTGTGCAGCTGTGTAGCTTTCCAGCTTTTGATTCTGTACAACATAGTAAAGTTTGAAGTCAGTATGTTTTATTGTTTGGCCTATAATTAGCGATGAAGTCTTACAGACCCGGCGCGACTAGTTGTGTCCCTCTTTTATTTTACGTTTTTTTTATTATTGCCATTAATTGATTTCGGAATTGCAAGGTAAAGTTCAAATATTTTAATAATAGATTTTTATGTTTAACCAAAGAAAATATTTTTAAAGAATTATGAAAATTTACGTCGTTTATGGGATGAATTCGAAGCAGAAGAACCTTTCTTTGACAATGATTCTGGCCTGTCGCACGCTAAAATGCTTTGCCCAATGTGCACTAATGAAAATACATAATTTTTTTTCTGTAAAACTTATTTGTCATGAATCCACCATTTTTTGTATGTAAAAACATATTTATTTATTTTATAAACAAAATGAAACTTTAAGTTTGAAAACATGTAATTCTGTTGCTTTATATTTCAGAAATTTTCAGGGATAATACCATAAGAGATGATAATTTTTTGAGAATTGTTTTGTCGTTTCCACGGCAACTTATTTCTAACAATTTCACGACACAAAACATCATCTATCAATTTCCCGAAACGAAGTTGAGGGGAATTGTCAGATGATGTTTTGTGGAGTGAAATTGCAATAAGTTGCCGTGGAATAGACAAAAATTCTCTCAAAAAATTATTATCTCGAATGGTATTTAGGAAGAATATTTTTCTTGATAAAAATACTACCAAAACGACTCATTTTGCTAAACATTTTTGACGTTTCATGTGACAAATTAATAAATTTTTTGTTACTGACGTAACAAAATAAAACCTAATCTACAAAATTATGTTGTCAGATACATCATTTTACATTTTCAATTCTATTGGTTGCATTACGTCATCATAACGCAATATGATTGGTTAAATCATCTTTCAAAAAATATTCAATAATAAATACTTTTGCAAATATAATAGGTACTTAAAAATAAAAACGTAAATGACACAGAATAATAACCATTTAATGTAAATTTAGCTAAATTTGTTATAAAAAATTAATTATTTTCGAAATATCTTAAAAAGTCTACGAGACCCAGCGCGACCAGTAGCGTTCTAAAAATGAGCGCGACTAGTGGAAGGTTAAACTCTCTCATTATATCAAATGTCGAGTGTACCTCCTTAAAACTTTTGAAAAATAAACAGTTATTATCGAAAATTCTTCTCGCATTTTAATAGTAAATAGAACACAATTTATGAAACATTTGTTCCAAAGATTATTTGTCATGTTTTAAAATTTTATTTTCGAGTTATTACTTTACAAAAATATGGCATTGAGCATTAGTACTATATCAATAATTAATATTTATTATTATTTTTAACATAAGCCCACATTAACCTTAAAATATATCCGAAATTGATTCATTTTACTTATAGTTTCTCTCTAAATTTGCAAAATAATATTAATAATAATATAATAGGTAATTGTTTTTTGTTAATTATAAGGGCTAATAAGGTGAAGGTCTTATATCATCAGAAACTATAGAATCCGGTTTTACCTATGAATAATGATTATTGTTTTATTAATAAATATTATTTAAGATTAAAAATATGACTGTAACTTGCTTCATATAGTTTTTATATGATGTATTTGTAAAAAAGTCAGTAGATACAAGAAAACAAGTGAAATGTGTAGCTAGTCAGAAAAAGGTATAGGTAACTTTCAAAATTTTACACATGCACCAAATTAATAGTATATTGTGCAACTAGGGACGAAAGTGACGTTTTTCGGGAGAACACTTTTATCCCGAGATAAATAATTAATTTTGGAATCCCGCACAAAGCGAGATGAAAAGTACATTTCCTTCCTAGGGAGAAAAAAAATCAAGTGAATCCCGCCCTGAAGAGGAAAGTACTTTCCCTCCGTATATAGGAAGGAAAAAATCAAGCAAATTTCCACATAAATCGGAAGGAAGTATTGACCGGTCTGAAATACTTCACTTTTCGTCCATAATAATAGGCATGAAAGGTGGTGTTTTCGGTGCAGGTATTGAAAATAAAAATTCGCCACCAGTATTTTTATATTTTATATATTTTTTTTGTTCCTAAGATCCAAGGTTCCTGAAGGTCCTTAATAACAAGAATATTTTTAATTTTGCATATTAATACAGTCGTAGCGCAATAAAAAGTCTACAGTATTCTAATTAACTTTATTTTATAAAAATTTAGTTTTTGTTATTTTTTTTATTTACACATTTTATTAATTGTTGTACGTATACTGTATACAATACGTTATATAAATATAATATGTAATACTTTAACATTTAAATTATTTTTTTAATTATAAAATTGAGTACCCACCTATACTTTTTTTTATTAAATAATTAATAAAGTGTTAATATTCAATAAAAAAATTGTTAGTCAAATTTATTGGCAAATTTTATAATTACCCCCCCCCCCTCCCTAAACTCTTAGTCTAGATCCGCCCCTATGATTATTTATCACTATAATAATTACTACTTAGTATATTAGTCTTTAATGTTTAAAAGTTGTTCCTGAAAGAACAAACACAATCATTTATACCTAAGGTATTGTACTTTTTGTAGTAATATTATGAAAAGATTACACAGTAGGTAGCTTATATAAATATATAAAATATGTTAAACGTATTTGCTTGTATTTAACTTGTCGCGTAATTTAGCACCTATTCAAGTGCTTAAGTTTGCAGTTGTAAAGGAACTGCTGCAAGTAATTTAAAGTGCAATGTATAGCCTCCATTTCACGTACGCTTAGCTCTTTATTGTTATACAAATAAATGTAGATTTCATGGGAATTTAAACAGTGCGATTGTTATCTCGGTACGGTGCAAACCCACGACCCATAGCCCCGGCTTAGAGCAATGCTTCCTTATTGATTGCCTCTTTAAATCTATTTACTAATAGCCAAACGAATGAATGTTCTGCGGCGCAAAGATAATAAAGAGGGTGATGAAGGTCCGGCAAAGGTAATGAAATTAGATTTCATTTAATTGCTTGTACAATTAATGATGCAAACTAATTTATAGTTCATAATTAAATTAATTTGGCATTTATTACCCACATCCTATTTGCTGTTACAATTAAATAAGGAACTAATTACGTGCAATTTATTTAGTAGGTACTTATATTGGCATGAATATTACGTATCAGTTCATTATCTATAAAGGAGGTAATGTGATGGGTGAAAATTTTCAAGTGTGAGCTTTGGTGGATAAGCACGTTTTAGAGTAAGAATACATTTTCGAGATGATGTGTATTACCATTTTTCCGTTGTCGATAACTCAAACAATTTCAAAAATTTTATTTATAGCTAAGCAACGAGGTGAAACCGAGTCTCTTTGAACATCCAAAGGGGCTTAAATCGCATATATTCCCGTTATATACAAAGCTTCATCGTATCATCAAAGACAGCTATGTTAAAACAAATCAACAATTTTATTTGTCAATTAGTTGACAATTCGCGTATTATGGAAGGTTTTGATGTTATTATGGTTGTATCTAACGTATTAAGTCCGTAAATAATGTATTATAAGTAGGTATCTAACGTACTATATAAGTAACTAAAGTATTATGTTGTTTATAATTATCAATAAATGTTGCATATTAAAAGGTAATAACAGTTGATGATACGATTAAATACGAATCTTAATAATACAATATAATTTCAGTTTCAATATACAAACCAGAATATTTCGATGAATAATTAATTTAAGACAATTTTTTTATTTTAAATGAAAGATTATGTGATTATTACCTACAATCAGTATTTTATAATTTTTTTGTATCTGGTATTATTTAAGAAAAATTCAAGTATTATAATTATATCCTACGCTGCACAGCACTTAATTTTCAAATTAAACAAAAATATAGACAGTAGTTTCGTCTTGTTTATCATCTATAACCCTCTTTCTAAGATTAGAATTCGTACTTCGAGCAGGGCTCTGGTTAACTGACTATATCTCTATTATAAATTATCGTAATTTGCAATTTATTTTTCTGGAAAATATTAATGAATGAAGGCTTGTTTTGATTTTAAAATAGCCCCAAATAACAAAGATGATTAGATGTAAATTAAATTTAAGTTACAGGTACGTGTTTCTGTAGGTTGTGTTCTTATTCTTTTTCTTCCACACGCCGGGAATTAAATTCAAAAGTTTAAGTGCACGCACCGAAGCAAGTTTTCAAAGTAGATTGGCTGCTGCTGTTGCTGCCGAAGAAAAGAGAACTCACTCTGCTTTGTCGCGAGTGATTTATGGAAATACAAGACTTTTTAATTTGAAAGTCTAAGTAACTCGCTGTACTTAATTCTTTCTCATAGATTTATCAATATCAGTAAGAAATTATTTGTATTGGTCTTTCTTTCAAGGTTTTTTCTTATTTTCATTTCGCTTATGAAAGAGGTAGGTATTCGTTCTTTACATAGCTGTAGTAGACGGTTATAGAAGTATTTTTGTTCTTTTGTTAAATAGAATTTTAATGAAATAATTTTAATTCTTCTCTTAACATCATTGTAAAACATAATACCACTCAATTAATATTTTTATATAATTGGGGGTATAGAAATATCTAGCTAATTTTCGTGTTTTCTCAAATTTTCGAAACAAGATGTGCAATATATAATTATTCTCGTCTTAGCCATTTCTTAACAGTTCAAACAGTATATTTTTCAGAACGGGTATCAAAAGTGAAAAATATTTTGGGAGTGTGAAGTTTAACAAACGAGGTGCAACATTCGAGTTACAAGTAATATGATTTTTTTTCAAGCGACCTTAATTCTTTAATTCTGAAATCTTTAATTCTTCTCTATCTCATTAGCCATTCATTTATTTTATTGTTTATTATATATATTGTTTATGATGTGCATTTTTAATGTGTCGAAAATGTTCTATACATCACTTATCAGATCGTCGCAGGATTTAAACTTAAAAGTAATTTATGATAGGTATTACAGATTGATTTAAATTTACAAAGTCTTCAAAATCCCAATAGAAATGAAAAATATGGTTATAGACAGGGATTACACAAGTAAAAAATACAGAGTTGATTTTTCAGCGAATTTTTCTTCTCGTAAAAAGTTTTAGAGTCTCAGATGTGTTTACGAACCAAAACAAATTTAAATTTAGAAGAAATTCAATTAGAAATTCTTGGTTGGGGTTTCTTTTGATTTCAGGGTGAAATGTCGCATTGTTCACAATTAATGATCATGCTACTCGAAGTTTTTAAATTTCTAATGAATTCAAATTAAAAAAGCTGCTTGTTATTTTCACTTTTCATTTTCATTTTTAATTACTCATGTAATCAAGCTATAACAAAGAGTTAATAAATATTTCTTACTTTATTTTTATTCCATTAATACGTGAGGCAAAAAAAGTTTTAAAACAAAATTTGTATTTATTATTGTTAGGTGCGTATAACAACTTTATTTTAATTTATTTTATCTACGACCACTGAATAATACATTCATTGTGTGAATTTTTGATATCTTAAAATAAATTATTGATATCTCAAATTTGTCGAATTCATGATATCAATAATTCATTTAGTGATATCAATAATTTATTTAGTGATATCAATAATTCATTTAATGATATTAATAATTCATTTTCAGATATCGATAATTCTATTTAAGATTTCTTAAATTCAATATGTGATATCTGGAATTAAATATCACGTATCATAAATTGAATTACGAATATGTAATTAAGGATATGTGCATATTCATAAGTCAGATTATATTGTTTAGTAGGTTACTTTCGAATATTACTAGACCAATTGCGGATATCACTAACTGAATTATAGATATCAAAAATTTAATTTTAGATATCTGAAATTTCTTGAATAAAAGATATCTTAAATTAAATTATTGGTATCTGTAATTGTATTTTTGATATCCTTAATTCAATTTGAGATATGTGAAATAAAATTACAGATATCATTAATTTTATTTCGTATAGAGCAATTTTTTCCCACATTTTTCATATCCATAATTTATTCAGTGATAACTTTAATTCATTTAGTGATAGTCATAAATTGTTTAGTGATATCCTGAATTCATTTAGTAATATCTCTAAATCGTTTAGTGATATCCTTAAATCGGTTAGTGATATCCATAAATCTTTTAGTGATATCCGTAATAACCTACTAATAGTCCAGGCATTTTAGATAATGTTTTGGCAAATAGGGGAAAAAAATGATAGACAGCTGAATTTTGGTATATACGCTCATAATGGCTTCTAGTTTAACATACTAAAAGTCCTAAACTATATCGCGTGTGCTTCCATTACTACGACCTTGTAAAGATCTTGAAAATGAGATTTTTGCGTATTACTCACGAACGGTGACACCAATTAAAAACTTTTTTTACGATAATGTTGGTAATTTAATGTACTACAAAAAGGCCCTTACCAATTTTATCGTCAGTTTATTTATTTTCCTCAAAATCGGGAAAAGGCTAATCACCGTTTTAAAATCGTTGAGAGCCCGTGAATTAGACTTCCGGTTTCAGAAAAATAGCTGCCATTTATGAATGGAATATACTATCGACTTCCGGTTTGCGGCATTCAATTCCTTTTATATTTTTCTATTAGAAGTATATACTTTTTACTTCATCAGGCTTTGGTTTAGCAGGAATTTTAAGTTATTTTAATTTTAGTATATTACTAATTTTTTCATTTATTATGTTTAATCGAGTGCTATTTCTAAACGAATAAAAATACTGACTTCCGGTTTTCGGCATTAGATTCCTTGAACATTTCTCTATCGAATATATTATACTGAAAATGTTGAAACATCTTCGTTTAGACGAAATATAATGATATTCTTTAAGAGAACACAAGGATATTATGGATTTTTTAAAATTTGTTGTGTTTAAACAAGTGTAATTTCTGAACGAATAAAAATACCGACTTCCGGTTTTCAGCATTCGATTTCTTGAACATTTCTCTATTAAATACATTATACCAAAAATGTAGAAACATCTTCGTTTAGCCGAAATCTAATGATTTTCTTTAAGAGAGCACAGGAAAATTATAGAAATATTTTTTATTTGTCATATTTGAACAAGTTGCAGTTCTATGCCCTGTTTGATTTTGCAAATTATAGTCTTCTGTAATTTGCTGCTACGCGAATTTTTTTTTTGCGATTGTGACCGCATCACCAGTTCAAAATAAAATTCTTTTCACTTTCAGTGTAGTTTTTGCAGCGAATTCGCTTTTCTTCCATTATTTTATATCGATGTTTATCACTAATTGGTAAAATTATAAAATTTGAAATTTATGTCAAAATTACCGACGATACTAGTGCCATCTATTAGATTTAAAAATAAGTATAAGTTCAGGATTAAACCATGAGTTAGTTATTTGAGGTATAATTTAACTGACGCATGTTTCCAGAAACCCAAAATAATTTTAACCTTTCAATAAATTTAACGGGCGGTTTGCTAACTGGTCAGTTAAATATAAGTTCAGAAACCGGCCCTAAATGAACTATTGATACCTATCTCTAAATAAATATTGATATCACTAAATGAATTATTGATATCATGAATTCGACAAATTTAAGATATCAAAAATTCCATTTTTGATATCTGAAATTGAATTTTTGATATCTTAAATTGAATTACAGATATGTGAATTTATATTAAGAAAAAAACGTTAGTCACATTAAAAAGTAAAATGGCTTTCCATAGTTTTCACATTATGAGAATTATTCTCAACCTGGTCAGTTCGTTTGCGCTTCACTTGCATTGCATATTGCATAGCATGCGGAACTAAACCTTGCACTGTTTACATTATGCACACACAATGGAGTAAATACATTCATCCAAGCGTAGCGGACTGAACTGACAATAGCGCATTAAGCAACAATCAACGCGTCCTTGACTTGGTTTTTGCAGACATTCTGCACGTAATACTGAACTATTTACACAAAATGTAGACGACTGCACTTTGTATTGATGCAATTGAATGTTTTATGTCGTCATGTCGATTTTATTAGGCCTTTAGTAAAAAGTAATCTTCTTGCTTTTTGTGTTTCTTCGTTCAAGTACCTACAGTGTCGCAGATTTTGCATTGCAATGAAATGTTTAACCTTCCTATAATCTATGGGTCAAACTGTCCCATTTTTATGTTATTTCTAAGTAGATATTTGGAACTATTGAAAATTATAGCTTCATATTACAAGTACTTAGTCGTCAAATGTGCTCGTAGTTAATGTGTTTTATATTTCATATAATTCATTACATTTGTTTATAAATAAAGTTAATGAGTAACATATGTGGTAAATGTTATTTGAAATAAATATAAACATTATAATTGTGTACCTACAGAATCAGTGTCGTTGTTGAGGACTTTCCCCTACTTTCTGTATTGCTTTTTGACATATTTAGTGGTTTCCCAATATACTACGTATTACATTATATTCAGTTGAATTCAATTACAAGTGAACTTTGGTGAAATAAACATGGCATTTTCGTTTAATTGTAATTGTGCTACACAATCCTGATTCTGGTAAATTGACTTCTTTTTACAAAAACTGAAATAACATCTTTAAACTTTAATTTACGAAGAATCAAGAACGTAATTAGCCATTCAATTCGTTAGTAGTCAGTAATCCCAGAGAAGATTTTTGTATAGTCATCGTTGATTTCACGATTCGAGATTTGGTCTCTCGAAATCTTCCTTGCACATTATGATCTCACGCAAGTTCCGTTGCTCTTGGTTTCCTTGCCGCCTCGCGTCTGTTTCAAACTGGTTTCGGGCTGTTTTTGCAGCCGAGCGACGGGCCCATGTTCACAAATCACTGCGGAAGAACAGCAGGGTTCATCTTGGTGACCCCCGATCCCTCTCCCCACTCGTCAAATGAATGCACATAGCAGTTCTCAAGTGCATTGTACGCATACACAACATGTCCCTTGCTCGCTTTTGTTTCTTCGACATTCTGCACTTTGTTTTATTATGCGACATAAATTATGTTTGTTGGGATCATTGCAAATTACTGAACAAGTTTTATAAAACTATTTTAGATTTACTTAAACACATTTTTGCTACAGTTTGGAACCTTTTTAATCTAGAAAATTTCTAAAAAGCGATACGATATGTACAAAAATACATATTTTATCATGATCAAGGAAAAGGCGTAAAATTTACATTATATTGTATAAATAATTTTTTACACGTAGACAATGACATAAAGGCTACACAACCTAACTTAAATTTAAAATTGGAGTGTAGCGTATATAGACTATGTAGACATTAATATTTAAATATCAATCTATTTTTAAACTTCGTTAAAAATGGAATCATAAAGTTTCAAAGTAGGTAATTGTGTTTCTTTTTATAAAGTAATACCAATAATTACAATAACAAAATAAACCGGCAATTTATGACATTATTATAATAATAATTATAACGGGAATTAGAACAATTAACTTTAGGTACCTATCACATGGTGGTATAGGTAGTTTGAAATTTGAAATTTATTTTCTCAAAATTTTCGTTTTTATTTAAAATATATTGTAAATTGTAATACTTTCACGATAAAAAATATTTAACGTAAACTAATTTTGACATTTTTACATCATTGTCTACATAATGTCTCTTTATTTCTCTACACATAATCTACGTGTCAACGTCGACTTTTAAAGTTTACGCCTTTACGAATAGATCATGATTTCAATTCAAAGATGCAGAACAGAAAAGTAAAATCGCACGCATTCACTCAAATTTACCACGATAGGGAAATAAATAACCTATTATTTAAATATTATTGTTAGCATTCATGTATTTAGCTTCCAAATCTCCAATGTTTGTATTCTGTTGTGTTTGATAAATACAGATTTGTTAATTTAAAATTCCACTAATTGGATTTTTTTGTGACATAAACAAGTAAATTAAAAAATACCGAGCAATTCACCAAAATCAATTAAACCAATTAAATTTGGAAATGACATCGAACTCATAAATTGCAACACAATGTTAAGAATGACACATAAAATTAATTTATGATGCTATCAAAACACTTTGACTGTTGTCAAAGTTATAATTATTATCATGATTTATTTATACTAGATTTAGGGTAACTATTTAAAGGTTGGTAAAAATTACTTGTTAGGAACTTTTGTTTAGCTTTTATATTCTTTTTTGTCGCAAAAATAAAACATGTGCTTTGGTTTTTATAACCTACAAATGAAAAGTAGCACCGTGCAAATTGCATTTTATTTTACTACAACAACAAAATTAAAAACATCAATGAATAAAATAGAAATGGTCTTACGGGCAGCTATTATAATTACGACTCAATGAAAAGCATATTTAGTTTTAGATACTTATTTTAGATTATCGCATATAATTTTCTGGTAAAATGTGTAATTCTGTAATTCCATTACAATAGACCACGTCAAGCTTTTAAACTTTAACGTTAAACTAGGACACGGGTTAGTGGTCTGTGTTTTTACCACATGAATTTATAACAACACTTTCAGTTCAAGTACTTTAAATAAATCTACATTTTCATTTTACGAATAATATTTGCACACCACTTCATAGATAGAAGTTTGAGATCACACATATTAGCATTATTTGTTTTATAAATAATGAAATACTGTTATACTTTGAAAATTATGTTATTATAGATATTAGTAGGATTCCAATTTTGCTTTCAACATTTACAAGATTTTCAATTTCTTTTACAAATTTCAATGCAATTGTCTAAGTATACCTTCTCAAAAATGGGTATCCTTTGATTCAAAATATAAATAATTTGCACACTGTTATTGTCGCATTATTTAAGTAAATTTTTGTTTTACATATTGTTATTATATTGAACTTAAATATAATATTTTTTCCTAATTTCTCTTTATAAGGATAATAATATATACGCGGATAAATACTTATCAACAGGCGCCAATGATTTCGAAGTTTTTAGTAAATCTAACAATACCTATAGTTTATTTTTACTAAATTTAGTATCGGGTTGTATTTTAGCTTTTCAGTCTTGATTGCATTGTGTTTAATTTATTTTGATTTAATTCAATTTTGCATTGTGCTGCATTGTGTTTAATTTAATCATTCATTGATTATCGTTATAATGTTATAAAAAGAAATTAATTAAAAAGTACGTTTAATATAATCTAACAATTATAATGTAAAAATTTAAAAGAATATCAATAATAAGAGCGAGAACATTTTGTTAAACCTATAGATTGTTTCACAACTTAGGAAAAAATTAAAGGATATATATACTGTACGACCTACGACGTGCTGATCATGAAACAAAAAGAATGTTTTTAAAATTCGCAAAAAATTGCATGAGAGTTATACTATCTATTATTCTATTATTAAGGTGGAATTTCCTATAAGCGTCGGACGTATGCGTCTGACGGATACGTCTGACGCAGAGGCACTGTTCAATAGACGATGCGTATTGTTGTTTTCCTATAAACGTATGTTGACGCGTTCAGTTGCGTCTAACGCAAGCGTCTGCGTCAGTACCGGTCTAGAAGCAGTATAAACGCAGACGCAAGCGTATGATTAGGTGTTTGGTAATATTTCACTGCAATATGTCGGAAAGATTTCACTTTTCTGCTGGAGGAGTTTTTCGCAAATCACAGCGCTGTACGGTACGGTGCCAGCCACGCAATATACCTTTCCGCAATTTTTATACCTTGGACTCATAAGGGAAAGTACAAGATCATCATCATCATCTTCTTCTTCTAAGAATATGCTCATTAAACAATGATAATCATCCATATTTTTATTTACAGTTTTCTCTTCAACCGAAGAACTTTGTAAAGCGTCGTACGTCTATAGGAAAATATCCTCCATATACGTCTGACGCTTGCGTTTGTACACGTCCGTCAAACGCATGCGTCCGACGCTTATAGGAAATTCCACCAAGATCACCGTCTGGTCCATGTCCATTCCTCAATTTTTTTCCTCATTTGGTACTTATATTTTATTGAAACATTATCATGATTATTTCAGTTGCGTTAGCAAATTATTTAAATAGAGTGAAACATTCTTTCACTGGCAAGATACCTTTAGTTAATAGATTCCTATTGTGATATTGCATTAGGTACTAAGAGATGGCGCTCCTCACCTATGTGAAATTCTGAATAACGGTGCACTTTACTTTGGCTTCCATAAGTACAACATTGCAGTGTGTATTATTTTGTTTTTTTTTCTTCTGTATGGATTTTTTATTAAGTGTATGCTACTAATTATAATAGAATATTTTTGTGATGTTTTCTATTGTTGTAGTTTTGGTAGTAATTTGTTTTTATTTTGCATTTTAAGTACATTATTCAGCAAGTGGATGTCGGTTACCTACATATTTTAGATCCTGCTTAGTGTAGTATTAAATTATAGTTGTATATAAACGTCAATATTAGTTCCACTAACATTTATATTCATTTTTGTTTATATTTAAAGTATTAATTATTTTATCTTTCTAGTTTAGTAATGTGCAAATCATTCACAAGTGCACCGTTGTACAAAATTTCACCACTAGGTTCCCATTCTTATTGAAATATTCCAATAAGAATTTTTTTATCACAATATGTTTGTTTAAAGTTTACATTATTGTAATACTTTTGATTTCAATGAATAAATAATATTATTATTTAGTTTTTAATGAAATTTATGATACATAATACACATTCACTCATTAAGCGCGTTTTGTCAGTTTTGTTACTAGGAATAGCGCCCCACATCGCTTATGCTATCGCTGTCCGGAACCAATTCCACGTGGCATATCTCGCGCAGCACATGAATTATACAAATGCCGTCATAAATTACATTTTATCAATGGTTATTAATTGAGCAACATTCGAATATCATTAATTTCTGTTCGTATATAACAAAATTTTAGTAGCAGAGAAGCGAAGTTGCGCTTTGCGGCAGTATGACTGTTATTTATAACACGACGCGTTATTATTTCACAATTTATTTTAACCGCTGCGATCGAAAGCCCACGTCTGCCGCGTATAAGTCATTGTTACTTGTAAGTACAGGGATCTGTCGTGCTCCATTAATAACGTTCATCGTCGAGTAATGGTATTTAGTCGCCGTTGTCTCTATTCAGCCCCTTGTCTTTTCGCCCTACATGAGCAAAATGTCTGTTGTTGTGCACAATGGTAATGCTCCAGAGAATTGTTCTTTCATAGTGTTGTTACAAGTTAATGGAATATTTTCCATCATGGTATTGATAAAATTGACAATTGCAAGTTTGAAAAATAAATTAACCCATTTACGTCCATGATCCCCAAATGGGGATTAACCTTCCTATTACCTATGGTTCAAACTGACCCATTTTTATGTTATTACTAAGTAGATATTTGGAACTATTGAAAATGATGGCTTCATATTACATGTAGTCGTCAAATGTGCTCAGTAGTTAATGTGTTAAATACAAGATAATGAGTAACATAAATGTAGTAAATGGGTCAGTTCGACCCATTGTTGTTATTCTCATAAACATTATAATTGTGTACCTACAGAACCAGTGTCGTTGTTGGCACTTCTCCTTACTTTCTGTATTGCTTTTTGATATATTTAGGGATTTCCCAATATACTACGTACCTATTACATTATATTCAGTTGGATTCAATTACAAGTGAACTTTTTACTCTTTTTTGTGTGTATATAATCGTATTCGGTATTGTATTACACTATTTAATTAATTTATTAATGACTTCAAAAAGGTAATAATTTTTGGTCCGGGTCAATATGACCCAAGCACCAAATGTGTGACATTTACTTCAGGATAATAGCAAGGTTAAGTACAATTTTACAAATATATCTATAACAAATAAGTAAAGTACCTATATAAACAATACGAAAGATGCAACAATTTCAAAAAATGAAATCGTGCAGTTTGTGAATCAATTGTGAATGATTTGCCTCTAGAAGTGATTTCTAGACGTCGTTTGAAATTAGTTTCCATGTAAAAACCATAAAACTAAAGAACACAAAATATATGCAAAACTTTATACTCAAACATTTAGAAACAATAATGCATATTAGATTCTTTTGGACCAGTGCCAATTTGAAATGTTTTTTTAAATAAAATAAAATTTTCAGATATGCGTTTTTAATAGTAGTTTACTCCGTAAGGCTTAACTAGTTTCGAACACTTAATTCTTATTATATGACTAGTAGTGTATATGTGAGGTGCTCTAATTTCTGGCATTTTAGTTTAGCAGAAAATCTTTTTCAAAATAATGAAACATCATATTTTCTGTTAGGTTTTGTGCAAATTATTCTCTTATTGTTAAATAAGTATTTTGATTTAAAATCAGGAATGCAATATTGCGTGTAAAGAACGTTATCATTTATATTGCAACACAATATTTTCCTACAAGTTGCAGAAGGCACAAACTACAAACGAGAAACGAATGAGCGAACATTTTATCGCAAATTGATCGTATATTGCAACAGTAAAGTCTGGGACTTTTAAACGCGGACGCGCTGCCATGGGGTTAATACTAATTTATGTCTAACGTATGTGTGGTAATTTATAATGACCAATAAACATTTATTCACATACGAGTATAAAATGAAAATAAGCTTATAAATCAATGTTAGTCATTTATTGTATTATTGTGTTAGTTTATTGGCTTCCGTAAAATATTCTTTCAAATAGTAGAATTTTATTCAGATGAGATTTGTATTAGTAGGTATGTGTAGATACCTACTAGGAAATAATCTACTTCTGTAGATCTTACACTAAAAACTATAAATGTATTAACAAGTATTTATGTAATAAGTGTCTGTATGGTTCTTTTTTAATCATTAGACGTAAATATTGTCCAAAGCATTGGACATTGCAATGTCCACTCCTCATGTGCTTAAAAAACAAATTCAGCACGTGTTAAATACAAGATTTTTTCTACAACTACAATCGCCCAATTTTTATAATTAATGGAAAAAATTACATTTCAATACCTTAGATATTGTTTCAAATTGACAGGATTGTAAATTTATTTTAAAATAATTAATTGTAGGCAAGCATAACAAAACAGATTTGGTTGCCTATCTATTAAATTAAAACAAAAATTTTTAAAAAATATCAGAAAAAATTGAATGATTACAGGCCTAAATAAATCCAGAATATTCTTAAGACAGGTAATAGAAAGAATCATGAAGGAGACCGTAAGACCGACGATGTGTTACTTAATGATTAAAGTATAATGAAACGTCAAATTATTTTTTATTACTTACTTTACTAATTTCATTCATATTTCAGGTTAGTTTTAATAATTGTTGTTTAACTTTTGAAATTAGGAAGTCATTTAGTGCAGTTTGAAAATATTGTGGATGTTTTATGTTGTATAAAAATTAATATTCCAAACACAAAACCGAAAATTTGAAAACTGTGCAGTGAACATCAAATTTTCAAATTGATATGGGCGAATTTACTGATATTTTTTGCAAATTACAGTACAATCAATATTTATTAACAATAAAGTGTTAATTTATGTATTATGACGTTATTTGTTTGAATTCCTATAAAATATAAAATGACAAATGAATATTACTTCAAGGTTCAAGGCAATGAAGTAATAATTTAAAAAAAATAAAAATAATCAAGAATACTTTAATCAAAAATGTTGAATAACTTATATTTATAGTAGAAATTAAAAGCGTAACTAAGAGACAGAACAGAATCTTCCAGAGTTTTAGTTATTCCATAAGACAGTATTTCAAATTCAAATTTTATGATTCGGTGCTTATTTTGCATACAAACAGCCACTAATTTCTCAGATTCTAAATAAATTTAAGCTTTCTGCTACTACAACAATTTATCTTAGTAAGGTTTTCTCTGTCCTCTGAGTAAGGCAGACACAGCAGCTGTTGTATACTGGGTTCTAATTCTAAATATTCCTTCAACTATTAAGACCAAACCCTTTTTGTAAATTTAAATTTACTCTTCATTCAGAGGAACTTTATTCAAAGCTTCTTTTTATTGTACTTTTATTTAGATTTTGTTATACACATCATACATCATCCTTTATATAATTATATACGAAGAATTAGTATTTCACGTAGAATATTGTTGTATACAATGATGTTATAGCTTGATCTTATTACTTTTCGTTTAAGTTAATTAATGTCCTTTAAAACTAAATATAAGAAATAATGACTAATGAGTATAGGTATTGTGAAAATATGCAGGAATGCAGTCGTTAAGAAATTATTTTTTAATATAAACGAAATCAATTTAAACTTGCGATTTTCTCACATTTGACGCTTTAAACTACGAGTACTTTGTACTTTAACATAAAAAAAATAGGTTTCTTTTATTACTAATTTTATAAACTTTTAATTATTTCAATTTTTTGCTTTCAGGTAAGATCTACTGCTGGTCATTTTATTACTAGATGGTATTAGTACACCTAACACGTAAGTACAATTATTAATTAAAGAACATTTTCTTGTAGGTTTTCACTTTTATAATTTATAACAATTTATTGTCACAGTGACACATTTGTTTCATATACCTTTGTACAATATTCTAAAAGCAGTTCCAACAGTTCATTAAAAAATACTGTTGTTAACTGTATCTGCATTATAATTCGTTGGTACGTCGCAGTTTGTAGGTACTTTTACTGGATACATTTTATTTTTAAATGAATCTCTTATCTCGTTTCTAACTCTTCATTATACCACAGTACTTTTACTGGTAATCCTTACTGTGATACAATTAATACTAAACTTGATTACATTTAATTTGAAGTAGTACGACATCTTTAAGATGGACGAGTAACTTAGTGAACTGCTTCTGTACATTTACTATGCGAATTTTTTACACGAGTAGATATAATTATTTTGGCCAGGGGTACAATCTGTTAATTTTACTAATCGTTCGAGAATTAGACATGTATTCAGTTCTCAAACATGTGATGCACGATATTGACTTTGATAATTATTGAAATTATAACAGTTGCCAACAGTCAGCATAAGTGTTAAATATACTGAACGTATGATTTCCTTAACAAATAATTTAATCCATGATTATTTAAAAAGGCATCTTAAAACACGAATAATACTGAATTCGGTTGAATCTTTCTAAGATTGATGAGGATAGAATATGTATTTTTGCTGCATACAGTTGAGAAGATTCGGTATTTCTTTTCTAATTTCCAAACTTTAAAGTACGATCCTAAATTATCTCTTATTTCTCGCGATCAGACTTTTTATGCAACAACCCATCAATCACGACAAAAAAAAAATTGGCAGCAAATTGCGTTTGGAAGCAGTTCCGCTGCTTGGGCTAAACAAGACACAGAATATCTTATAGTTATATCATCTTCTTGCTGCATTAAAGTTTAAAACGGGCAACGTAAGTCATGGTGTACTTTAGGGAAACCGTCATTAGTAAAATGTTTTGACGCAAAGTGTATTAAGGCAAAGCAGTATCAATTAGTCACTGGCATGACGTTTGGCTGGTTAAGTAGAAAATGTTAGTTTTTCAGGGATGTTTTTGCGGATAGGGCGTATGTATGTAGTACGTGTAGACAGCAACTAATAATGTAGCTGGTATAAGTTCGATCCATCAATCACTCGGAGGCGAATGTGAACGCATCGTGGCGGCGGAGTCAGAGGCGTCGGACTGGACGTCTCATGCGGAGACGCCTATAAATTAAGACAGGACGTTGGCCGTTGCTTCGCTGCTGGTTCAATCGCTCGTTGCAAACAAACCGATGCTAGCTTTCCAGCAAATTAATGATGTAAAGGATACGGGCACGCGCAATTTATATTAGAGATCTATGGCCCAACTATCTTTCCCTTACTACGTAGGTATTATTGTTCTGCTGTATTTCAGTTTATTTACGAATAATAGTATATTTATTTAACGAGCAAATAATGTACGCTATAATTCCAGAGGATGAAAGTTTATTCACGAGCCGAAGGCGAGTTAATAAATCATCCGAGTGAATTATTATTTGCGAGTCAAATATGACGTTTTATCTACGACTTTTTAAATAAAACAACTTTTTATATACAAATTTGTATTCATATTAACCTAACCTAAAATTTTGGTGTGATGAGAATTTATTGACAATTCATCCGAGTAATTTAGAACTAGGATGGGCTATTCATATACAGCGTTTTACAAATTTTTATTATTTATTCAATTATATTTACTGTTTCTGCTTACAACGTCATCATCAGTACGGAAGAATAAATTACTCATTATTTAACAGTGTTAAATAATGAATTCATTAATTCATAATGTGGTCCTTATGGTGGGGTTTATTATACTACTTTCACGTATATAATGAATACATTATTATATTTTAGTAGATAAAGTCATTTATCGAATAATATTATAGTTGTGACGATTTCTAAACATTTAAATTGTTATATTTTGGCTGCAAATTTATCAAGTGCTAGCGACGTTTTTATGCCGGGTTTACATTGGCTAGTAACATGAAGCTACCGAAATGTACCAACGTAAATTTATATTCGAGTTATAGACGCGGTGATACATCACATATCAGTCTGGGAATGTTCGCAATATTTTACGTTGTTATAATCTTCCTTCCACCTTTAATAACAACAAGAGCTTGCGTATTAATTATAGGCAATAATCAGCCAAAAACCTGGAAATGAAAGATAGAAAGCAAATTTTTGCGTAGATGTTCCTTATAATGTAGTAACTCTCCTAGAAAATAACAAGGTCTCCCACGCTTGCTACCTCCGGAAAAGGACAAAAGGGATGGGAAATCATATATGCGGATTTAAACTCGTGTAACTTTTGATCGGACACTTCAACGAGAGCTCAAAGTGCTGAAAATTATGTGCACTATACACGTAGACAGTCAAAGTTAAATATAATATAATTTTTTGAATATTGACAACAATTTGCAAAAAAAAATGTTAACCAAATGTGTTGACCGGGGAATTACGTTCGCAATTGAACACACTGACATATCAAAATCCAACTATATTTTATTATAAAGAAAGAATTTAGAATTAAAGTAATCGATAAATAGGTGAACTTTACATGTACTTATCTAACGTCCATCAAGAATGTTAACATAAACAGTTTGAGGACCACTTGATACCTCTCTAGTTGTACTGGTTGCATAAAAATTTTATATGACACGAAAACATGGTTGCTTTCCAGTCCATATAATGTGTATTGAGGTCACTGTCATACTGCTAACAATCTACCAAATTCTCTACGTTATTCTGATAACATATCAACAAAATACGAAAATACTATCAAACATCTGCACAATAAAGAGCAATTAGTAAAGCTTTAAATTACGTCTTCCATCTTCGTAGCTGGTCAGTAAATTAACTTCTTGGCTAGGCTATCTAGTTATACCGTACTTCTATCTTAGTCTATTACTTAGTTGAGTATACTACTTACATTAATATTTCAGCCAAGTACTGCTATAATTCTCTACCGTATATTTTTTCAAGTATATAATGCCGCCGGTAATTATTTTTGTTATATTTTGAAAGAGGAATTGACCATAAAGGGTAATCTATTCTACTACTCTGAGTCATCTGTGTCACTTGAAGTTTAATTTTCTGTGCTTCATATTATCATTTTCTCCTTTGAATGACACTTTTTTCAATTTAGAATTTATTGTATTCTAAACTGATTGTTTATAATACAGAATATTATATAAAATTTAAATCTTAATTCAACTATAACGACATGGTGCAGTAGGTGTGTACAATAATGAAATATTGATATTATTAAATGAATTGAGATAACAGTCTATATCGATTAAACGTCAATGCAGATTGTGCTTTGTGCATCTTGTTCATTTATAATTTAAAAGCTCCATTAGATAACAAAATTGCAGCACCAACTAGAAGATAAGTTTTTGTGAAATAACTGCAGCAAAGGGATCATTGAAACTAAAACCAGGCTAATGTTACAAATCATTGCATGCATTTGGCAAGCGTGGATCGGGCGTGGAGTGAGGGATGGCATTGTACAACAGCGTAGAGATATGTTTAAAAGTGCAGCGAGAGCTACGCACAGCACACAAACACACAACAAACAGCACTATCGGGATGCAGTTAATGTTCCGGGCTACATTTGCGCACTCACCAAGAAAATAGAGCAAATACAAATTTAAATGTAGCGCGCGGGCAACCGCAGTTGGCATTGTTTGATGATAGTATCTGATGTTATTGAAGGGGCAGTTAACAACGGGACCCGATGCTCGCTAGTGCATACAAATGTGGTTAGCTTTTCACTCTTCTCTACGTTTACAGTAGCAGTAGCAGCAGCACCAATGACCAACTCCATTTCTATCCAACATTGTACAACGTGGACATAACGAACACTTGTACGCTGTATTGTTTAAACATACACGCGTGCTGCTGTCCAATTGTTTGTTGTATTAATCAACACATTGTTACTATCCCGGGAATCTGGCTATATGGACAATGATTCACTTGTTATTTACCAATTTAAACTAAAGGTAGATGCTTCAAGTTTACTACACTATTTGTGCTAGATTAATGGAATCTTATCGTTCTATTGTTAATTTTCTGCCAGGCAATAGAAGATGTAGATATACATATTCAAATTATATGAAAACTTATCACAGAATAATAGTCATATCAAGTGTGAAAATTGGCATACATGTCAATTAAACTGTTCTCTTTCATATCAGAAGTGGTTTTTGTTTTTAATAGCAAATTATATATAGAATATCCTATGTAACAATTTTTCTCGTAATATTAACCATGCGAAATAAATAAAGAAAACTTTAAATGGCGGACATTTTACTTTGGCACCACTTCTTATATGAAAGAGAATAGTTAAATTGACATGTATGTCAATTTTCGCACTTTAAGGGGGTTTTATCGCTCAGCGCTGCTAAATCACAAATCCTCGTTATTTCAGGTATCCGCGCTGACAGCCTATGTTTTATGAGCACATGTTGTCTCTATTTATCTAATTGCTATGTTTCGCTCCATTTTTGTTTAGAAAATACTCAATTTGATTGGCTAGCGCGCATACAATTTTTAAATTTATTTAACAAATTACTTGACTACTATTTGAAAATTTTATATAATAATGTGATATAAACATTTAAATTTACAATGCAATCAAACTTACGAAGAGTTTTTCTCAGAATTATTGTTATTTAATTGTTTATAAATAATAATAATAACAATTTTAAAAATTCGACAACGTAGCTAGATTTTTATTGCCTTTATCTTTATATGGTATTTTTTTTAGATTTATAGGATTAATAGGTTGGGAGTAATTTGTTAAATACTTTTTTACTGTGATAAAAGCCCCTTAATCACAAAATGCATAGTTTTGTCCTATAACCGCCGGACTATAACAATAAACAATCTTCTATTTACGTTTCTTTGGATTTTGATTATAATAACTACGTAGAGTTGATCTAATTTAAACTATGATATAATTATATGAAAATCTTATTTAACTGATGTGACTGATAATTTATGTATTGGTTTTTAAAGGTTTGTGAAAGGTATGAAAGATACGTGTTTATAACGGGGAAATAATATTAGGTACTTATGGAGTTCTTATTCCAGTACCTAGTTAAATTGACGAATGAATTCTAAAATTAACAATAAATGATTTGTATCAGTAGGTACATCAAAAGCAGATTAGTTGTAAAAAATTAAAAATCGTATACTGTGTACAATAACTCTTCTATTGGTACAACATAATAAATTAATTATAGCGTCGGCACAACAACATTTAGGTACAATTTTTAGCCCACATAGCATAAATTAATTATATTTTTATATTCAGAAAATTCCATAAAAATATTTTGAATAATACCTACCTAAAGTAATTTTATTTTATAATATATGCCTGTCAGTCTAAACACTCATAAAATATTATAATAATATTTTCTCGAAAAGTTAGAGTTCTCTTGATTATGAGGAATCATTTGCTAACTTGAGCAGGTAATGGTTATTAATCCGGCTGTAAAACTAGAATTAATCTCTTGATATTTATCTGAATCTATTAATTTTGGTAAATAAGCTGTGAAGTTTCATATACATCTTAGTCTGCAGCATCTTCAGAAGCACTAGTCCTGGCACTTGTTGCACATATCAAGATTATGTAATATTTATTATGCATGACAGAGTTAGCACCTGCAATGACGCGTTTACTACCTCGCCATCCCGGAATTATTACACTTAAGTGCATTAAAGTCTAGAACAGGAGATAGCATACTACGATGAGTTTGCATTTGTAATATAATAAAGCCGCTCATATTTCTACTACGAGATTTTATATTTACGAGTATTAGAGCAGTCAGAAATACATACTATTGTTTATTTTCTTCCACGATTTCTTTCTAATTACAATATGTAAGGGTTATTTAACCCTTCGTTTCATACAGTTGCAAATTTGCAACATAGAAAATTATTGATATTTATTTCACATTTAGGTGTTCTTAGCAGTGATTCCATGATGTTACAAACTTTTCTACTTATGTTAGAGAAATTTACTAGTGTTCAAAATATAATTTTTGTTTTATTCTGTTCAATGTCAAAAGTACAAGACAAGACAAATAATTTGTAGCACCGCACTGAAGATGATTCAATAAGAATCGAAACGTTTGCAATAACTAGGAGTATTTGATTTTATTTCAACCCTTATCCTTTACGGACGATCAAGTTTTTTAAAATTTAAATTTTTGGATGTGAATACTTTAATTATGTTCAAAATGTTGCAAATTTGTAACATGTTCTATTAATTATTAACAATAATTTTATATATTTTTTTCAAAAAATTATCATTATTGTTCAATTAATGTTGATTTTAAGTTGTTATAATTTTTGTTGTTGATATTTTAAAATCTTTTAGTCTTGTGTCTGGTTTAACTTAAAATGTTTGTGTTTAATTATAAAAAAATATTATTTTCGCGTACATTTTTAGCATATTGAAGGCAAGATTCAGATTTTTATGGGTCTTATAGGCTGTAAGAAAACAGTGCTGTCTTTTCCCAAAAACATATGATATATATATATATATATATATATATATATATATATATATATATATATATAATAATAAATATTTTGTGATCATTATGAATTTGTACTTCTAGTTCGTCGATGTATGATGAGATGCTGATTTCGAAAAGATGGCGAAGCTATAATTACGCTAATTATCAAGTAACTTCTTAAATAGAAGGTATAGTAGTTAAGTTTTTGTTCGCATTAACTTTCATTTATTCGAACTGGAGCCTGAAATATTTGAAGTACTTTTTCGACCGTTCCATTTGCTTTCCTATACCGCTAGTTTAAGTCTATTTCATTGTTGAATTCAATGAACTAATATTTGAACCATTGACATGATTTGTTAGCTAATTTAGGGGAATACTACAATACAATGCCTAGCTGATTAGCTGTGATTGTGACTGCTTGCAGCTTGATGCTTGGACTTGGATAATGTGAACGTGTAAGACCTATGCATTAGTTAATGGGACGTGCAACGCTAACGCTATTAATTTATTGTTAATTATTCAGTAGGTACCTACGATAAAATATTTACAAACTATTGTAAATAGTATGTAAGTTTTTAATTTTTTACAAAATGTAAATTTTTATCGACGAGAGGAAAGTGTTAAATCACAGGCGATGAAGGATCGAGTAATTTTTTTTCGGGTTATAATTTAACTTTTTGTCGAGTGAAAAATTCTATTGAAAATCGCATGACACAAATAAACAGCCAATGGATGAATGGATTACAATAATAGTAACCATGGTTATATAAAAATTTCCTGGAAATTTTTTACTAGTAGCATGAGTAACTTAACTGAAATTCATTTTGAGTGTAAATAAGCAAATAATATGGTAAATAATACATATTTATTAATGTTAAATATAAATTTTGTGAATATTTCAAGTTTCTATTATAAAAAGAATTCAAAAATAGAGCGGCCGTGTCATTGCGATTTTCTTACCTAATATGCACTCGTGCATTCATTCATGTTCAGGAAATTTTTTATCGTGCTTTCCAACAACGTAATTAGCTCTCGTGTACCATTCGAGCTAATTAAGACGTTGTTGGAAAGCATTCAAAAAAAAAATTCGGAAAGAATGAATGCACATGTGATATTACAAGTGAAAAAATACAAAAACTAATAGAAAAACTGAAAAACAGCATTCAAATCGCTCCCTTGGTTTAGTACAAATTTCGGCCTTAGGTTCGCATTCCTAAAGAAAAATCTCAAGAAACAGTGGCGGGGGCGCGCAATAAAAATTTACAAGGAAAAGGGATGCGCTACGCTAGTAGAAACACTGATTTAATGAAAATTACATTATTAATGAAAATTACATAAACACAAATAAAAATTAATAAACATACACAACTTATAAATAGCCCTACAAAACGCAGTCTTGATTTCATTACTTATTTGCATGTTTGAAAGATATTTTTTCCCGAATCTTGAATAATTCCTTGTGATGGATCTCTTTTTCTACAAAAATATCCAAAGCTGTGGCCTAGTTTCTAATAGCTGAACTGCTGAACGTATACTAGGGTTATTAAATGAAAACTAAACAGTCCTTTGCGGAACTTAATTGCCTTACGTAGGTTCATTTCAGATGTGTATAACCCTTTGTACGTTGAGCGGTATTCACTACATTTTTATGTTACGAACGTACTTACGCCAGGAGAAGAGAGTGTAAAATATTCATGTGTAGGGTGTTAAAGTAGACCAGTTTGCTTTTTACACTCTTCTTTCTGTAGCAGCGTGTATAGTTAGAATTTTTCATTCCGAACGTAAAAATGAGATAATAGAACCTCTAAGATTGTAGGATATTACTGGTATAGGTATATTCTCAACAGACTATTTTAGTTATTGTTATAGTGATGTAGAATTAGTACCCGTGTAAAATAGAAGTCTAAGTATCTTTTTTAAATTATTTCTTTTTATAATATACCAAGCTAAAATTTGGAAAAGATTTTTAATATTAATGCTAAATTCTTAGTACCAGTATCATTATAATAATGTAGGTACCTACCTATATAACACGAGCCACAATTCTATCTTGAAAATATTGTTACTATTTACATAAGATATACTGTATACTATATACAAAATGTTACAAAACGAATAAACAGGTGCATAGTACATAGAACATAGACGACATAAAAATAAGTCGAAATGGTTTATAAATCATTAGTTGGGTTGGAGGATTTTTATTTATTTTTTATCACTTTTATTTGTAATATGAATACTTATTTAATATTTTTTCAGTAACAAGAAAATATGAGTTTACTGAGTTATACACAGTACTGTATTGTAAAATAAATAAGATGTTTGAAAAGTGTTTCTTTCATTTCAATACAGGCAATAGGTACTTATACCTCTGATGCAATTTAACAACGAACTCTTTTAAGAAGACTTGACACTTATTTTGAGCACAACATTGAATTTTATGGGGTCACTAAACAACGAATAAACTTTATTCACGTGTATTATTAAATTGTATTTTTGATAAATTTGTATTCATCTAGATCTTGTGAGCAACATTGTTCAATTCTTATTATGATTATTTGACTGAGAATAGAAATAAATTCGGCTTTTGTAGTTTTCATTATTTATTATGTATAAATGTAATGTATAAAATATGTTTGGAAAGGTTCCAAAATTATTTGCCTTATTTCGTACCTACAAGTACCATTAGAATTCGAAATTCCTATTCAACAACTAATACATACTAGTTTAATTAAATGTCTGGTTATCTAATCTGTTTGTTATTTTGCTCAATTAAGTGACAAATCACTGTACATTTTCGTCATACGAAGAAAAAATTTGGATTTTTCTATTTTTCAGCTATTCTTTTGGGTTTTCTCAACCCCTGTATTAGAGCGAAAAAAACAAAACAAAAATTATGGCGTGACCAGAAAAACAGGCATTCATTTTAATATATTATACAGATTTTAGGAGATCGACGGACCTCTTAAGTCTTAATATAGATTAACAAAAATGCCGTACCTTTTAATAATTTAGTAGGTACTTGTAGTGTAAATCCTACTATACCTCATATTTACTCTGTAGCCCTCGTCCATAAGAGCAGGAGACGCTGAGAGGATTCAGTGCGACTGAGGGCTGCTTTAGTGCTCTGTCATACGTTGCGTTCTTAATAACCGTCGGCTGGGTAATCCTGCGCTGATTGATGGCTCCTCCATGATGCTCTTGCCTCCTGGTCCTGCTGCTGCTCCACCACCGTCAAGTATCTCTCGCGTCCAATATCAGTGACTCCCAACATTCAACACAATTTGTACTAATTATATGAATAGTTTTGAAAATTTAAAAACATGAGTGTCACTATTATTGTCAATAATTACCTACGTAATGGTTATAGTTGTAAAACTCAAATGAAATTATGTACCTACCTACTGTACGTCACAGTACATTAACAATCGCCAAGTACGTACTTACTCAAAAATATGTTGGCAAGAAATGATTTTTACATGACTATTTCCCTCACTATATTTTAACCAATTAAAATGCACTATTTTTTACAAAAACCATAGAAACTATCTAGGTATATAAAAAACTATTCCAGTGCATATTTTTGAATATTGACATAGTATGCGTATATTCACCGTAACCATTACACAACAAACAATAATAAATGTTTGTTTATTTTTCACCTAATGTCAAAATATTTAAAATGAATTTAAAAATTATGGCAATAAATAAAATTGTGTTATTTAAAATTGTTAAATTTATTTTATTCATGAAATAGTCAATGCGTATACCACTCGATCATCAAAAATAATAGAAAATACTTTCGCCTCCTGGTTCGACGTATTTCCGCAAAACACCTCTCGACCTCCGGTCTATGAAAAAACGTCTCATCAGTCGGCAGTATTTCTGATTATTTTCGAAGCTCTTGTGGTATAATAACTGATTATTATTACAATTTTAATTAATAACAAAGCTATAACTATGATTGTTGAATTTACAAGCCGATATTTAAAATAAATTCATACCAGAATGTCGCATATTGCATTAACTGTTCTAAATGCAAATGCCTATTAAAGTTTGTACATATTTTTTTTCCCTAAAATGTGAATGCTTCTAAATATCAAACTAACAAACATGAAATAATAATTTAGAAATCAAATGGAAAGAAGTGTAATTATGGTTGTTTGTATCACTGTCGGAAGATGAATTAATAATTTGATAACCGTTTTCAGCCTTCTTTCACGTTATAAACTATACTTGTCATACTATGCCGACTGTCATTATATGACAATTATGTAAATAGATTTGCATTTACGAGTATCATTTTTATAAAGCAGTATCTCTAGTAGAAATTTCTCTAGGCATTCTCTAGTACCTACTCATGAGGCACTCGTGAATTTTTCGTAAAACATTTCTCGTGAGGAAGAATTAACAAGAAACTCATTAGATTTTGATAAAACATATCTAGTTAAGTTCGACTTACTAGTTACTTACGAGGCATTATCTAGCGGAACTGGTATAAGGAAATACTGAGTAAAACTTACTAGTTACTTGTAGGGCACTGACTAGTTAAACTGGCGTTAGGAAATAATCGGGAAAACTACTGAGTAACTAGTGAGTTTTACATAGGGTAAAACTTGACAATAGATGTTTTCGATTATTAAATAATAATGTGTCATAAAAAAACGCGGTTGCATGGGAAAGAAGGTAATGAGAGTAATTAATAATTGTTCCCCTCACCAAAAATCCTAAGTTAGATCTAAAAATAGAGTACTTAATATTTAAATTTAACTTTAAATTACACATTTTAAAATTAATCACCGCCCCCGCCACGGATGACACTAATTAGTATTCAAAGTGCTATTTATGTACCTAATATACGTTTATGTAGGTATAAGTGTAACTTTTGCTCCATCAGCGCTTTTTTAGCTGTTTATAAAAATGTTTCTTTAAATAATTGTAATTTGTAAAAATGTTTAATATTGTTATATCGTCCTTTATTATACTTGAGATGGACAAAGTTATTACAGTCAAACATAAGCCGCGATAGTCGAGCGGTTAAAGATGCTGCGACAAGCTGTAACTGACAATAGATCTGGGGTCGTGGGTCGGTCGTGGGTTCGAATCCTACTTCTGACCGCTTCTGACATAAATGTAGAAAATCTCATTTGTATAAACTTTGTGAAAGACAACTATAGGAAGACACCAAAAGTTATAAATTTTTGTTTAATTTACAAAATTATTGTAATGATTTAATTAATAATAAAAAGACGTTAGTATTTCACAAGTTTTGCATCACGAGGGCCTTGTCAGCACAGCGTTAACAATCCGAATAAGTTACTCGCAAGTTTTCCTAACAAGTGCCTTACGAATGTGATATGGAAAACTCGCGAGTTACTAGAACAAATTTCTACTAGAAATGTTTATTTTTGGCAATAATCAATAAACTTCTACTACTTATATAGATATTAATAATGTATATTAATAATCCTTTGTGTACCTACCTGTACCAAAGAGTTATTAGGGTTATTATTATTACATAAAGATTTAACTTATGAAGAAATTATTATTCTGCTATATACAATGGCAATTAAACGTATCTTCTTGCGTTTTTTTATCTTTTTGAAGTATCTTACAAAATGTTGGTTAAAATGTGTTCGATCTATCAAATGTATTTCATTATTAAAATTAAGATCATTACAAACCTGTAATTTATAGACATCAATGTTTTCGTATTTTATTTGGGATTCGATTTTTGTAGTTTTCAGTTGAACCAAATGCCAGATGGTGATTCAGGGTATAATAGTAGCTCAACAGTTAGTACTTTCACTTATTTGAAAACTTGTTGACTTTTCGTGAATCCTTCTTGAATTTTCACCCTCCTTTAAAATCCTGCATCCTGCCATTTGAGTTGTGCTCTTCCACCCTCTACAAGTATATTTATTCACACTCCCCAACAGTTTGTATACAAGAATATATCCCCAGTTTATTTTGTCCACATATCACAGTCAGGGAGAATGAGCTACACATCCCCTCTCAATTCTCAAATACGGACTCTTTCGGGTGTACAACATCACTTCACGGTACTGACATCACGTATCTTACATTCACGTATGTTACGTGACACCTGAATCTGCTCTACCTGACTAGATTTTTCTCAAACCGGACATGTGGTCTGTGCAGGGTCGCAACATTTCCATCATGCAAGTGTAGCTCATCATAATGGTTTTAGTAAAAATTTTGAAAATAAAGCCGGGTTTATGCAGGCTTTCCATAAGACATAGTCATAATCATTAATCATAAGCATAGTCATAAGCATAGTCGTAAAAATGTAACCGTTTATGCACGGTTTATATTCGACTGTTTAATCTCAAATTTCAAAATTGTAAAAACTTACCAACTAAATGAGCCAAACATTCAACTATTCAACTATTTAACAAAATTGAAACATAAAATTTTTAAACTTTGTAATTTAATTATAGACCAGACCTGAAGATAATCATGACCGAAACGTTGTCATAAATTAATATAAGTTAATAAAACTAGAGCCATGTTTATCAAAAAACTGGAATTAAAAATTCTTTAAATCACCTAATAATCACCTGAGGGATTAAAGGTACTTTAGTCCTTTGGTATATACGCTATTTTTTGCACTTCATCCTCAAACGAATACAAAATAGTTTAAAAGAACACACATTTTGCAATTTTGACAGTAAACTTTATGACAAATATTTATATTGTTACCATAGATACTCTGTATCAAATAGAATGTATTTACTTGACAACGGGATTAATTAATTCAATTTCTCGACAACGGAATTAAATATGAAAAATAATCCCTTGGGATCAAATTAAGAACCTTAGTCCCTTAAAATAAAGACTAAAGACGAGTTTTAGTCCCGGAAGTGCAAAAACACTTATATTCCAAATAGTAAAAATATCTACAGAAAATTAAATTTATTTAGTGTCATCTTTCGTACACCCGGAACTACAAAATTGCATTTATAGTCCTCGAGTTATGAACCAGTTACATATTTTGCTTTAAAAGTGGCGTATGGTAAATTCTTCATCAAATATAGTGCACGCTCGCGCTGTCTGCTTTATTTGTCGCTGTCATTTCCACGCGCGTTTGTTTTGAAACAATTGAGTGCGGCTGAAGCGGTGATGATGGTTCGTGTGTTTCCGACCTGATTTGCTTTATGTTAACATAAGAGTGATTTTTGTGTGCCAACTTGAATATTTGGTTCAGTTACAGATTTGGTTTGATTTAAGAGCGCTCCGGAGAGCTTCAAATACGTCGATTTTCACAGGAAATTTATATTACTTCAAATTTATTAAAATTGTTTTTTGTTAATTGCTATAACATCAAAATATTAAAATTTATCAATTATTATGTTAGCAATTAACAAAAAAAATTCAATAAATTTGAGATCAGAAAGTGCTTACCTAAAAACTTCAAATACGTTGTAATAAAACTATCAAACAACAAATATGACAGGATTTGCAGGACTGCGCCAGTTAGTTTTGTACAAAACTAACAAAACATACATGAAAATATGACACAAACAATATGACACACACTTTCACGAAAACTTGACTATTTATTTAATAAACATTGAACTAAAACTAACTATACACAATATAAATGAAAACACTAAACTACAATCTGTTCGACATATAGAGTCTCACACTGACTCGACAGATTACTAATTACGTAATTGTACCAAACTCATGGGCACGGCGCTCTCTCAGCAAAACCCGTCTCTGTACCGATTTGAGTCAGACGATCACTGACTCTTTACGTAATTATTCGAACTTAAACTTTACTCGAGAATACATTTTCTCGACGTACGAGCCAGACCATGATCATCCACTGACTTTACATGATAATTAATTTAAACTTTACTCGAGCTCGAGAATACATTTTCTCGAGCGCCTGGCCTTAAAAACGAACACCTACTGACTGACTATGTTACTTAAAATTTTCTCATGCTTCTTGATACAGCTGCGTATATGGATCACCATTATCTTCAAGCTTAAACAATAATAACCAAACAGTATAATGCACTTATATGCACGTGGGAGAAGTAAATATAATAAATTTCGAATATGTTGATTACTCTTCAAAATTACATCTAAATCATATTGCGCATTGTTACAACGTCTATCGTCACTGGAAATTTCTGATGGTTCTATCATCTGAAATTTATTTAATTTTTTTTAATTAATTGCAAACATCAACTTAAAAAAATTTGGTGTAGTCACCACACGACTTTCTTATACACAACTATATGTACTCGAATAATAATTATTGCACTTGACACACGTTTGACATAGTACTGCAGATAGGTGAAACAATTGCGCTATTAATGACAGAAGTATGCACAGGTACAGCAACTAGTAGCAGCTTGCAAAGAGGCTGATGGCAGGCATCTAAAAGATATTATTTTTAAAATTTAATTTAAAAAAAACTTTTCATAATTAAAACTAGGTATCTTTTGTAATCAAAATTATTCATTTTCAATAAAAAATAAAAAAAAATATATTAAAAATACAATGGTCAGTGATTTATGGCCATCCTGTATATTTAGCATTTACCAACGTTTCCGATAAAAAGTTAACCGCTTGTCAGTTATAGTTACACTGTTAAATAACGAATCAAAAACGAATGATAAAATATTGTTAAATTGACGCACGTTTTCGAGTGACAGAAAATCGTCACGTGTCAGGACGAATTACTGACTTTTACGAGTAATTCCGTGGTCCGCCCGCATCGAGTTAGATTTACTTCGCTCTGAATTATTTGTCTTTTCTACCATGTTCTTTTTCACAATCGTATCTTGTGATCACATGGATAGAAATTTTAAATAGATATCTACTAAAGTTTACTTAATTATCCATTTTCTTCGTAATTTACGTTGATACTCGTTCATTATTAATTTATAAATATACATTTCTTATGCACAATTTCTTCGTTATGTAGCATAGTTTGTTTTTACATTATAATGGTAGTTATCTAACTTATTATTCATGTAGGAAGTACTCTAACACTGAACTACTAAATCTAAATTAATTCTTATTCTTATCAATGAAATAATTATAATAATCATAATTTAATGTAAAACTTTATTAAGATTTTGAGATTATCATAGGAAAATAATTGCGTATTTTATTATTGGTACTATATTTTTTTAAAATAATAAAAATCACAGAAAATAAAATAATGTATTTAAAATAAATGAATGTTATTTCTGTACTTAATTCATAATTTTTATATATAACGAAGGATGTAATTATTTGGGATTGCAGCCAAAGAAAATGTATTACTAAAAACACCGATGTTTCGACACACCCTTGTGTCTTCATTAGGGTAACTACAAAGACAAAGAAAGATAACAATTGTTACAGTTCACAGGTAAACACTAACAACATAAATTGTTTTATTTTTTATTATTATTCACGTGGTTATATTTTTCGGCCAGTGCCTTGAAAACTAATATTCCACATTCGTAAAAAAAATCCTTCTTTACAGCGTAGATATATTAACTATTCTTAAGACGTTAGTATTATGTACTTTTTTAAATCATGAGTTAAATTGTAATTTAAATGAAATGATTTAAATCAGGCCAACCCGGCATTAAATCACTAAAACTACTCGTATCTAAATCTCCATTCATTGTATATTCCTGACTGCAGGGCATCACGCAAATCACTACACTACTTGTAGACTTGAGAAACAAAAAATAAAGTCAACAGATAATAAAATAGTCTACAACACGTATAATAAATTTATCCGCACGTTGTAACGTTCGTCACGGCGTTCACGGGTTTCTTCACTTCTTTCTTCAGTTGTCTGAGTTCGCGCTCGGTTGATTTGTATGTCAGGGAGCGAGACAAGACATACGAATCTAACTCCAACAAAACGAACCAGCTATTTGGACAGTAAGTTCTGAACACTGAAGTTAAGGGTAGCGGTAGTGAGTGGGTGGGTGGGAAGCGATAGTGCCGCGGGCCGTCAGCGGAATAAAACGAACATGTGGTGATTTGACCTTTTTTGTTAAATTGTTTCACTTTACATCAACGCAATACTTTAAAAATATAATTGTAACAAGAATAAAATATGATGTGGCGAGCACACAACCTCTCGCCAAATTCTGCTTATTCACTAATCTAATAAATAGTTTTACTTATTTTTTAATAGTTTCATGTTCAAGTAATATGTAAACGATAATGTAAACCAAGATGCAAGCAAAAGATGTCAACTGTACTGTCACTGTCATAATAATTCTTGTGTAGAAACAAATCATTGACAACAAGATACTGGAATTTCCAAAAAGTAGAATATTAACGTCCGTCCGTCCATACGTACATACGTCACGACGAAACTAGTCATAATGGATTCAGGAAAAGTCAAAACAGATATTTCCCTCAAAATCTGAGAACCCAAATTTTTTCTCGATTACAATACTTCCTTTTTACTCCGTACAAGGAAGTAAAAAAACTGATACTAAAACTATCTCGTTCCACATTAATTTGATAACATTAGTACGAATTCCTAAATATGAGAAGAACGTTTAAATAGTGATTAATCTGTAAAATATTTATGTACCTACCTACCTATTTTATATAATGAAAACAAAATATAAAAGAATTTTTTAAACAAGTTCTATAGATTTTCAATTTTATAAAACTAGCTTTGAATTTGCGTTTGCGTATATTAATTTACATTTAATTTTGAACAATATGTATAGTTTCCTACTTTATATAAAAACATTTAATATTTAAAAGAAGAGATTATAAATCTTAGCGTTAACATTCCAATGCGTAGGGCAATCGGGATGTTTTGCTTTAGTAACGCAACACGGCAATGTTTCCCACTCTTGATTCAATGTTTCCTTCGACTTATTTCATTTTGGTCGAATTTCCTTGCGGCAAAGCGCATTGGAATGGAATTGTAAAGTCTTCGGACTTCGGACTATTTTCCTCCGAGGGAAATGTAATTACGTGCTGGAGAAATGCTAGGATTTTTAATTAAACAAAATAAATATTATTACCTTCATTTTCCTGGTCTTTTACTTTTGACAAAAATAAAATGTTGTGTTATTGTTAAATATTTGCGCTCTTTAATTTTCTTCTCGTTTTTTCGAGGTTGCTAAAAAATAATGGCCACGTGCTTCCTCCGGTCTCGAGTTGTTTCTGTGGAAATACGTCTCATCAGTCGACAATATTTTCGATGCTCTTGGGGTATAATAACTGAAAATATAAGGCATAAAATTAGAATATAAATAAAGAATCATAAATTATATATTTATTTGCTTGTTCTCATAAAAGCAGTCTGGTGTTGAAGATTTTCTAATGAAATTCTATTATGTGTTGTCTGCTATTTTGAATACTTTTAAATAGGTATTAAATAAATAATAGCATAAATACTCCAATCTGCTTAGAGTACAATATCCCTGAAATAGACGTATAAAGAGATTTACGAGCCGAGGAAGGCGAACGAATACTGTACAGAGAAAAGAAGCGAAAAGAAACATGAGCAAGGCGACATGACATGGCGCAGCGCGAGGCAACGTGACACAGGATCCATTAACATGTCATCGACTTTGTGATTACCCCGCGACGCGGGAACTAACTTAGGCGCTGCCTGCTCCCGGCAAAATCTACATTGAATTATATTTTTAAAGCGATGTGTATTGCCGCACCGCAACTAGACTCCGGACGACAGCTTATGAAAGTGAAGGCTGAGTAATCCTGTTGATGAATGAAAAGATATTATGCCGCATAAGATGAATCCGGGTTAAGAAATGGGGGCTTGAATGTTTTCAGCTGAATTCTCATGGGATTTACTTCTTGATGTCACAAAGTAATATCAAAATATTATACCTTGCGTTTATATACTATTTTTTCATAAAATTATAAGTAGGTAACTGAATTTGAATGGTAATTAAGATTATTTAATTTGTAATATACCTATTATGAATCATTATAAGTACCTAGTATATAAATGTTCAAAATGAGTTAAGAGGCGCGTTCGGAAAATACCGAACTCCTGAACTTTAGTCATCATTTTCAAAATGAGGCGGGTTCAGGTGACGTCAAGCCCTTCTTTTTGCAGTCAATCGAACAAAAATGTAGGAGAACTGGAGAACCTACAATAATTTTAACAACGAAAACATAGCATATATCATATATCATTTAATTTATAACACAGACGAATGAAACAAAAACTTGTTGTTAACAAAGGGAATTGATGTATCCCTCTAAAATTCAAACACTGCTTAGCCCAAACACTGTCTAATGCATTTCTCTAATATTCAAAACCTGCCTTATTTAAATCTATAAAATGGCGGATCCCAAATGATGCATTTCTCTAAAATTCAAAATCTGCCTTAACTCACTCTCTAAAATGGCGAGCCCTAAATGATGCATTTCTCTAAAATTTAAAACCAGCTACCAGCTTTATTAAATTATCTGTGATGGCGAATCTCCGAATAATGCATTTCTCTAAAATTCAAATCCTACCTTTCTCAATTGGCTAGTTTATGTCAAAAAAAAAACGGAGTTCTGTTGGACTCAAGAAGGGTTTTGTTAGCATAGATTAGTTTATGTCAAAAAACGGAGTTCTGTTGGACTCAAGAAGGGTTTTGTTAGCATAGATTAGTTTGTCAAAAAAGACTCAATTTTGGTAAAAATTAAATAAGACTGGTTTTGAATTTTAGAGAAATGCATCAGTCGGGGATCCGCCATTTTAGTAAATTGAACAATGCAGGATTTAAATATTAGAGAAATGCATCATTCGGAGGTCCGCCATTTTAAAGAATTGAGCAAGGCAGGTTTTGAATTTTAGAAAAATGAATCATTTGGGAAGCCGCCATTTTAGAGAATTGAAAAGGCAGGTTTTAAAGATTATATAGAAATGCAAAAGGCTGTGTTTGAGCAAGGCAGTGTTCGCAGATTAGGGTTTTGAATACCTAGCCGTTAACAAAGGTTCAATTTATGTTCCTCTGTTTTCAAAAATTTAAAATAGCTCGCTAATGACCTTTTCTATAGAGAATTTTATGCTCTATAATTTTGTAGAGAACATATTTTTGCTAGAACTTGTAGAAAAAATCGCTCTCGCTAGTTGTTACCATGCAACCACGTTTTTATAAATAAAACTTTGTACGATAAAACCTAAACCTTCTGTGGTAGGTATTACTATCGAAAATTACACTCCTATATAAAATAAGCCATGAATTTTTTTTTTTCATTATTACAACGAATAATATAGGTAATAAAAATAAGTGATATAAAAATGTTTTTATATTATTTTAAAACTTTTATAGACCAAGAGCTAGCGGTCAAATTCGTGTGGACATTTTATTAGTCGTGAAATTGAAGAGCTGGAGTCTTGCATACTTGCTAAAGAAGGAATGTCCAATCTGCCAGTCCTAAGTGGCCGGATCAGGCATCTCCAAGCGTGAGAAGATAGGGTTAAAAAAGTAGAATTTATATAAATTATGAGGTCTTGTATTTGTACAGGTTCAAATAATAGTTATTTTTTCAAAATCGGCATGAAAATCGTCATTTCCAGACTAATTTGCGGCATTAAAGTAAGATTTTCATGACTAGGCATGAAAATAAAATTTTCATGCCTAGTCATTTTTACTTTCAACTTTGTTTACTTGTCATGACAACTTTTTCTAAAATTTGTGACAGCTCTGATGATTTGTCACAGCTCTGGTGATTTATGCAAACCTAATTTTTTTTATAATTTTAAGCTTAATTGCCGATTTAAAAAAAATAGAATACATCACGCGTCATAAAAATGTCTTTGCTTGACTCGGAGGCTTTGAAGAAATGCTCGGACGCTGCGCATCCTCGCATTCTTCAAACGCCTCCTCGTCTGCAATGAAACATTTTCATGACTTGTAATGTAATATACTATTGTTTAACTAGGCAAAAAAACATTAGATTTGCTGCCGCGGCTAGTTTCATAGACGAGGCGCAGCCGAGGCTATGAAATCTATCTTAGGCAGCAAATCTGTATTTTTTGCCATGTTAAACACATTAGCTTTTCGGCGATTGTTAATAATTAATATTAATTTAGTGATTATTTTAAATATATTGATAGGTATCGCAATCAAATTATGTTGCTATGCGTATGTTGGCAGTTTCTATGAAAAAACAAAATAGGTTAGGTATCTTGATGAATTTTATAAAAAATGTCAAATTTATTGATTTACCATAGTAATAATTACTTTTGCTGCCTAGGCTTTTTGCTGACTGTCAGCTGTCACAAAAACAGCAGTTTTAATGTCAATCGCCGAAAAACACTATTTCATATTTATAAAACATATTAGTAGACCTTCCTTCAAATCCTCGCCAGAAAAATATTAAGTTATACATTACAGATGACACATTTTAACTGTCAAAAATTTGTTTCTCATTTGCACTTATGATCAATATTCATGCTAAAAATACGTTTAGGTTAGGTTGCGTGAATCCATGGCGAAGGTGTGTCACACACCTATTTTGAACACATGTCTTTTTATATAATCTAATTTGAGCACATGACTCTTTTATAACTCTTAGAAACAGACCCAAATAGTATTATAATTCACTACTATATAATTTTGTAACTGATGATGGCCACATAGAGGACCGAAACGACTGAATAAATGTGAATATGAAAAATTGATCCTGAATCGACCTACTCATCATAGCAACAAATAAATAATTGGATCTACTTCTCTAACTTCTAAAAATAGTATAGGTATTTAGTGAATATTTTAATTCACTTCATTGTCTGATGTTTCAATTAATTTAACATATTTAATAAAAAATATATCTCCTTTTTACTTCCTTGTACGAAGTAAGGAAGTATTGTAATCGCGAAAAATTTCGGTTCTCAGATTTTGACGGAAATATCCGTTTTGACCTTTTCTGAATCCATTATGACTAGTTTCGACGTGACGTCTGTACGTACGTACGTACGTACGTACGTACGTACGTACGTACGGACGTATGTGTGTCGCATAACTCAAATACGGTTAGACGTAGAGAGTTGAAATTTAGTATTTAGGACTGTTATAGCATCTAGTTGTGCACCTCCTATTTTTGGTTTCAATCTATAAACCGGAAGTAGTACTTTTTAAAAATATTTCGATAAATATTTAATTTAACACAAATTTTTTTATTTTAAATGAAAGATTATGTTATTATTACCTAAAATCAGTATTTTATAAATATTTTTGTATCTGGTATTATTTAGGAATAATTAAAGTATATATGTATAATTTAGTATTTCTTTATCTTGTAGTCCATGATCGATTAACATTTGTTACTACGTAAAATTTAAATGATTATGACATGCAATGACATGACAGTGACAATAGTAAAATATGCTTTATATCTTCTTCTGCAGTTTAAATAAAATGACTAAAATATATTTGTGAGTATACTAGTATAATAAGTTAAAAGAATTTTTAATATTATTCTACATTTTAGTTATTAAGAAAAGTATGAACACACAAGGTGTGCAAGGAAGTCATGTGGTGCCCACGTCAGATTTTTTAAATAATATCTAACCAACGTGCAAGCATTCTAATTTTGATTTAGTTATTACTTATTCCGATGTAATTTTTCTTTTTATGTTACCTACGTTCATGTTTCCATCTTTTTATTGCGTTGTGATTTTTTTTTGTATAAAACAAGACAATTTGACAATAAATGATGATCCTCTATTCTAGCAGACAAAAAATATTTGGGGTGTTAACTTCTAAACCATCTTATCCCTTTACTGCCGTGAGAGGCGTAGCGAAAGTTATCCCGTATCTAAGGTTTTATCCAAAATGGAGAATCAGTTCAGCGTTGCCTTGTACGATGCTCCGATGCTGTTAGGAAGCTTTATGTATCTTTAGGGTACAGTAAATTTCGGTAGTGTCGCAGTTTGACATACGATGTTCGGTTACCAGCCAAATGCACCAATGATTCTTCGAATAGAGACTACACGATGTCTGCAAATTGGCCCAGTAGAAGTTGGCATTATTCCTAAACCCTAAAGCGAATGAATCTTACTGGCGAATAAATAGTAGCACATTAAATTTTCTATAAAATATAAACTATAATAACTTATAGTAAAGTATGACGCTATTACGTATTCCGATTATAAATGGCTACCGAACCGAACTAACCATATTTTACAGTATGTATTTTATAACTAAAGATATTGGTTTGGAAAATTGTCTGATCGCGTACGTAATTTAAACTACAAATATTCACTGTAAGAGAATTTATTACAGAATTTATATATTAATATTTCAATTAGTAACATAACATAACATAAATTTTTTATTCAGAACCTTTAGAAAATTATGTTGTCAATAATTATTTGCTTTCAAATTTGTCGTGTAAATGACATAGACTTTTAGTTTACAAAATGGAGAAACGAATCCTGATCTCCCATTTAATAAATTTACACTTTTCGTGTTGTATTCACATTAGTATATTACCTACTGTTTTTCGAATTTATTTTCTTTTGTGTTTTGGTATGAATAATTGATTATTGGATGTCAAACTGTTGGGCAATGAATCAATATTATTATTATTATTATTATTATAAATTACGTATGATCAAAAACTTTTGTAAAATTAAGTTTTATTGTTTGGTTGGTACCTACCTATTATTTTTTATTTTCCGTGAGTAGATAATTATTTTTTGCTCACGCCCGTTCAGTCCCAAAATAAAATCTGGTGTGGTCACCACACAACTTTCTTATAATAATAATATAATAATAATAAAATATCTTTATTTCCTTGGACATTGATACAATGTATGGAAGGCGTCGAACAAAGAACCACAAATTGTACATTAAAATTAGGATGACATAATATTATTGATACATTTCATTGATATGATACAGAGTTTTTTCATTTAAGTAAAGTTTTAATTTATTTTTAAAAATATTCACACTTTTCGATTTTTTGATGTCATCAGGTAGTATATTAAAAAGTGATAAGCCAATCTTGTCTGTGTTGTATTCATGAATGTTTGAGTTTAGAGAGAAATTATTCTTATTGCGAAAAATATAAAGACAAATGTCGAGTATGTAGAGATCAATTACCGTCAGTAGTTTGAGTTTTTAAAATAAAGGTTTGCACGAAGAATTTTTACTTACTCCCAGCAGACAGCGAACTATACGTTTCTGACAAATGAGAACCAGAAGAAGCACCAGGGGAGTTATCCCAAAACCTAATTCCATAATTAATTCTAGACTTTACAGATGTATGATAGAACAAAAGTAATTGATTGAGATTTAGATATTCTCTCAGGTGACGTACTTGATAACATAAAGAATTTAGCTTACTGATTAAATCCTCACAGTGAGGGGACCAGTGTAGATTTTTATGAAAAAGCATCCCTAACACTCTGGTGCAGTTGTCATTCTTGAGAATGATACTTCCAGAATTAATTTCGATGTCATAGACGTTGATGTTTTGGTGGGTATGGAAGCGCAGAACTTTTGTCTTGCTATCATTTAAATAGAGGTTATTGGTATGGAACCATTTTATGACAGAGTTTATATTCTGGTCACATTTTTCACACAACTGTGTGTACTAGTATAAATATTGCACTTGACACACGTTTGCCATAATAGAATAACTGAGGCAAGGAACTGAGGTAATTGACTTAGCTTGTTTGTTTTAAAGCGACTATGATTATTGAAATGTATTTATTAAATTATTATTTAGTTTATCTCAAAATTTAAAGCAGGCAATGGATAATAATTCCTCATATTATTTTTAACATTTTATATTTGAAACATTTTTTGTGTTTACTTCCATATTTGCATATAAGTTTCATAATTTTATCTTTTCTCATTCATGAGTTATTGAACATACGGACATACACACATCCATCCATCCACACACACACACACACACACACACACACACACACACACACACACACACACACACACACACACACACACACACACACACACACACACACACACACACACACACACACACACACACACACACACACACACACACACACACACACACACACACACACACACACACACACACACACACACACACACACACACACACACACACACACACACACACACACACACACACACACACACACACACACACACACACACACACACACACACACACACACACACACACACACACACACACACACACACACACACACACACACACACACACACACACACACACACACACACACACACACACACACACACACACACACACACACACGACACACAGACATTGAGAAAATGTGCAAAACAGATTCAGTGAACATCAAAACATGTATTTCCGCGAAAATCCTAACATCGATTTTTTCATTATACCTAGATTTACTTATACTGTGTATAAGAAAGTAAAAAATAACATTCATGGCCCATCAAATTTCACGCCTAGCGCCCATTCCTATTTCAAACATTTTATTGAAATAAGAGTAACAATATACAATACTCGTAAGATAATTATTTTAACAGTGCAACACCGAAAAACACTTGAAAGAATCTCATGAGACACAATTCACAACATCGAAAAAAATTAAACAATTCATACCGCAACAGTGGGGGCAGGAGTTAGGGGTTTAAAAAATGAATTATGAACGAGGATAACTAAAAGTGGTGACGAGCAGCGAGATGAAACTCAACCGTGAAGAAAGCAGTGCGTCAAACTGCAGCGATATCTACAGATGAATAATACATGCCTTAAAGACAATTCCACAAAGAGTCCACACTCCACAGCCACAGCGCGCGCTGCTGAAAACAGTTGCTGCCGCCGCTACTGTCGCTCTGATCGAATCCCGAGATATGGGACATAAGTGTGTTTCAAAATGAGCTGTCAGGGTAATCTATTGGTATTGGAAAACCATTCTTAACAGAATAATGTTCGGTATATCACGCAGATATGATATTACTTGAATTTACCTACCTGACGTAAAAGCTTACTTTACATTTGAATACTAAAGAAGAACTAGTTCTAGTTATTCTAGTCTTAATATTTTAATTTTGTCCTGCATGTAAACTTAATTTTGTAAAATATTCAAGATACATATATTACAATATTTTATTTCAGATTAATATTATTAATCTGAAGTAAAATAATAATGTGATACTTTCGAAAGCAGGGAAAAGTTAAAGCTGATCTTTGTCATTCCATAATTTAATTAATTTTAAATTAAAATATATTAAAAACAGTGATGCACAGTATGTAATCCGAATTATTTTTTAAAATTAGGTATGTGATTTTTTGTATATAAGTATGTAATTATGTTTACGTGTTGATTTGTTATTACTTATTATAATATTTAAAATAATTAATAATAATATTTGGTCACATTTGTTACGAGTTGTTATTTTAATAAGAGAGTACTACAAACAAATTAAATAACTTTATACAATATATACAATAAAATTCATTAGCTAGGCTCTTAGATCTCAGTCTAATGGTAGTGTTCGACAGATCCTAAATCAGTAAAGTGTATATGGTTATGTGAAATAGATCCGTGTTGATCTTGCCTGGTGAGTTGAGCCGTATGTGTCTATGATGTGTAGAGTGTGATAAGAGTTGAGATGTTGGGTACGCGGACCGTGGTTGGCCGCCAACGATGCAGCGAGCAACTTTGGGCTGTAGTGGTCTGTGACTACTCGCCAACGATACAGTGAGCAGCTATGAGCTGTAGTAATCCTAGTCAGATTGCCAACGGTGCAGCGAGCAGCCGTGGGCTGGAGCGGCCCTAACTAGGTCGCCAACGAGATACGAATGTTTGAATGGTATGCTTGATATTTGATCTAACAGTAGGCATTATAAATACGGGAAAAGTAGGTAATCTAGTTTATTTGTCTATGTCATTAAAATCTAACTTATGTCCATGTCACACCTGTATGTTTTTGACTGATGACTGACGAAACTAGATTTGTATGACAAAAAATAGGAGCGCCGCTATTTCCATTGGTCAAAGTCATATGTCACCGTTTGCTTCTCATTTCACGGCGATGAAACAACCAGGAACGATGATTGGCGGACAGAAATTCAAATAATATACAGCGTGAAATGAGACATAGTAAACAGCATGTATTTTGTTATTGGTTATTATAATATGTTTAAGGAGGTTCGATACCGTTTTTGAAAATATTACCATTCATCTGAAAATTTTACAAGTTGAAGATGGATGTATTTGTCGTTCACTGTTAAAATTTCAGATCAATCGTCCACACCGTTTTTTAAAAATAAATTTTTAAAAATTTCTGTTTTACATGGGAGTAAATGAGAATACATTTTTAAAGGGCTGTATAATCTATAAAAATAATACCACCAGAAAGAGATTTACAGTAATTATAAATCAGATATTAATAAATCATGAAACTAAAATTCAGTGGATTCTTCCACACCGTTATTGAGTTATTCAAATAAATAAAATTTAAAACGTGACACATAACTAAAAGAGCGATAACTACGGCAACGTCGCAAATAGATTGGCGCGAAATTTAAAATACTGTTGGAAAGTAAGAGTGCGTTTATGTTGAAGCATATTATTTTATAAAGTTTGTAACAAATTATATTATATTTATATTTTCACAACAAATAAAATACACATACACAAGTCATTTTTAGGAAATTGGACACACTTTCGCAATGCGCATACAAACACCGTTACGAAACTATCGAAAATAAGTAGGAAGAACTATTTGAGTAAGAATTATTCGTGTTCATCTACTAAAAACTCTACAAGGGACATGACGGGTCCATGATCACTAAATTTGTTTGCAATTATTTCGTAACTAATTCCAAATGTCGCTAATCTTTTAATCGATTGATTTTTAAAATTATGAATTTTAAAATATAAAATCTTTAGGACTTAAAAATACAATTTAATTGAAAGATAGTAATAAAATATTTATAAACAAATATATTTCGCTATAAGATTTTTTATATTTTCGGTGTTTTTTACAACAAAATTTAGTGGGTAGAAGTTGTCACTCTGCAGAAATACAATAGATTTTTGTTTAGATCCCCTAGATAGATAATCGGTATCGAAACTCCTTAAATGAATTTAAATTTGCTAAACCAGTATAGAGGACAAAGGTTTATAAAAATTATATTTTTAAATTTATTATAAATAGGTACTTTATGTAAATTTACATATGATTTTTGACTTATAGGTGTGACACCAATTCGGCAGATTTTCGTATGTCAAAACTGGTTTCATCAGTCATCAGGCAAAGACATATAGGTGTGACATGGGCATTAGACGCGCTTCGTATATAAATAACAACTCATTACACATTTAATTATTGTTATTGTGACACATTCGTACTAGTACTGTCCATAATTTTTACTTCCTTGTACGGAGTAATAAGGAAGTATTGTAATCGCGAAAAATTTCGGTTTTCAGATTTTGATGGAAATATCCGTTTTGACCTTTTCTGAATCCATTATGACTAGTTTCGTCGTGACGTCTGTACGTATGTACGTACGGGCGTACGTACGGGCGTACGTATGTGTATCGCATAACTCAAATTCGGTTAGACGTAGAAAGTTGAAATTTTGTATTTAGGACTGTTATAGCATCTAGTTGTGCACCTCCTATTTTTGGTTTCAATCTACAAACCGGAAGTAGTAAATTTAAAAAAAATTTCGATAAATATTTAATTTAAGACAAATTTTTTAATTTTAAATGAAAGATTATGTGATTATTACCTACAATCGGTATTTTATAAATATTTTTGTATCTGGTATCATTTAAGAATAATTAAAGTATATATTTATAATTTAGTATTTCGGTATATTGTAGTCCATGATCGATTAACATTTGTTACTATGTAAAATTTAAATGATTATGACATGACAGTGACAATAGTAAAATATGCTTTATATCTTCTTCTGCAGTTTAAATAAAATGACTAAAATATATTTGTGAGTATAGTAGCAGTAGTAGTAGTACTTTATATTAATATATTTGTATGATGTAATTCTGCATTTTAGTTACTAAGAAAAGTATGAACAGTTTAATAGGCGTACAAGGAAGTCATGTGGTGTCCACGTCAGATTTTTTAATACAGTCTATTGTCTTCGTAGTTTGTAAAACAATATTCGAAAATTTAAAATATTTCTCCTTACTGGTATTATTATTTTCTCATCCTGTTCTAAAACTTTTAGTTGTTACCTTGTATGAGCTTTTGATGATACAGTATCTACGGAGATATTTTTTATATTACCTACCCTTTATTGATTTTTAAAATTATGTTTTATTATTTTCTTATTTTCCAAATTATCAAGCAATTAAAAATTGTATAAACTGTTAAAGTATGTTCATAAATCAAATAATATTAGGACATTCTCACATTAGGTACTTATCTCCAACCTGTAGTTGTATTGTTGTAACCATGTACCTAATTATTAAAACAGTTGAAATGTTAAAACGTACAAAAACATTATCTTACTATTTTTCTCAAAATACCGGTAAACAACTTTACCTTATAATCATTTACTATTTCCATTACCTACCGTAATGTTAATTAAATCTTATTTGCATTACAAATCTAGCTCCGCTACCGTTCTCTGGATCTCTGATGTCTGCAATGCATATGTGTGCAATTGAGTTGTTAAGTTCTGCTTTAATTTATTCATAAATATTTAACGAGCTTTGCCTTTGTTTACGTATTTGATTTTAGTCAAATAAATGTAAATAATTGAATTTCCCGCAGTATGAAATTGCATTTTATTGTCGTAAAATTTCACATTTAAATAAATTTAGAAAGAGGATTCGTATTTCAGAAATGTTTAATTTACAATTTAAAGGAGATAATATAATAAATTTATTCCATCAATAATTTATTTTTATTTTTTAATATTTTATTACATCGATTTTCTCGTTGATGTTTTATTGAAATGTCTTTGTATTATTTTACTCTTGACAGAAATTTGTATTTAGTATGCATATATGAGTATTTTACAGTTTCATAAAATCGCAATTATTGCCTACTTTTATGTTCAGATAATAATTACTTTCACTATGCTTTTGTGCCTCACATGGCAAAGTATTCTTATTTATGCATTAATTATTCAAAACAGGTGTTCAGAATTGCCCCAAAAAATTTACAGGCTGGGGCAGAGAGGAATCCCACATTTCCATTGTTAATTCTGGAAGAACGGTGCAAGATACGAAAAATCTTCATATTTAGGTATTTCTTCACATTGAAGAAAATTTTTCAAATGTACTAATTGTATCAGTAATTGTTCTCTATTAGAGTATGGCCGGTATTGCCTACATGGCAATCTGAGTTTGGTAAATTTATCTATTTGTATACCTAGCAAGCGCAAACGAACTTAATCTTCCTGAATGACGTAAGTTCTATACTACTACAATGTAAAAGCATTAGAAAAATGCCGATGGACTCATAATAAAAAATGTTTCTATTCTACTATAGATACTGTACAACAAATTTCTTATTTCGCAAAACATAACAATAATCTAATAGATACGTTTTCACTCATATGATTTTCATCAATTATAACTCGGTTCATAAGTAGAATGTTTTTTGTACTGGCTTATTCTTATTTTTTTGTTTATCTCACGAGAGTAGAGTAATTATTTTTTTACTTATAGGCCCAATTTAACCAACTCCATGTTAAGATATAACATGGAGTTAACTTCATGTTAGCTACAAAAATCGTTTTTCCAACTGGTGTTATCCTTAACTTCAAGCTAAAGTACATGTTATCTTAACCTGTGGAATAAATACCGGTTAAGATTTTAACTTCGTGTTTACTAACCTAACCTAACCTAAAAAATTGACAGACAAAATGAATCCGTATGACGTAAATGCATATAGCGATGACGAAGAGGTGCCTATAAGGGCAGCAAGAATATTAAGAATAAGGCCCAATCATTTTGAAAGATTTCGATTATCTTCAAGAACCGTTGAAAACATTATGGAAGATGATATTCGACATGCAACAGATAAGTAAGGGAATCAACAATAGTTTTTGTTACATAGAATATATTAATTTACTTCATTTCAGAAACCATGCATTATCACCTGCAGAACAAGTATTGTTATCTTTAAGATATTATGCCACAGGTTCATTTTTATCGGTTGCGGCCGATTTTTGCGAAGTTTCAAATTCCACAGCATGTACAACTATTGCACGAGTAAGCAGGGCTTTAGCAGCACTAACCTAACCTAATCTAAAAAATTGACAGCCAAAATGAATCCGTATAACATAAATGCATATAGCGATGACGAAGATGTGCCTATAAGGGCACTAAGAATATTACGAGTAAAGCCTAATAATTTTGAAAAGTATAGTGGAAAAGAATTTTTTTAAAGGTTTCGTCTATCAACAAGAACTATGTTGAAAACATCATTGACGAGGTTGAAGATGTTATTCGACATGTAACAGATAAGTCGGGGAATCAACAATAGTTTTTTGTTACATAGAATAAATTCTTCCTCCGAAGAAAAATTTCCAATCCTTCTTTTTCCAGTTTTTTGCTTTTCAGTCATGCTACTATAAAAATAAGTTATATTTATTGTTTATTATTACTTCCCTACGTACATATTTATTCTCGGTGTACAATACTTACGCAATAAGAATAAATAACTTTATTGTTCCTACTTGAAATTACATATACAATGAAAAATAGTGAGGTTTGAATCAATCACCTGTCAACATTCAATGTTGCCATCTGTATAAAATACAACTGATTATGAAAAAACCATACCAACCTAATGAGAAATATCCATAAACTTGGAGTTAGTTAACATGAGCCTTCTATTTATGTGGAAAAACGTTCGCGACAGTAACTCCATGTTAACTTCATGTTATATTTAACCGCATGTTTACTAACCGCATGTTAAAATTGAAATGGTAAAATTGGTCCTTAGTGTCAAAGTGATAATGTATCAAGGTAATTATTTGAGAAGAATTATTAAGGATACTGCACCTTGTAACTATTATTTGATACGAATAAAAAATAAAATTATATTACTGGGAACTAAAGGGATTAAAATTCCTTTTCAGCTTAAATTACCTGTAAAATTCTCGTTTTGGCCTGGAAAAATAGCGAAGGTAATTGAAAGCACTAAAACTGCTAAATGTTAAAAACTCGTAACATAAAAGGCAAAGGCCGGTAAAGTCGGTATAAATTAAAACCGCGTCTTTTCATCTCAGTCACGGCTAACGAAACACAATGTTATTTTGTTTTGTCGCATAGAAAATTAAAAAAAAAACCATTTTAATAACGAACAATACTTTTGTAACAGAATAATGTACTCAATTTTTCATAGCGCCAAAGACCGAGCCTGCAGGTTGGAAATTTCTACGAGACATTAAACTTTGACCTATAATATGTATATAAGTGTATTCGTAGATTTATTATTATATCCAGAAAAAAAAATGTACTTAAATTTTGCCAATTTCGTTTTTCACCTATAACTTTTTGTTTAAATTAGTACAAGTTTCTAATTTGCACGTTCTATAGGCAGTTTTTAACGAGGAATTCACAGCAGTACTCAAATTTTTTTTATCTGCTATAGATTTTAAGAAATTCAAACCAAATTCAAATTTTCATATGGAGCTCATAGTTGGTTATAACCCGTCTTAATACAGATTTTTTTCTCTTTTCAACGATATAAAACACAAGTGCATTGAAATTAAAATGAAGGCAAAAATTACACAATCATACTTTTTTAACTTGACACGTGACATTAATTATTATTAAATTCATTTTTACCTCTCGCTTCATATTCTATGTCCCAAAAGAACAAAAGATGCAGTGTAAACACAAACATAAAGTCAAATTGTTATGTAAAAATAAAAATATAACATCAACTTGTTTCGAGATGGTTGAGGTTGTTATTGACACGAACATGAGCTCTATGTTTCTGGTGTTTAGAGCTGAAGTTAGAAATGTTTTTAAAGCGCCACGCAAGCCATGCATCTGATACTCGTTTAAGGTAGTTTCATGCTTCGTTTACACTTAAAGTTACACATGCTACAAAAAGGAACTGGAATAAATGAAGTTTCTCTCATGTTTGAAATGTATACCTACCTTGACTACTTCAGGAACTACTTGTGATCGCATTTAAAATACTCTTCTAAAACCACTCTGCTATCAGTCGGTTTATACTTGCAAAGTAGGGTCACGCCTTTTTATTTCTCAAAGAAGGAAATTTCTTTTTATTGCACTTTTTATTTCGGAAAATTATGGAACATATTCTATGTTAAAGTGAGATTATTGCTTGAATATCACATTAGAGGTGTTACTGTTATTTGAATACTAGTACCTTCCATTATAATCATTGCCTTTACTTTTAGTATTAAATCATTATAAATAAGAAGGTAATAAAAGTTGCTCGGATTTCAGCCAATTAAATAGTTTAATTATTTTGTATAACAAACTTGTTCAGGCCGATAAAATTCAAACATTATACACAAAAATCATACTTACTGGACAAGAATGGTTATCTAAACAACATTAAATTTCAATTGCATGATCAAAAATCAACAGTTGCATTACTAACTTTTAAAAAAATTTCAAACGGAACACAGTAAAAATAAATAAATAAATAAAATTAAAAACAACTTAATAACACATGTATCTCACACACAAAAAAAAAATTTGAGTTAATTTTATATCGACATTTATGTCAACACGTACCAACCCTTATTTTTCATAGCAATAATTTAATTACAAATTAATGATCTTTATTTGTGTCATGTTTTCATGTAGGGCTAATCATTTTATAAACTGTCAAACATAATTTGTTAAAATTTCATTTTCATAGCGTGATGTAATGTATATTGTATACAGATTGGAATACAGAGTGGAATCGAAAGTTGGGCACATGGTTTTACTCGGAAGTTATTACATATACAAAAATATACTAAATAACAAAGTTATAGGAGACCAAAGGGGGCATTTGTTTATAGAATAAATTTTAAATCAGTGGTTCTCAAGTTACAGCACAAAGTTATATTTTTTCAAATAAGATTACCTATACATATTTTTGGTGCCTATTCGATAGCGTATTTTTTCTGAATTCAACCATATATTTGTTTTATATCCCTACATAATAAAAATATTGAAAAAATGTGATTGAAATTTAAATACGAGCATATTATATATTTCACCTTCTTCAATGTGTCGCATGTCGTGTGCTTGTAGCTCTTTATGTAATAATATTAAGCATAAAATTTAAATTAAAGTGCAATCTAGGTCAAATTATCGAATGATACAACTAATTACAAACCTTATCTACCCATTAATATTATCTTTCTGATTTATAATTACCTAAATATATTTTTATGTGGCACGTATTGGGTAGTGCATTTTTTATTTCAAAGTTTTATAGTTGGTATACTACTTTAAAATTGCAGGCGTTTCTTTTCAAAACTTTTTTCTTAAATTAGTTGCTGACGAGTAGTTTTTCGTAAAGTTTCGAAATCCATCAAATCTTGTGAAATGCAAGTTTAAAAGAAACTTTTAATCAGTGTTTTAAAAAACAAACAAAGTGTGCAAATTAAAATAAATATTTATTTCAGAGCTCATTGTACGTATTTTATGAAAAGTACCTATACCTATACCTAGTCCAAGTACCTACCTACATTAATAATAAATATGTGAGATATATTATATACTTGTAATGGATAAATGGGTATTCAGGAGGGTATCCATATCTGTTTTATTATCTTTATTGTGCCGAAACCACGACAAAAGTGTCTTTTGCGAAATGTACGGTTTTTCATCATCGTATTATCTGTTTTCATTGCACAACTGATATTCCCCTAAGACGTTTTCTATCTATCTTGTTCCTTGTTTGGATTCTGGTTTTTACGATATAGCGACAGATATCTTAATTTTATCGATTACGTCTTTATGACGTAGTGAGATTGGGAAAACAGAGTCGAAATATTTCTCCCAAGCTTATAATAATTTATAATTTTTTTACCAAGCAGTATCCATCTTTGACAAGGAGGATAATTGATGAACGAAAAAAGACAGTAAGACAAATAAATTAATAATTAAGTCTGATGATAACATCTGCATAGAATAAATGCTAATAGTTATTTGCGTATTAACTTTCTTACTGACTTAAGCATTTTTATGCGCACAAATGATTTGTGCGCACGAACATTCGTGCGTGCAAGGGCTTTAATAAAAAAAATTGCTTGTGCTCGTAAATTTGTGATCCAGTCATTCGTCGAAAATTCTGCGTATATTGTAACACATTGTTTAATTTGTGGCTAATACAGTACTTCCACGATCATAAAATTAACGTAGGCAAACTTCAAGTGAAAACTGTTAATGTGAAAGTAACAGTTGTCACTGTCCAAGTGAGAGCTGTCCATGTCAAAGTAACAGCAGTGACGTTTAAAATTATTGATTTTTAATTGCATTTATTATAAGTTATAGACATAATACGAGCAATATGTAAATTAAGTATAATAATATTGAAAGCTCAAATGTTTACAACATATTCATCAATCCAAGTACTAATTTAAAAAAATTACCAAAACTTTATATCACTGATTATAATGTATAAAGTTCATTAACGAACTTAAAACTAACTTAAATATAAAATTTCAGTCGAAATTTCGTACGCGTTATCAAGTTATCGTGCTTACGGACAGACCGACCGACAGATCGACTTTTTTTAAATTGTATTTTTTGAGTTCAGTAAGGTAAAGTCTCCCACACATATACCATTGACACCGTAAAAACGTTTGCCGTTAACGCCGTTCTGTGATTTGATTCGTTAACCATCAATGACGCAGTTTGACAGCTGTCATTTAGTTGGTTGTCAACGAATCAAATCATAGAACGGCGTCAACGGCCGCGACGTTTGCCGGTGCCAACGGTACATGTAAACTTAGCTTAATTATCACGATTACATTTAATACTTCCCGTATTATATAGGCCTAGGCCGGGGAAGTGAAAAGGAGTCCCAATTGTATAAAGGCAGAAAACAATATGGCGGATCATTGTTATCATTAAACTAAATTATATTACTTCCCAAGCATTTAATTTTATGTTTCTAGAAAAAAAAAGAGTGTTTAATATCCCATAATATTGTTCATCAAATAACAGTATAGTAAGAGTCATAATTGCTTGGGTACGTTCCGATTCAGTATCCGGACATTGTCCAGACAAGATATTTTACCCAAAACCGTTCAGAATCAATTGAAGATTTGTCAAGGTAACTTTTAATTTTGTTCAGAATCATTACCAGGCGAACGCCCGGACAATGAAAGGCTGGAATGTAGAATAGGTGTTTAAGAGAAAATGCGTTTTTTTTATTTTTATTTTTATATTTTTTTTATTATGCTTAAATATGACCTAAACAAGCAAAATTAGACCGCGGAAGAGTGCTTTTAACATGATTTTTAGAAGAAAATGAAATTTTTTTGGTTAACCTCAATGTGTCAAAATTGCAAAAAAATGGATAAAATGACGTTTTTGTATGTTAACCTGAATGTGTCAAAATGGCTAAAAATAAAGCCCCACAAACTCGGTTTTGGTATTTACTACACTAACAAAGCTAACAAAACCGTACTAGAGCCCCACAAACTCGGTTTTTGTTTTTACTACACTAACATAGCTAACAAAACCGTATTAGAGCCCCACAAACTCGGTTTTGGTATTTACTACACTAACAAAGCTAACAAAACCGTACTAGAGCCCCACAAACTCGGTTTTGGTATTTGCTACACTAACAAAGCTAACAAAACCGTACTAGAGCCCCACAAACTCGGTTTTGGTATTTACTACACTAACAAAACCGTACTATAGCCCCACAAACTATTAATGGTAAAACGGAATAGCGGTAAAAAATTAAAAAACAATAATCAATAATTTGCATAGTATAATGATAAAACAATGTACGTACCGATTTTCAACCGGAACCATAAAAACCCTGCCAGTTCCTCGCTCGTAACCGCCAAATTTATTTGCGCTTTCCAAACTTGGACTCGTCAATCTCGACTGTTAGTCCTGAAATATCATACATTAATTAAAAAGCAATAAAATTATATTACAAATAATATACCTGGTCCTCAACAACACCTCACGACAGAAAGAAGACCAGTTCACACACGTGTGGTTGGTGATCTCCAACTGCTCTTGGATCAAGAGAAGCGTCGCATTTCCAACCCAAAGGTTTACAAATGCAAGAATTGTAAATATGGGCAATTTAGAACGTTCAAAAAAAGTGCCCGCTCTAAATGATACCGCATACACACAAATCTTTACCTTTTGCTTTCTTTGGGAGGTCCTGTTCTGACATCTCCAAATCCAGCCGTCTATACGAGAAGAATCCTCGGTCAATGTCAGGCTGCCCCCACATTTACGACACCGTCTAGTTCGTGGAATCAAGTTCCACTCCTGCAACTGGTGCAAAAGAGCAGACTTGTCCTCACAAAGCTTGTACAACGAGATGATGTTTACTACAGACATCGTGTACAACAACTGAGCAATGGTTGTTATAAACAAAATCTTTTTTTTTGTATCCATGTTTTTAACATGGCAAACACTATTGAAATTTATATTAATCTAAAACAAATGTAATATTGTATTTATGTCAAATAATTTTGAAAACTTAGAAAAACAGGTAATAAAAAGCCTTATATCTGTGAAAAATATATTTATTTATTGATATCTCCATTACATAAATGTATAAAAACGTTAAATCACATGTTTAATCTGTTAATTTTTCAGCATAACCAGTGTTGAGAGTTGTCCCAAATTTTACCCTAAAAACTAACCAAATCCTTGCTTCCGAGGCCTAATTTTGCTTTATTCTAGGACAGAGAATAGGAATGAACCGATTGACACAAAAAAAAGTGAAATTCCTCTTAAACACCTATTCTACACTTTAGCCCTAAAGGGCATCTACTATTTGATTATCCTAATTAATTTCTGCAAAACGCCATGGTTCACAGATAAATAATAGTCACAAATTCAAATTAACAAAAGTGACAGCGGGCTAAAAGAGCATGCGTACTGTCAAAGGGACATTGTTCAATAATGTCGTTCAGAATCAAAAGACACTCTTCTCTGTGACGTCATTCCCTAGACAAGATATATCCGGACAATTATCCATGGAATCGGAACGTAGGTACCCCTGGACCACTCCATTACAATATCATCTAGTAACAACTGAAATCTATTCACTCTGTTGCCACGAACGTGCGCCTAAATTTTAAACTGGTAAATAATACGACGTCCACACGGAGCAAGCATACGCGTGAAAATTCTTTGATGTACCGACAAGCGACAGATAGCATTCGTGCGTGCTCAGACCGTAAGCGCACAGACAAAAACTACGTACTGACTTGAGCGTTCGTGCGCGTAAAAATAAAAATGCTCAAGTCAGTACGCGGCTTAACATGTATAGAAACAAACATGTCGATATATTTTTAGTGAGCCGGTTAGATACATATTTGTTCACTAAATTTTGTATAAATTTAACCCGTTTTATCGTTGAATGTTACAATTATTTCGAACTAAATTTAACATACAATTTAACTACAACGTCTAACTAAAAATATAATATGTAGTATTAAAATAATTAAATTATATAAAAATTAAAAACTTTACATTTAGTTCGATGTAATTTTCAAATAAAATTCATGAGTTACAAGCTTTTTATATTTTTACTTTTTTGTGGTATATACGAAAACTTTTATTTCAATTTTACCATACTGTTCTAAAAATCGTTTTGCCGTATGTAGGTACCTACATTTAAAAATAATATAAAATTTATTTTGAACATATTTAAAATATGTATATACGATTTAAAATATTGATGTATTTCAAATTGAAATGAATTATGTTTTGACGAAGGTATTAATAAATGTCGTACCTAAAATTTCAATTTGAAAGTATTTAAAATGTACATGCATATAAATAAAATGTGAAAATATTTAAAATGTGTTCGACTTAAAATTTACACGTATACCTATTAAATTTTGTACGATTTACAAGGGAACGTATTGAAAATTAACATATCTACTACTTAAGAGCCTATTGCGTGGCAATAATACGCATTGAAAAACGTGTAATTTTTGTGAGGATCTCAATCTAATACTGTTATACGTATGATGTTGAATTTTTGTATGTAGATTAAGGAAGAATACTAAAAGTGCGGAATCTTCAAAATCTTTAATTAATGTTAATAGTTTGGCTTGAATAATTATGCGAAATTCGGCGAAAATTGTACAAGTTTAGATATAATTTATGGCAATTCTGTTGATAAAATTATAGTTTTATTGTTTTTCCGCCCTTTTTACATCTATGTTCTACTCATTTTGTCTTTAAACTCAATGATAACTTTTATAGTTTATTCATGAGATCCTCACGAAATTCTAGTGTTTAATTTCTTTTTATCTCTAATTGTTGTCGGAACAATATATAGTTTGAATTTTTCAATTCAACACTGCTTTGTCGTTACTAATGTAAAATTTCAGATTTATATTTTGAGCAATATAGCCAGAATCGTAAATTCTGATTCTTATCGCACTCAAGAAGTACAGCCCCTTAAGAGGAACGGTTACTGCACTACCAAAATTTATCGGTCCGGGTCGGTTATTATCAAAAGAGTTAATTTCTTAGAATTTTAATAAGTGTACCCAATACGACTCTAGCTTGGAGGTGGAGCTAAATTGAAATTCGAATATTTACACTGCCTGACCTTATTTTTGAGTCAAAAAGGGGTTTAGTTTTCACCGTAAAATTTAGTCTAAATATTAAAAAAATTAACAATTTTTTTTCAATTTGTAGAAGAAAATTGGTTCTGTGACATTTCCGTATTGAAATTTTAAAATACAAAACATATAATACACTTTAAAATGAATTACAAAATTGCCAATGTTTATAACGCCTATAATAACAAATCAAGCAAAAATTTAAAATTGTAATACACAAAAAATGTCATACAAAAAACCTTCCTCTACAAATTAAAAAAATAAATATTTTAAAATGTTAATATTTAGATTAGATATGATGGTGAGAACGAATCCTTGTTTTCACTTGTACGTTGCACCAGTATCCGTTCCTCTTAACTGCTCTTCGTTTCTCATAAAAAATAGAAAAAGATGAAAAACATTTTACCATGTACTGGCAGTGAAATAACACATTATCTGTCTCTTTCTATGTGAGATATACAGAGCAGTTTGGTAGTACGTGGTAGTACGTGTTAATTTTAATTAAGATCACATTTTAAATCGTACAAAATTTTATAAGAGCAAATTTTAGTTTGTCGTAATTTTAATTCGTTTTATTTTTACCTCTCGCCTAGAGAGGTATAGGGATCGTGAAAAAATTCGATGTCGAGATTTTTGTTAATAAGCACGTTTTAGTACCTTTAGAACCTATTTTGACTATTTTCACGATGATGTCTGTGTGTGTGTGTGTGTGTGTCCGTTTGTCTGTATGTGCGCCTACTATAGTCTTTCGTTCTGATTCATTATCTCAAATTCTATTGAACATAAAATTCTAACATTTTGCATTATACATTTATACTCATGTTTATGAAGAGCTGTTTAGATTTTGGTAAAAATCTGCCAACCGGAAATGGTATTTTCTTGAAGCATTTTAACATTTTTTGCAAAAAATATAGGAAATACTGCGATAGTTACAATTTGTTATGCGACATTTGAAAGAACAAATTACCTCTCACAATATTTATTTAACATCTTTTCTATATCTCTTACCAATAAATGAAAATTATTTTTCAAAAATGTGTAATTTTACCTACCACGATTTGTAAATTATAATATAGAAAAAAAAATTAAAACAAAAATGAAAATGTCAATGTGACAGATGAACAGACGTATACACAGTTTCTGAAATTTTAGTGGCACCATTTGTAAAGAAATGTATAAATATTAATAACTGGGTTTGAAATTTAGTAACTATAGTAGCCGAAATTTAATAAATAGAAAACTGACTCAATTCCAGTAAGTTTTTATCCTTCCATTAAACGTATCCAGTCAAGAAGCATCATCGATTCATTATTAACTGGATATAATGTAATATGGTAATAATAATAATAAAATAAAAATTGTATCCACAAAGAGCTAATTTGATTTCAATGTCAATCGAAATCGGTACGTTGCTTGAAGAACTATAAAATAAATTACAAAAAGTAGCCTAACAAAAACCAAATTCACATATTACAGTGTCAAGGCGGGAGGTTATGTGCTGGCCACAACAGATTTTTTATAAATGTAAATACAAATTTTAATATTTTAAAATAATTTTTAATACATTTACTTTTATAGTTCGACGTGATTGTGTATTAAATTTAATACAAAGTAATTGTATACTTAAACGGCTTGCCATATTGTTGTTACCTTCGATAACCATATAACTTTAAAAATCAGAGATGAAATGAGTAAACCGTTTACTATAATTTATAACATCATTACATTACATATCAGATTCTATTTTCTCCTAAGTACCAATCAATAGTGCTGCCTACTGTGCTAAAAACTTTTCACACCGATACTCGAATGCCTAAGAAGCCATTTCTCTAAGAGCTTCTATTTCTTTTGTGGTCTATAACTGGCGGCTTACGCCAGTAAATGAAAGGATTTCTTGTACCTGGTCGTTGGTAGTGGCACGTGGCCAGCCACGCACGAAATGTGAGTATGTTTTCCAATTACGAAGCCCATAAACTAACAAATATTTCATTTTGTTATTTCACAAGCCACTAAAGCGAGAGAGGTGAGAACAAAGATTGCTTAGAAAAAAATACTCTAGATTGCTATTTTATGCTTCATTCAGCAAATAAATAAATTTATCTTTTTCGTCATAATTTGAATAACATGTGAAAAATCAATTGACCATTGTTTTAATGTTGGTTTTGATTCTTCGACTAGAGTTTCTGGAGACCTTTAATTTGATAATATACTTGAAAAAGTTTGAATAATTTTTGGGAAAACAATTGAAAATCGCATAAATGTCATTCTTTACATTTTTACTAAAGATATCTCCTCGAGAGCTTTAAATTGGCACCGAACTCTGTATCATGTTAATTCCATTTTTCTTTTAAAAATTGATACCACACACGATAAAATTTAATAAATTTTTTTTAAAGTTTAGTTTATAAAGTTGTTACCAATGGTTGAATAAAGCTCATTAAACGAAGTCAGTTTTTAGTCCCAGATCTTAAATATAAAATTTCAGTACAATAGAAACTTGAAATATTTACTAAATTTGTATTTCACATTAATAAATATGTATTGATTACCTTATTAATCGCTCATTTACTCTCAATATGACAATTTAACCAATTTTTAATTTAATGTCAAACTGACATTATGACAGTAAAGTTTCCGCTTATTAATTTCAGTTAAGTGTTCCCCAAGCTACTAGTAAAAATTTCCCGCTAAATTTTTATATAACCATGGTTGCTATTATTGTAATCGATTCTTCCATGGGCTGTTATTTTTGGGTCATGTGATTTTCTCTCAAATTTGCTTACAAAATTAATATAAAATCTTAAACTCACCCCGATTTATGATAGTTTAAATTTAAAATAAGAAAATTGGTGGAGGCGCTCAAATCTGCACACTAGAGCCATCTGTAGCAAATGCTACTGTTTTACTGTACTAAATTTTAGACTAGCTAGTGGCATATTTAGTTGATAAATCAGTTTCCATTTGTCCTGCGTCGGTAAAGGATCAATAATGATGCTCAGTTCAAAGCGTCGCCACTGTGAGTCGCTTCAGTCGTTCATCTATAGCAGCGCCACTCCGAGTTCATGTTGTGAACATAGGTACATACAGTAACCTACCCTTTTATAGAGGTCGTATTAATAGTTATCTGTAAAAGAAATACCTACACAAACCCGCATACAAAATATTGTTACAGCAGCTAGTGTCCTAGAGGTCCCAGTAGATCCGCAATATTTTTACAGTTTTAAAATTTATAATACTTTTATTTTTTAATATTATAAAGTAAATTTCGTAAATTTTATAAGACGTAAAAGATATTATAGTATGGCCAAACCCTAAATTTATAAATTCTTATAATAGTAAACTAAAACTTGGAAAATTCAAATATAGAAATTTTTACTTGGAACACATACACAAGTGTAATACTACTATTATATTTGGTTAAGTTTTGTTTAAATTAGTACACGGAGAGAAATAACAATCAGTATTAAATATATAATATTACCTGTTATTATATTTTATATTACGATTTACAACTGCTCTGCAGATTGCAACACAAAATAAATTTGTTTATTAAAAAAGGTATAACAGTGGTTAATATACTGGTGATAGTAATTTTAACAAAAAGTTTATTATTAGAAACAAATATATTTTATAACAATAAAAAAAATCGTATTGTTAACTGTAATATATGTTTTTCTTACACGTACTGTAGAAGTGCCTACTTCTCTCACTCTTTTTGGTTGGAGAAGTGCGTGTTTCTCCAACTGTGGGAGAAGTAAAACGAGTGAGAGAAGTCCGTGTTTCTCCCACTATTTTGCCGCCGCAAGCGAAATGAAGTTAACGCCGCACCGCATCGCGCGTACTATATTCAAAAATTCCCCAGAAATCGCGCTTTTTTCTAACCTCAAAATCATTCAAACTATACATATTTTCAGAAATAGATTTAGAGTCCTATTAATTCGAAATGTATGTGAGTCAACGCCAAATGAAATAAGTAAACAATAAATATTAACAACAAGTATATAAAAAGATAATTATTTATTATTTTTATAAATATTTATAACACAATTTGAATAGTTTTATAAATTCACACCTTCGTTAACACTGGCCGATTTCACTTGTGTGCTTGTGCAAGTGGAATTGGTTACTGAGACGGTAGCATCAATTTTTTTTCGGATGAAACTACTCCATTCTCTCTCAAAATCTGGACTGCGATTTTCTGCTTATTCTCGGCAGAAGTCTGTATACAACCGAATCAGAACACCATCCACCGTGTTGTTGTATGTCGCGAAGATCTGCACCTGACTTTGTCAACATTTTGGCGGGGGTCCGCCGGAAATAGTGATAAGTAAATTCTTTTGCATCTCTGGTAACCCCAAAAACTCGGCAATTATTTTCGGCATAGGTACTTCCTATCGTATTTATCACAACAGGCGAATTTGTGCATCAACCATTTCTGTATGCCAGAAAAAAGATCATTGGAACAATGTTTACACCGAAGTCCTATGTAATTTCTGACAGTCTGTACTAAATTAATACCATCAATATTCTCTACGTATTACTAGTTTTGGTATCTGGAATTAAGACTTTAAAACATCCTTCATCTATGACATTGCTTATGTTGTTAATTCCACTCTTCTGCTCTGCATCCACCTGCTAATCCAAAAATCAAAACAACCTGAAAATTATTATTATACGTTAAAAAATCACATGACATGTTGTAAATATTCCTTACCTTCCTGCGTAAATATTTCTCGCTTTCCGTTTTCAACATCGAATAGGTAGTAACACCAAAGTGTTGATGGCCACCTTCTGGCTGTTACTTAACTCTTCAAAATATACGAGCAATGCTTTTTCATTACATATGGCCCTTATGGCCTTAATGTTCTTCGAATTGTACCACTGTTCCTACCAATTTAAGACCAATTCATATTTGGATCCAAATTTTGCAGGGATAAGTTCGGAGATCACAGTCTCTGGTTCTTCCTCGATATCAAATGGCACATCCGACGTTTGTTCTTCGGAATTATAACTCATTTTAAAGCAAATTATCTTGTCTATGCAAAATATTAACACAGTCTGACATCATCTGACATGTTGTTTTCGTTGTTATTTGGTAACTAAGACACGATCAGATCATGGACCACTTCGCTTTACTATCATTTTGAAAAAAATGACATCCATTTGTTACCTTGATTAATTTATTATTCTATCAAAATGAGTTTATTTTAAGACAATTATAGTAGTGATAGATAAAACTAGTATTAAATTAATAAATAAATTCAAGCACAGCTGCCGTACTTGTAAGAAAAAATATCGTACTTAATTCGTGTGAGAACTAGGGAATCCCACTCGTGTGAATTGGCAACACTCGCTTCGCTCGTGCTACCAACTTCACACTCGTGGGAGAAGTACCTACTTCTCCCACTAGTAAAGTAATATACTATTACCTAATACTAAATAATAATTATATGTAATATCTGATTTATAACCACAAATATACTGTATTGAAATGGGAACTAAATGACCATTAGCCTTTAATATTTATGAGATATTTAGATAATTATTAATATTGAGAAAATAAAAATTAGTGAATTTTTTGAATTATTTCATCTTCAACTGGTTTCTACCTCCAACTATCGTTCCATCGCAACTACCGATATATCGATAGTAATTTTTTTCTAAAACTACCTATCTAACAAGTACTTGTATTTCATTTTCTTCTTGCGAAATTAAATATTAATCACAGGTGTTAATTTATAGAAATTTACAATCAATTTTGTTCATTAAACGTCAAGAACACCCGGACATATTTTATATCTTCATTTCTTTATTTACCGCAGCAAATACGTCTTATTTCCGAAGTACGTGACGTAGCAAATTATTAATTCTGTTTCCTTATTTTCCGCTAAAGTATACAGAGACCGATTTAAATAATGGAAGCTGTTTTTCCTCATTTATATTCCGTGCAGAGTTTTTCATTGAAACTGATTGGATAAGAGGAAGAGCCCGTGACAGGTCATTAGGGGCACAAATAAGCAAAGTTTAGTACGCGAGTTCCGATAAAATCTTTTTTCCCTTCACCGAGGGCGACTCTTTTCTGTATCGGCGCGGATTAAACTGTCACCGCTTTCTTACGAGATTTCGCATTCGTTAGTTTTGTCCTCTTCTTTCTCTCGCCACTCACCCAGACTCCAAGAACTGGTGGCTTTTAATTAAATTTAAACAAATATAATTTATTCTAAGACGTTCAGACCCTACGCAACACAATTAAAAACTCATTTTACACCCAATGGAATTTCTGTCTTGATTATAACAATTGTATTAAATGTTTAGCTAATCGACTGAATATTAACTCGTTAATTTCATTTCATTTGTTCACAAATATTGCTGAAGTTTGATAATTGGCTTTGTCTTATTTACTTTGCTTGGTAATAAATATGGACTTTAAAGTGATAGCAACAGCAGATCCAAGACACATTTGAATGGGATATTGTAATCATTGTAATATTTTTTGTAATACGATGACGACGTAGATCATAGTCATAGCGTCATAGACTTATAGGCCATTTATTTTGATGACATACCTACTTGTTTATTTCCCGGCCTCTATTAAATTTTGTGATTTATCATATGATTTCATATAATGATAAAGTCGTTAAGAGATACCATCTGATCAAACATGTCTGATGCTTTATTGATTTCATGTTCACATCATAAGAGTTTATGATTAGTATACTTGGTTCAAAATTAAATAATATTACATAATTTATTGTAATAAGAATAACTATCGATACAGATATATTAGGACTATTTTAATATAAAAATTTACTTACTTTGACCATTTTGAAGTTATATTATCAAATTCTGAAGTTTGCAATACCGGACAGCACCTGACATTAACATTAACATAACCTCAATATCAACGAAAATCATACAAAAAATCGTATGAAAATAAGAACAATTCTATTTCTGGAATGTAGTTATGTTTCGTTATGAGTTATGACTTACCTTATGAGTTCGCTTAAGAGTCGTTTTGTATGACAAATCGAACAGTGTGAACTTAAAAATAAACATATATGATTTATCATCATGCGAAATCATATGATAAATCACATGTAAACCCTACTTGAAGATATACCTACTTGTTACAATATGGATTAAAAACGCCGTTACGGTTCTGAGTACACTGTCTACTCCGGTAGTGCAAGATGCCAGAGGTCCTTTTGTCCAAATAGAAAATCCTTGTTAAAAAGAGCTTCTTCTGGAAAAAAATCTAAAATGAACATGTTTCCGCAAGTGGAAAGTTTAGAAACTTGTCCCAGTGTTCCGTTGCTACTTCTGCTGTTGCTGCTACCGTACAAAAAGTGAAGATACGGTTTCGGGGCTGAAATATAAAGTTGCATTTTCTGTACCTATCAACCGATCACTTCTTTCGTCGCTGCTGTCGTAATAATATGTTGCTTTGTTTCGGTAAACGATTTTTTACAACGAAATATGATAAGAAACGATTAAATCTGTAATTCTACTATTCCTCAGTCTTTAATTTTAGAGTTTAGGTGGAAACAAGCACGTCATATTCTCACGTAATCGTCCAATTGTATGTGTTAATTATTTTTATTGGATGATATGAAACATGCTTCCTAAATATTAATCTACAATGATTAATTATTACTTATCTAACATATTCATATAGGTAACATAATATATTTATTTGCAATAAAAGTTTAAATATAGTATAAATTATTTCAAAATTAATTCTAACTCATGTAATAATCGTTCATTCTCAACAAAATCTTCAGAAAATAAATCTAATAAATCTTTTTTCTCTCTTAATGTAGCTTCAATTTCCAAAGAGGAAATTATTTCTTTAATTTTCTCATATGTTTGTTGATAAATATCTGTATTACCAGTATAGTTCAATATATTGTTTGCCAAGTCAGTAATCTTTGAAATATTGTTTTTTCTAGATACGTTTCTAAATTTATTTAAGTTTAAATGTTTTATAACAATTTTTGTATTAGAAAGTAACTGACTAAAACTTCCCAGGCGTTTTAATGTTTGACTAACACATTCATTTGGATGCATATATCCCAAAAGTTTTCTATACGCATCAAGTTCATTAAATTTAGAGCTGGTTTTATAATCTGGTACTATTACATCAGTTTCTACACTTTGATCACACGTTTTATCTTTTAAATTTTGCCAATCAATGCTCTCAATCCAGTTATCGGTATCATTTTTATTCTTGTTCCAAGTGTAATATCCATATTTGTCAAATTGACCATCTTTTAACTCGTCTTGCATATTAAATGGCGTTATTAATATTCCATCTTCCACACGTTCTACACCATCTTCTTCTCCATCCACGCCATTTTCAAAATCATCAAACATAAATTCTTCATTAATAGTATGTAATGAATAATTTTTACAGATACTTTTACTATTTGGCATTCTAATAATGAGACTTCAAATATGACAGGGCGTTTCTTATTAAAACAAATTATAGTCCGTTAATTCATATATAACTTGATAAATATCTGTGCTACAACTTCCAATAACTAAAATGACTGTTGCAAAAACTTAGTCCAGGCAATGAAGTCAAAAAGAAACAGATTAGAAGTGGTGTGGTGTGTATGCTGTGAAAAAATTATTAAGGGCCTTAGTTAAGCCAAAATTTAATGATTTGCTCCGAGAAAAAGTTGAGAAATTTTAGCTTTTGGTATTTGATTGCCTTTAAGGTATTAATAAATAATAAATAAGTACCTGCACTGAAAAAAACATTTATGTCTACAATAGTTGTACAATATGAACATTGTTATTCAATTTTTAGTTAGGATATGTAAAAAATTGTCGCACAAAAACTATTAAATTAATTGCATCAAATTGGCCTCAAACTACGATTGTGAACATTTCGTTTGAAAAATGTTTGTTTTGCTTATAAATGTTGTCATGATCGATAACCATGATTTAATTGAATTGTTAAGCACGGAAAATAATAATAATTTTAAAATTAGCTATATTGACGTTACGATTGTAGACAAAATATTGTGTGTACCTTGTTGGATAGAGCTTATTTGTGGCCCTTGGCGAGTCGTCAATCTCGGCTTCGCCTCGACTGAACAATTTTCTCGCCGCTGGCAACAAACAATGCTCTATCCGTACTTGATACACAAATAACTATTATATAGCTTAATGTTGTATTTATTCATATTATAAAGGAGTGAAAATTATGTAAAGTCTAGTAACTTGTAGTTTTATTTTCCATATTTCTTTTTAAAGTTTCTTACAACGACTACAAAACTTTAGTAAATCCATTCCAGTGCAAATTGTTCTCTATACGCTCGTAAAGGATGCGTTTTCCTTGTGAAGAAACGAAAAACTGCGAACAAACAATGCGATGCAAAACCCATTTCCTGTTTTCACTTCAAACACCACGTCGATGCAACGGCCAGGATCAGGATCTTTTTGTACAGTTTTTCCGGTTATCGGCTGAGTGGCAAGGACCGAAGGACCCATGTTGATGTCTACATGCCTTGCAGCTCGCTATAGCCAATCATCGACTAGCTATGAGACCACACGCATGCCTGCGGTGTTTGTACAACGTACATACAAAGTAAACAATTCAATAATCTAACAATCATATCAAATACTCGTAGATGGTGATTGTTCAAAGTTAATAAGATGAAGTTGAGGGTAAAAGACCTGAAAGATATAAAAGGTTATTATTTGTCAATACTTTTATGCTCCTATACTCGTATCAAGAAAATATACCTACCTTCGCCGATAGAAAGATAATAAGAACAGTAAGATATATAAATAATGCTCTTTAAAATAAAATACTTTCATAAAAAGTTGTTAGTTGCTGACTAGTACCTAGATTAATATCTTTTTATTTTTATGTACCTATTGTTATTTTTAATAAAATTATTTTACCACCAAGGTAGCAAGTTAAATTATTTCATTAAAGAAAGACGTTTTCTCTAGCTTCAATTAATGCATCATTGTAAATTCATTAAAAGGTTACTTTAATACTACTTTATTGACAATAAAATACCAAATAAACTACACTTTATTACTGTTTTATTTAAATATTTGGCAGCGATCATGCCAAAGGCAAACAGATTTAAATTATTCCAGACCCATAGGTACTAGGTACCTATATATAAATATTATTATTTAATTATAGTTTATAACTTTACAGTATGACAACAATCCATGAACTGAACTATAACTACTCGAGAAATGTTAGTTAATTTAGGGTGAAATAACTTCATAAATTTTATTAATACTCGTATATAGCAAGTGTTTAAATTTATAGAAAATTATATTATATAAACTTTAACAACAAGGATAAAATACATATTAGAATTAACTTAAACTCTGCAATTCTGAGAAATGTCGTATTATATTAAATGTAATTTAAAGCTGCAATTGGAAGTTTTACTGTTGGAATGTGAAGAATGAATCTAGAACTTAGATCTTGAAATGAGAGTGCAGCAGCATAAAACTTGTTTCATGTGGGAGCAATGAAAACATTTTATGTATCTTCTACGCTAACATTTTTCACGATTCAATTAACTAAATTAATTTCTCTGAAGACCATAATAGTGCAGTGGTAACACTGCTATGTCTTACAGTCTAGCCCTACCGTAACCTAGTAGATTAGCAGAATCATACCCGGAAGCACATTTCTATTATTTACTTCTGTGCAGAATTACTGTGACTTTTAAAAACCTTGTCACTAAATGTTGACGGAAAAATATAAACTGTTACCTACCACAAAAGGCAAAATTACAAAATTCGGGCTAAATATAGAAGTGTCTATACCGAGTGTTCATTTTATTTTGTTTACTATTGCTATCTCGAGAACTATAGGACCTACGAGGTCGGTTAAATTATCAAACAGTTTCTACTTTATAGGACTACTTTAATGAAGCAAACAAGAATTTTTTTTAGACCAGTGGTTCTTAAACTACAGGTGCAACTGTCTTATTTCAAATGGGGACCTTTTTTATTCGCTTATTCGATTCAGTATTTTTTTCTGAATTCAACGAGATATTAGTTTCATACACTTGCATCACAAAAACATGAGAAAAACGTTATTTTTAAAAATTATTCATTTTATAGAAAAATAGCTGCGTTCAATGAAACTAGCAAGCTAGCGCTACATGGCAAGCTAGCGCTAGCAAAAATTGAAACATCACTGAACGGACTATAAATAAGTGACATCTGTCAAGAAATGCGCGAATGTTGAATGTTTAGCTGCAGACCACCGATCAGCGATTACTAGTTGATAGATTTTAGATGTGACCAGAAGAGCGACGAAAGTGGGATATGCAATGTATAATCAAGAAATTTTTATTTTATGTGAATTGTTTTCAGATTCCTCCAATATTGTTAACAAATAGTATTTTGAGCTTTCCACTAAGTTCTTAACTTCGACTATATATATATATATATATATATATATATATATATATATATATATATATATATATATATATATATATATATATATATATATATATATATATATATATATATATATATATATATATATATATATATATATATAGGTATAGACAGATAACACTCAATGCTGTAGTATACAATGTTAGTTTTGTAGCCGAGAGCAGCAGCTATAGGCGGGGAAATGAGGTGAGGACACGATAGACTGTTGCACATTGCTAACTTCTGGTTTGTTATCATGGAACAGAGAATGTTTGTCTATTCCTATTATATGGTCGAAGGTTCGTAACAAGTAGCAAAAATATCTAGCGCCACAATCGGCGCTAGCTCTGCTAGCTAGCAAGTGCTAGCAAGCAAAAAATTATGACGTTATTAATGACATCACATCCTGTTTGCTAGCTAAATTCGCTAGCTTGCTATAGCTTCATTGAACGCAGCTAATATCTAGAGAATCTAATGCCGGAAACCGGGAGTCGATATCTTTATCTAGTCAGAAATCAGAGTTGATTAAAAACAGTAAACAAAAAACTACAATTCACTGCTTCCCCACCGAAACAAAACATTAAATTCCGGCCATAACTAAAGCCTTCAAATTTTTTAAAAATAATGCATCTTATAGAAAAATGACCTCAGGCTCTGTTTTGATCTAGGATGACTGGGCTATTAAAAATGTTTAAAATGATAACATTTACAAATAGATAATAGAAACTAAGAAGGAACTATAGGGAAAGGAAACACACATACGACTATTACGTCCCCGGTCACAACCGGACAAGTGGAGCAGTGAATCAATGAAAGTGGTCTCGTGATTGATTGCCGCATCGCTGTTCCCGACAAAGTTCGCCGCAAGTTGCCGCCCCGCATCACATGCATTTGCGATATCTCGTAAAACAATAAAAGTCAATATAGAAAATGGACACTCTAACTTGCTACCCTTACAACATTCACATCTCCAGACTGAGTTCGTATCAACCGCTCGCTTCTGTTTGGAATTTCGTAGTCTTCCTTCCGCTCTGTCGCTTCCGCAAAGCTTCCCACGTCCTCGCCACTGCCGGGAGAATTTTCTCTGTTTATATTTAAATAAATAAATCGAATCGTTTAGCGCGATCGTTTTATAGATTCAATATAAATGCGGCTTTCTAAAACACCCTATTCACATTCTTTTCACACTTTTACATTTAAAAGGATTTTTGGGTTTGAGAAATATTTGCCTACTTACTAAAGTTTGTGTCTGGAGAATAATATGTATAAATATAAATATAATTTTAATTATATCTTCAAGGATTATGTTTTTTTCTGTAGGAAAGATAATTTGGAAATATAATCATTATTTTTGTTCAGCTGATGTAGTGCTACTCAAAATAGTCGATAAAGTAACATTTTAACCGTAAGGGTAGATAAAGTACATTTTTTCTTCAAATTAGTTTTCACACATTTCTGCATCCATTTTGCGAAAAAATCTGACGTGGCCAGCACAAGTCCTCCCGCCATACCCTACTATTTTTACTACTATACAATACTATACTATAGGTAGGTACTTACAAAATATATTTAGTTAACTGTAACTTTAGTAACAATTGTTGAACAATCATGGTTCATGGACAACAAGGTACTGAAATTTTATACTCTAAATTATAAAATAAATAATTTAATTCCTGAGAACAATTTAAAAAATGCTAAAAATTATACGATACTCGTAGATAATAATAAAATAATTTATCAAAATATTTCAGAAAAATACTACTTCCACACACACGCGCGCGCACGCACACGCACACACATGCACATGTTTATTCACTAAAAACTCACACTCGAAGATTTTGACCCATCACAATACCTCCCTTATAAGTAGGAGGCGGAAAGTAAAAAGTAAAATGAAAAATATTAAAGTCCGAAATTGTGTTTTAATAATAATTTAATTTAAAATTATTGGTTTTCTTATATTTTTCTTTAATATCAGCTATAGAAAAATTAATTTATACAGAACGTTAAAATTCCTTATAAAAAATATTCACTCGCTCCTTCGGCGCTGATGATTTTGTCTGATTATGCGTATTTAGTTCTTTATATAAATAGGTATACACATACAGACGTTATTCTTATTTCTCGTTTAAAAAATGGTAACGTCGTACCAATTACTATTATATATCTTCTTTATGTAATACCCTTGCTATATCTGTAATATATTATGTAATATGTATTTTCCTCGTTTAATTTGATAAAAAAATGTATTACTTTTGTCTGGAAAAGTCTTCCTTCTTAAACTTTTTATTGACAAAAAAGTAATAAGGTATTTTCCTGAAAATTACACGTGTAACTAGAAGTAAAACTGGTTAACTGGTGATGCGTCGGGTATTGCTTATTGCATTTCTGGCAGTCAAAGGAAAACAAAGGAAATTGAATTTATATTGTAGCCATGTGCTTGTTTCTGTTTTCTTACAATTTTCCACTCGTTTGTAGACACAAATTACGTTACCGCACTGATATACACACCCCTTCGCTCGTCTCTCGCCCATCACGTCCGATATCTAAGTGTATCTGAAGTTTTATTGCATTACGGAAAATTGAGAGCTAAGTGGAAAGGGAATCAACATAAGCTCTGGTGTATACTCAGTTGTGTGTCCTGTGCCTTCTACCTTGAGGGATACACGACCACAAATGACGTGGCAGTTCAAAGGTCAGTGGACTGAAAATACATTCCATTTTTACGTGCGATATTTGGGGACGATGGTTGATAGCTGTGAATTCATTAAACTCTTTATCTTAGAAGAATCGAATACTTTTACCTACTTGGTGAGCTACAATCACACCGAGCGCAAAAATCTGTTATCTATCCTGTGTATAATACAATATTTTTTCTATAATCGGGGGTAATATAACTAGTGCTATGGTTATAATCAGTTATAGCATGAGTTGGGCGATGAAAATTGACACAAAACATCATCTATCAATTTCCCGAAACGAAGTTGAGGGGAATTGTCAGATGATGTTTTGTGGAGTGAAATTGCAATAAGTTGCCGTGGATCGTGGAATAGACAAAAGTTCTCTCAAAAAATTATTATCTCGAATGGTATTTAGGAAGAATATTTTTCTTGTTAAAAATACTACCAAAACGACTCATTTTGCTAAACATTTTTGACGTTTCATGTGACAAATTAATTAATTTTTTGTTACTGACGTAACAAAATAAAATCTAATCTACAAAATTATGTTGTCAGATACATTATTTTACATTTTCAATTCTATTGGTTGCATTACGTCATTTGACGTCATCATTACGCAATATGATTGGTTAAACCATCTGTCAAAAAATATTCACTTAGATACTTAAAAAATTAAATAGAATGTGCAAAGCATAACGTATTTTTCAAATGATTTTATAATAGTTGGTCGTTATACAGGTTCTCCATGTTCTATTCTTATAGCATTTGTAGTGATGCTGTCGAGATGAGAAACTTCTCGTCTCATTGTTGTCTCGTCAGTCGTCAAGCAAATGTAATTCGAGCCATAAATTAATTTAGTAAAATTACTCATAATTCCTGCGTAGAAACAACAACTCCAGTCAAACTTCTCTGCCGTGATTTAAATAATATGTCAATTTTGATACTCGTTTGTCCGTTACTACGCAACAAACATTCGTAACTTTACCAATAAATTCATGTCTTGTATTAGGTACCTATTATTACCTACTTATGACTATTTTTGCAAATAATATTGAAATAATAACTGCAACGGATATTTATTTTAGTTTCATTTGACAAAAACTGTTAAATTTGCATTTTCTTCTTAAAATCAATTTTTATCAGAAGTTATGGTTGGTAATGTAATATAACGATATAAGTACACATTGCAACAATGTTCTTAGTATTAACAACTTTTATACTCCTATAAATGCGTCTAAATATGTATCACACGATATTTTTATAGGTACTTCTCTTCAAAAAGCTGATGTATAAACCAAAATTTTATTACATTCATCTACCATAACCAAAGTTTTTCAAAAGAAATGCGCTTGAACTTATGTGGACATATTGCACTATTCAGCCATAAACATAACAAAGTCGTGTTGACTCGACATGTTAGTGTAAGAATTTAAAACTTGACGCAACGTTGGTAGTGTCTCCTATTTTATTAATAAATATAAATTTTAGTACCCGATTTAAAATATTTTATGTCGTCCAATGTCGTAATACGATGTAAGATAATCCTTTACGAGCCAAGAGTACGAGTCGAGGCTATAAATTCTGTAAATAATGTCAAGTTTCGTGGCAACCAGAGGAAATCTGGACAATTTCAGCGCGGTTGATTTCCACTTTTGCGTAAACAATGCGCTGTCATTGGGAACTTGTGTGTGTAATTGTGGATCTTATTCATTGTAGATGCTGGTAATAATTTATGCTCTGCTCCCAGATAGATAATAACACTTATATAGTGCGGGAGCAAAGTGCTTCTATCGCGTAAAAAAATTATCAAACCTAGTAAAAAAAATCTGACATGGACACCACATGACTTCCTTGTACGCCTATTAAACTGTTCATACTTTTCTTAATAACTAATATGTAGAATAATATAAAAAATTCTTTTAACTTATTATACAAATATATTAATATATAAGTACTACTACTACTGCTACTATACTCACAAATATATTTTAGTCATTTTATTTAAACTGCAGAAGAAGATATAAAGTATATTTTACTATTGTCACTGTCATGTCACAATCATTTAAATTTTACGTAGTAACAAATGTTAATCGATCATGGACTACAAGATACCGAAATACTAAATTATAAATATATACTTTAATTATTCTTAAATGATACCAGATACAAAAATATTTATAAAATACCGATTGTAGGTAATAATCACATAATCTTTCATTTAAAATAAAATAATTTGTCTTAAATTAAATATTTATCGAAATATTTGAAAAAAGTACTACTTCCGGTTTGTAGATTGAAACCAAAAATAGGAGGTGCACAACTAGATGCTATAACTGTTCTAAATACAAAATTTCAACTTTCTACGGCTCACCGTATTTGAGTTATGCGACATACATACGTCCGTCCATCCGTACGTACAGACGTCACGACGAAACTAGTCATAATGGCTTCAGAAAAGGTCAAAACGGATATTTCCGTCAAAATCTGAGAACCGAAATTTTTCGCGATTACAATACTTCCTTATTACTTCGTACAAGGAAGTAAAAATGTAAATCAATAAAACCTATATTACCTGATTCCATTCCGTTGTTTCCATACAATAGTGTTATAGTAGATAGTTATGCCTATGCATATTAAAAATTTGATCTCGATACTATATGTAGTTTACAAGATATTAGAAGATTAAGAAAACATAAAATCTTTAATTTCTCAAAAAGAGACCCCCAGACCCCGATTTTCACCTGTCCTCTGAAAATCGATAGAGCAGAAAATTCTTAATCGAGTAATATAGGTTTTATCGATTTACCTTTTTTTACAGGTTTCGAAATTTTTTTGACGAGATAGAAGCGCTTGGCTTCCGTACTATTATGCGTAAATTGACACATTTATATCAGAATTCGAAACTATTTCAATTTCTCCAATGCTTTGAAAGAAAAATTTCTAATAACGAAAATACTGTAAATTTACTTTTTGATGATCAAATATTTGCAAGCGTTTAATTCTTACATTGTTACGTCTCTTTGCTTAATTTTCAATTATGGAATGATTACATTCTATTACTTGTTACGGAATGGATACATTCCGTCACTAGTGATGGAATGAAATGTGGCAAGTTATAATAATTTAACTTTATTAAATGTTTTTGGTTGTACTCCAGTCAAAATACGGGGGAGGGTTGTATTATTACTGGCAACTACCAGATTTGGTCTAGTATAGGTTTTTTGGGTCGCTGATCACGAATTTAGGGGTCATTTTGTAAATAAATGTTCGGAACACCCTTAAATTTGCAAAAATTACCCCCAAAATGGGGTATTTTTTATATATTCGCACTTTGAGTGCCCAGATTTGGCACATAGGGGTTTTTTGGGTCGCTGATCAAGAATTTCGGGGATTTTTTTTATAAAAATTAATATTTCACCCTTAAATTAGCACAAAGTGCGAAAATAACAAAGACACCCTTTTTGGGGGTAGTTTTAGGTAATTTAAGGGTGAAATATTAATTTTTATTTTAAAATCCCCGAAATTCTTGATCAGCGATCCAAAAAACCTATATGGACTAAATATGGCCGCTCAAAGTGCGAATATAGCAAAAATACCCTTTTTGGGGGTAGTTTTAGCTAATTTAAAGGTGAAATATTAATTTTTATAAAAAAATCCCTGAAATTCTTGATCAGCGACCCAAAAAACCCCTTTGTGCGAAATCTGGGCACTCAAAGTGCGAATATATAAAAAAAACAACCCATTTTGGGGGTAGTTCCTGCAAATTTAAGGGTGTTCCGCACATTTCTTTACAAAATGACTCCGAAATTCGTGTTCAGCGACCCAAAAAACCTATACTACACCAAATCTGGTAGTTGCCAGTAATAATACAACCAAACCCGTATTTTGACTGGAGTATTGGTTGGTAGCTTTAAAATACGTTTAGATTTTATGCAGAATATTATTTTATAAATACATATTATATTTAAATTTTAATAGTTTTAGGTTGTTTTTTATTTCAATTAAATTTACAGTCGAAGAGAAAGTATAGTCTGCAACACGTTTGGAATGGCTATTCCGCTCTCCTAGAACCGTGAAACTCGCCTACGGCTCATCTCACAAACTTTACACTCGAGCTGAATATATGCTTCATTCCACACTTCTTGTTGTAGAATATACTATTATTTGTCTAATGTTTTTGCAAAGAATGATCTTGAAATCAGCCATATTTCTAGATATTCATGACTTTTTTCTGGTGAACAAGCAATTTCTGAAAACAGAGAGACATAAATTGAATCTTTGTTAACAATAATTTTTTATACTGCTGCAACTTTGTAGACGTGTGAATCAATCCTTAAAATATCAAACATGTTCAAAATTTGTCATTACTAGTACAGTGATGCAAATTAAATAAAGAATTAAATTCTACTCTCTGTATTTTCTGCTTGGCCTGCATATCATAAATTTATTCAACATGACATCTATCTAACATTATATCTTTTTCCAGTACATGGGTTCATTTCCCGTGGTCGGTCCAGACCAGGCGACTCGGGCGGAGCTGATGCGGACACAGTTGCAGCAGTTGCGGGTGAGTTCATACTTTTCAAGCACCGCTCTCCATTTCAGTGGCGTAGCTAGGGAGAGCGATGGGGACGGTCCGCACCGTTTGGAGGTGACACCCGGCTGCGATTGAAAAAAAATCTTACAAAAACTCCATGAAATGAAATAACCGCTAAAAATCTTTAAAAAATCTATATAGCTATCTAGGTTTTTAATAACAAAAGTTTTGGAAATTTCTTCTATACAGGCTGTTCCACAACTTAGGACAAAAAAAATTATATAATATACTGTCCGACGTGCTGAACCAAAAAGAATTTTTTTAAATTCGCAAAAAATTGCATCGTATTTCAAGCAAACATTTTTTACCACTGGTCGGTAGTTATTTTTAATAATATTTTTTCAAACATTCTACAATTAAAGTAATTGTTTACATAACATCTAATAATAATAATAAATGTCTAATGACGTATGCTACTCCAGTAGTCCAAAAAATGTCTACTTCAAGTAAACTACTCTTAACTTCGCGAATTTAAAAAAAATTATATTTGTTTCATGATCAGCGTCGTACAGTATATTATACTCTTTAATTTTTTATCCTAAGTTGTGGAACATCCTATTATGTTTATGATACTTGATTGATAGATTTGTAATTTGATGATCAATGACTATAATTTTTCAAATGTTTATTTAAATTGTTGTATTAAAATCATATTTTACGCATACCTGATTTTTTTCTTGTACATACCTAATGTTGATTTTAAACGTTTTCGAGGGGTGACACTATCGATATCCGCCCCGGGTGTCACCCATGCTAGCTACGCCACTGCTCCACTCTTCTCGTTCTATGTTCGCGGTACTATTCCTCGTTTCCTAGTTTTCGTTGCTCGGTGCTGTCCACTCGGACTCCGGTAGTAATTTGTAGATATTGCACAACGTATTCGTTACTTCGACATCCAGGTTCCACGTCCGTAATCCTTCACTTGACCTCGTGTTCGCGATTCGCGTGTCGCTGAGATATTTGCATGCCAGGAATACAATGGCTATTGCTAGGTTAAGTTTATGATAAGGTTAAGCGATTTTTGAGTGATTTAGTGATGTTGTGTGAAGTGCATTACGAAAGTTAATGACAAAAAATTCATAATTCTACAAGAATGGTTTTCTTATTGAGGAGGTTATGCCGAGTTATATTTTCTAATAAATTATCTTAATTATAAGATAAAGTATACACAAAATTGCTTAAAACACACTTTTCTCTCGTCTCATTATCTATCGTTTGTTTGTATCTTACAATTTTTTCGGAAACGATAACTCCAAAAATATCAAACATTTAAATACCAAATTTTATACCTAAGGTTTAAATAAGATTTTCAATAGACCAATTGTATTTTGGAAGTAAGACTTTTAATATAGAGCAATATGATTTTTCTTAAATTATCTTGATAAATAAAGCATATTTTGTTTCATTAAATATAGGTAACAGAAATTTTTTAAAAAGAATTTTCTATACCATTTATAAACTACTTATAGGGCAATTTAAATCTACTTTTTTGAAATTCCAGTATCTTGTTGTCCATGATATGAAATTTGATTCTACACAAAATTTGAATTATTATGATAGTGACAGTACAGTTGACATCTTTTGCTTGCATATTTGTTTACATTATCGTTTCCATATTACATGAACATGAAACTATTAAAATGTAAGTAAAACTATTTATTAGATTAGTAGAATAAGCAGAATTTAGCAAAAGGTCGTGTGCTGGCCACAGCAGATTTTTTATATGGATTCCAGAGGAAATATCGTTTTGTTTTTAATTTCCAAATTAACAAAAAATTTACTATCACTATGTCTACAACAATTTTCGATGATAAATTCATCACCAGATTTAAAAATTCAAATAGCATTCGTGCCTTTTACTCGTAATTTTGTTAATAAAAGAGTAGGTAATACTAAAAATTCTAATATTGTTAACTTACTTGAAGTACAAATATCATTCGTGCAAATATTTCTCGAAACAAAATTTACAATGACGTTCTGTCCGCGCAAGCATATACCCAGGAGTGAAATTATTATTTGTATCGCGACAGTTGTCAGTACTGTAACTTTATAATTGATTTGTAAATCGATTGTCATTCAATACTATACTTTCGAAACAAATCAACGTCTATAAAAGCAGAGATTCTAACCAAAGATCCAGCATCACAGCCCAACATCAGAATAAAGAGATCACGAAAGCCAGAAGCCACTGAAGTCTGAAGTGTTAGAAGTATCTGTAACATCTCGTTAGGAACGCTGTCGTCGCGACTTGGCGTGTTGTGCTGTAACGAGATGTTTATATTATACTTCCGAGCTTATTATTTGAAATACTGAAGCGATAGTCTGTCTTCTTAGAGCTTCGTTAGTTATCTTCTAGTATTTGTCGTCTGTAGAAGTATTGTACTCGTAGAAATAGAAACCTAGGAGTACTGTACCTACTCTAACTCTCTGTCCTATACATTTTAATTAATATAAGATACTACAAATAGCATATTTGTTACGTTTTACTTCCAATTAAAATGTTTTTATATTTAGTTTGCTACAGTTTGTTATGTATAATTAAAAAATCTGACGTGGCCATCACGCAACCTTCCGCCATATCTAGACTTTAAAGAAATGTATACGTGCAATCCGGTGCCCATTTAAAATATACAAATAAAAATCTAAAATATTCAAACACAGAAATTTGCATCACCTGAATAAAAAGATTCATTCACAGGAAAACTCTGCTGTGTTGAAGCCATCCTCCGTTCAATTACTACATTTAATATCTTACTTAGGACTTATATAGCGCTAGTATGCCAACTTGTCACCCGTCTCACCTGTCAATATTTTTTACGCAGAAACAAAAATCAACCGATCATGGATTACAAGATATCAACGTTTTATTTGATAAATTTATTTTTTAAATTTTACTGCAGTTCTTTAATGCTACCAGATAAAGACAATTTTTTTATAACGTAAGTTGCAAATAACTTTTCCTCTTATTCTCATTACAAATAAATACTATATTTTTCCAAATTTATATACAATTTTGACAATTAACCTTTTCAATCTTCAAAAAATATCACTTCCGATGAAGATATTTGTACCAAAATCTAGGGAGCTCTTCCAATTTATATACAAATGTTAAATACCAAATATCAAAATTTTCGGGTAATACGTATTTGAGTTATCCGACTAACACTCTTGACCACACACACACACACACACACACACACACATACATACACACACACACATACACACAGACATCATCGTGAAACTATCAAAAATGAGTTATAAGGACCCTAATTCGTGCTCATTCACTAAAAACTCACTACCCGATTTTTTGCATGATTCTAATACCTTCCTTTACAGGTAAGCGGAAGGTAAAAACTGCAAAAGTAATAGGTATAGAGTTCATCACTAATTTTCTTAGGGCAATTGGTTACTCATATTATATAACGACTGGGCTATAAGTCACTGACCATTGTGTTTTTGATATAGGGGAGAGTGTTGTACCTGGGGACGCATGTACCTTGGGACAACATCAATTTTATTGCAGCCGCATCTAGCATTATAAGTACTAATTTCAAGTATAATTTGACAATACCTACTGTTGAAAATAAAGTGATACACGTTGTTTCAAGCCTCATGATGCATTTATTGTTCAGTCACTGAAGATGCATGTTTTTTTTTCAGAGGGAAATGTATTTTTTGATCGTATATATTGCATTTTGTATTACTAAGTACCTATTTGGCACCTTTCATTTTCTGATAGTCCAGTTAGTATATACATTGTTACTTATTCGAAAATTTCTTGCATTGATATTTAAAATGAAATGAAACAAATACTGCGTTTTATTTAATAAAAATATTTGCTTAATGTGTACCTTGGGACTATAATTTGCTTGTACCTTGGGGCATGGTTCTAAGGCATATACACATATCTTCGAGGATATGTAAACTTTAAATTTAATTTTCAAGGATAATGGAAATTATAATTGCGTACATTTATCGCTAAACTAAAATTTTAAGTATCGCGATACGGTATAGACTTTAAATCGTATAAAATGGGATCATTTTATTTCTCTTTCCAAACTCAATTATATTTCTTTTAATAAATATGTGTAACATAAAAAATTTATAAATACATTCGTTTAAAATTACTATATAGTTAAAACAAATTGTTTCTGTTCGTTTGATTCTGACTTTTTTCCTTATATTTTATGTGTCCCGAAGTACAACCAGCTCTGTTCCAAGGTACAACACCGCATTGTAGGTACCTCTGAACAGTTTACCATTTTTATTTCTTATATAGGGTGTTTTTTTTAGACATGTGGTTTTCAAGTTGACACTACTTTTTTCGGAGATGGTCTTTTTGACAGCTGTCACTTGATTTATGCTCAGTTTGGTTTGCCATTTCATAATGAATAGACTTACTCCTCAACAACGTTTGCAAATCGTGCAAATTTATTACCAAAATAATGGTTCGGTTCGCGCGACGCATCGCGCGCTGCGTCCAATATTCGGTCGACATAATCGCCCAGCAGAGTCGGTAATTCGAGCAACCATGGATCGGTTTCGCACCACGTTTACTCTAGTGGATAATGCGCATCCTCAGAGACGCCGTACAGTGCGCACCGAAGACGCTATTGCTGCTGTGGAGCAGAGTATCGAAGAAGACCTGAATGAGTCCATCCGCCATCGCGCGCAACAATTTGAGCTGTGCCCATCCACTTTATGGAAGATTTTGCGGAAGGATCTTGGTTTGCGGGCTTACAAAATCCAACTCGTGCAAGAATTGAAGCCAAACGGCCATCAAGCGCGTCGCACGTCCGTGAATGGGCCCAAAAGGAGATGGCCACCGATCCCGATTTTCACAAAAAAAATTAATTTTTTTAAATTTAATTTAAATTTAACACCGCTGGACTATTTCTTGTGAGGTTATGTGAAGTCGCTTGTCTACGCAGATAAGCCCGAAACGATTGACGCCTTGGAAGAGAATATTCGGCGCGTTATTGCTGACATACGGCCCCAATTGCTGCAAAAGTGGTCGGAAATTGGGCCTCTCGACTGGAATTTATTCGAACCAGCCGCGGCGGCCACTTGCCCGAAATCATTTTTAAAACATAATGGCAAACCCTTATCTTTATAATAAAGCTAAATTCTTGGCCATAACATTAAATTATATGCGTTTTATTTCTTCTTTAAAACCACACGTCTAAAAAAACACCCTATATAAGATTTTACTATTATTCTTTCAAATATCATCACAATAAAAATAATAGTTATTAACAAAAGATAGTTGTTCTTTAATGTACAATCATTTTCCGAAAAACTCATCACAAAAAAATATAGAACAAACACCTTCCCCTAATTTTTTATTGAAAATGAATAATTTTGATTACAAAAGATAGTTTTAATCATGAAGAGTTTAAAAAAATATATTTGAAAACAATTTATATTTTAGATGCCATCCATCAACCTCTTCGCAAGCTGCTGCTCTTTGCTGTACCTGTCCATAACTGAAGCAAAAACTGGTTAATCAATCGCAATAATTTTACATCTCCAAATCGTGAAACGATACGGTTACCAAAAACCGTTCGCAGCAAATTATAATCTTATGATTATGTATAGGTACTACTTCTTGACTAATGTTTAGTGAATGTAAATGTAGAATTACTTCAAAAACAAGTTAAGTTAAGTGGGAAGTATAATTTAAATTAAACTGCCAGTAGTACAGGAAATTTACATTCATATTGCTTGCATTTTATCACACGTTAATTTTATTTAAAGTGCAGCAATTAAATTTTAGTAGTTCAAATGCGAGTAAAAACCAATTAAATATAAATAACACATGGTGATGAAACAGCCACGAATGGCAAAACAGTTACCCGCTGGGAGAGGGAAACTCTAGCAGCTAGCACATTTATTAAGTTGTTAGCATTAATTGGAAAGCGGTATCATTACATTGCATCGTGTAAATTAAACGATCTCGGTGCGCGGAATTCGAAATACGCGCCAAGTATTCGGAATGGAATGTTCAGTGCTGCAATGTCCCCGATGAGCTGCTGAGCAGTGCTGCTATCGTTTGTTGCAAACTGCGGCTTGTTAGACAAGTGTTGTCTAGACGCTCCCTAATTCAGTTACTCCCGGTTAGCTGCTACTTATCACACCATCCAATTACAGCGACCAACAATTTGTGTTGCTGTTCACTCGCCGGCTTTCTCTTTCATCTGCATCCATCAACTTGTCAACGAGAATCTCGTTCACTGTCACTTTAACACGCGAAGAGCCGGACCCTTGTTACTTGTAACTGTTGGTTTGCTGACTCTCTTAGCGCTGAGTTGAGTACCTTCGCAAAGTTTTCACAGCGGAATGCGTAAACACTACATCTTGCCTAGAAATTATGCACTCAAGTTTCTTGAGTAGTCGTATTTTGCTGCTATAGTTGATTTCTTAACTAAACGGAGCAATCTGAAATTAGAATCACTGAACTATATAAAATAACGGGAATGGCGATCTCCATAAGACATGTATATTAAAATTGCTTCCTTCCCATATAACACAAACAGATACATTACATGTTTCATAAATATACATAGAATAATATTGCATATACAGTGGATATCCCAATTTATCACTATGAACCTTGTATGTATATGCTCTGAATATGTAAATGTCACAACTATATGTACTACGTCGATATGATATCCATCAAATGTATCTATGTACATGCGTAGCTTATACTCGTACTATATTATGTATATTATATAAGTACATGTAAATTTATGTGAAATTTATATAAATTTCATTTTTAAAATATTACGAAAAAATATCCAAAATGGTCACCCATCAATGTCCGCCATTTTGAAACACAAAGTTGTCAGAAACATGTCGTGTTTGGTATCATATGAAAGCATTTTTTAAAATATTACGAAAGAAAAATTCCAAAATGGCCGCCCATCAATGGCCGCCATTTTGAAATACAAAGTTGTCAGAAACATGTCGAACAAATCCTATTTAAGGAGGAAACTTCAGTCGTGCCTCGGTGCTGACACACACACACGATTTTTATTTCAATAATCATAATTTACCGTCATGTAGCAATACTGCAGTGTACTGACTTCAGCTATTGTTATTTTATCAATTGTAAAAACATACTTAATGTAAAAAGGATATTCACAAAATATACATAGACATATGCTATGAATATCCATCAATATTAGGAGGCATATTATCAGGCATATACTGTGTACATACATACAACATGAGCATAATTTTATTCACGTCATGGATTAAAACTGAATATCCAGACAATGTTCTGTGCTATATGGACATCTAGTGTCACTAGTGTCTGCCAGACATTTATTTTGTGACTTTTCAACATTAAATTATGGATACACTTGAAATTGTTGCTGCAAGTTAAGATTTATTTTTTGATAATGATGAGGATATAATACATAATAAAAATACCTAACCTATTACAGAAACAAAACAACAACATTAGACCTCGCCATTGCTCTACAGGGTGTTACTGTACTTATGGATCAAACTTTAAGGGTAGATGTAACACGTTCTACTGATAACGGAACAAAAAGAATTTTTCAAAAATTCGTGCATTTCTGCATTACACAATATCAGCGTTGGATTAGATAATTACGTGCATTGTTAATATTTGAATAAAACAACACAAACAGCTATGAAAGCAGTGGCACTCAACGTGTTTCCTTTAAGTAAATCACCCTAAATTTAGCGAATTTTTAAAAAATTGTTTTTGTTCCGTTATCAGTGTTACATATACCCTTAAATAGAAACACCTGTATACATAGAATAGAGATAGGTAATGTTTACAAAGAGAGGGAGGTATATGGAAGTAGCTCTCGACCAGTATCTATGAATTCGTTGAATTAAGAACTTATGACGTCACGGGTTTGTCTCAAGAATTTAAATATTTCGTGTTTCCCAGAAACACAAACTTGTGTTACTCGCCAGAATTCGCCTAATGTTACATAAAATGCACCTAGAAGTAATTGTTAATTTCTCAACTAAATTATTTTTAAAATTTTATTTTAAAGTTAGGTATATCTTGAATTTCGTATATATAGGTACTAAAAAATTTGGAGAGCAGAGAGCATAATACTAACAAAATATTGTTGTATATAACACGTACGCAAACTGAATTTTGCGTACTTGTTACGTTGTTACATTAGAAAATTGAGAAGGTACGTAGTCACTGTCTTTTCAGATAGATATTTCAAAAAGGCGTGATCATTAAAATTAATAATTGCATGAATATAATAAGCTGTACACTCGTTTACATTGTAATTTAATTCAAAACATTTCCGATTAAAGCAGCTGATTTTTTAACGTAATGGAGCATGAAGCAGTTATCTTAAATCACGAGTAGAGGGTGCGAGAATCGTCAACTTTTAATTTGAATAACAAATTTTTTCATGAAATAAAACGTCGAACAGGAAAATATATGACTTTCATTTCTTGAGGGGGAATAATATATAGCAGGAAAATGACGCCATTAAAGAACACTAGAATTGTAGAAATGCCCCAGCATTTCAAGAAATTTGATTTTAAATGATCAAATTTTCATCAAGGCTGCTTGCAACTGCAATAATAGAGCGCACAGGCACAGGAAAATGGCACTAGACAGACCTAGAGACATCTTTTATATATAAATTTTAAAAATCTGATGTGGCCAGCACACAACCTCCCGCCAAATCTAGATGTATACTTACAATTCGGTACCCATTTAAAATATACAAATAAAAATCTACAATATTCAAACACAGAAATTTGCATCACCGAATCAAAAGATTAATTCACAGAATTTACCTATAGAAATCTTGACAATTAATCTTTTCAATCTTCAAAAAATATATCTTCCGGTGAACATATTTGTACCAAAATCTAATGAGCTTTTCCAATTTATATACAAATGTTAAATACCAAATATCAAAATTGTTGGGTAGGTACCTAATTAGTATTTGAGTTATCCGACAAACAGAAATCCGGCGTTGACCACATACCTACACACACACATACATACATACATACATACATACATACATACACACATACACATACATAGACATCATCGGGAAACTATCAAAAAGGAATTGTACGGATCCTAATCTCACTACCCGATTTTTAGCATGATTCCAATACCTTCCTTTACAGGTATGGCGGAAGGTAAAAAGAGTAAACAAATCGGACTAAAATTTAGAGTCAATTTCATGTCCTCAACGAGAACATATTTTTATTTTATTTTTTAGGGGTTTTAGGGTTTTAAGTTGAATTCAAAAATTTCTTTTCTTGATTTACCTAGGTACCTAGTAGAGATAATTGAAAAAATAAAAGTGCTTATTTTTGTTGTTACAAATAAATCTATCAAATTTACGTGATATTCTTAGGAAAATATTTTGCTTTTATAAATTTTGAAATCCTTTTGAAAAACCTCGAACAAGACAGGAAGTAAAAAATCCTATGTTTGGTTTGCATACGCTGGCAATTCGTTTTCTTTTCCATGCAGCGTGCGTTTTTTTGTCGTTAACGCTTAGAACCGGCGAACGGGGTGACTTATGGATGATCGCAGTTTAAAGGCGTGCGACTACAAAAAGTACACAATTCTTTCTCGGGTCGGATGGCAGCTAAACGTCTGGTGTCGCTGTACAAACAGCCCCACTCGTCCTGATGGACGAGTCGCCATTTCCTGAGAGATGTTGGCTGTTCCAACACCGACGCTACGCCTATGTTTGCCCTTGTGCCCTGAGTTAGTTTTATGTGTTTGTATGTTCTTGTGGTGACACTGTCCCTGTCCTGGCATACTGAAACTTGATACGTGATGCGTGACTGAAAAGATAAAAATAAAATGTCAAGCTGTTTGGCTATTTTACCGAAATTGCTGCCTGGTGGTCATTTTTCTACTTGTTTATAGACTTTATTAGTGTCGTTATACTGAGAAAATTTATGTGTATGAGGGTTGTGAAATATGTATTATTATTTTTTTGTTATTATAATATATCTACTTCATTTGACGCATGCATGATGTTTCATTAAAATGAAATAACAGAAACTTTTAAAATTCTCGTTTAGAACAAAAACAAACAATGATAGTCTGTACCGTTATAATAATAATTGAAAATCAAGTTTTTCTTAAAGCTTTAGGGGGGTCCAGAAAAGAAAATCAGTACAGTATGTAAGAAATAAGTACAAAATATCATTCAAATTGTACAAAGGTATGAAAATCTGTACTGTACTGACAAAATTAGTACTACTGGTTACACGTTACACTACTTTGTATCTCAATAATGGTATGGTATATCAAATATGGTATGGTATATCATAACCGAGTACATACGTACTTAGGTTAAGGGCATAGAAATACTATTTCATGTCCAGTCAATCTAGGCAAAAATCAGTCCAACCTGGAAATGAAAGATAGCAAGCTAATTTTTTGCATAGATGTTCCTTATAATGTTGTCTAACTGTCTCAGAAAATCCCAAGATCTCCCAAGCTTACTTCCGCCGGTATAGGGCAAAAGGTCCTAAGGGATGGCAAATCATATATAGGGACTTAACCTCGTATAACTTTCGATCGGAATGACGTAGACTCTTTAACGATAGTTCAAAATATTGAGATAGATAGTCAAAGTTAAATATTATGTAATTATTTTTTGCATATTGACAACAATTATTTGCAAAAAAATGTCAACCAAATGTGTCGATAGGAGAATTACGTTCGCCATTGAGTACACAAATCAGCATTAGAATAATAATACGTATTCCTTTAATTTCTTAGCAAAAAGATATGCACGAATGCTTGATTGGACTAAAATTAAACCGGCGCTACACGATGCGTCGAACGTCAAAACGAAACTTCCAGTTTCCAGCACTGGATTTTTCTATAAGATACAAAATTTTAAGAACCTTAGCCGAAACTTAACAACCAAAAACTCATACTCAAATTTTTTAACCTATTACAATACTTATCATATATAACATGAGACACTTTTTATTTTTACAATTTAAAACTTAAAGCTTAACTTGAGTAACACCCTATTTTACCTATAACATTAATTGTTCCTTACAAAAACACATCTAATTATTCAACCAATATTTAAATAGGGGCAATATTAAAGTGTAATAATTGAATTGAATCATTACTTATCTAGAAAAAATTGTAACAAACTCAGATTTGTGAAACAATATAATGTAATTCATCCTGGGAGTAAGAACTAGGATAGCATAGCAGATATAATGTTGAATTAAAGTTTCTATAATATGTTAGTCACCATTGAATACGTATAACGTTAATTACTCCACTTAGAATCAAGTCTCGTACAAACCGCATGGTCCACCGAACACATACAAATTTATTAGTATATTTGAACAAGGGTTGTTGGGAAGTGCTTTAACTTTTATCTTAATTCAAATCAAAGTGAATTACAGAGGGAACATAATTCTATATAAATGTTTGTGTGGCCAGCCCACGACCCTCACTTGAAAGATTCGTCGGCGGTTCGTAGATTAATGTCCGGGTCTAAGACGCCGGCCGCCGGTTTGAGGCCATTGTGCTCTTGTTGTCTTCACTTAGATCTGATACGTGCGGGGCGTATAGCATGGACGCGGCTATTCCGATGTGTAAGCATGCTTCTTGCTTCCCCAAGCACTCCAGGCTATAAAATACAATGGAAATTAGAAACGGCAAATGCTATTTTGTTGCTGTTCTGTGGAGTATTGAAAGACGATAAGATATTTGAATGCTATGTACTTTTACTTCTATACACTGTGTAGGTAGGATACATTTTCTGAAAATTTATGCTTGAAAAATAAATTGTATCGCGGCGTTGTTAATTCACTACACATTCATTTTCTTAAAAATATTTTTAGAAACCTGGTACCTACGTACCATATAGAATAATTTATTTTATTTTGTACTTAATGTTAAAAATTGGTTTTATACGTTCATTTTCAGTAGATAAAGTATTACTTTAACATCGAGGGTAGATAAAATAAAATTTGAGTAGATAAAGTAAAATTTGAGTAGATAAAGTAAAATTTGAGTAGATAAAGTAAAATTTGAGTAGATAAAGTAAAATTTGAGTAGATAAAATAAAATTTAAGTAAAATAAGAATATTTTTACACAAATTAACATTAAGTACAAAATAAAATAATATATTGTACACGACGATAAAGAGTCTTTATCGACACGTGAAAGATAGCCCACTCGTTCCTTCGTCACTCGTGAACTAACATCTTTCACTTTTCGATAAATGATCTCTTTATCGTCTTGTATAATAAATTACTATTATCTACGTTTTTAATGATTTTTTTTGTAAAATCCTTTTATGGTGATCCTCTACTATACCAAGGAACAGTAAAAAAACATGGTTTTCGTATGCCATTGTTTTGTTAAACATAATATTCAAAATATATTCTTAAGTCAGCAGGCCCACAGCCAGTGGGGTCCTCCGGGCTGCAGCCCCCTCTGAACCAAAAGGTAAAAAAATAATTTATTTTGAAAATTTAAAAAAACATCAATGACAACTTAAAAAAATCTGATGTTGCCAGCACAAGACCTTCCTACTCAAGATACCCTACTCTTTTAATTGCAGTTTAATGATAGTATTATATTTATTACTTAAATATATTTAAAAAGGTGTAGATGAATCTCTTCGTACAAGTTGGAAAAAACTTGATGTTCCGTTTCTCCCGTTTTCCAACTTTAAAGGCCACTATCTCAAAAATCAAACTCTAGTCTGCAGCATTGTATTTCTAACACTTAAATTAACCTATAACCAAATTTTCAGAATTTTGAAAATTTTGAAATTTTCAAAATTTCTCAAAAATTGTTCAATATATCGACTTAATTTATTCGCCTATGAATTACATATGTGTACCAATTTTCAGGTCAAAATTCCGACGGGTACAAGATTTATCACGGTTTCCCCATTTTTGAAGATTTCTTACCTACCCCTTACGATTTTTTCTAAATTCGACAATGTTGAATAAATCTTGTACCCGTCGGCATTTCAGTTCTTATTCTTAATTTAGAGCTAAGAATTTTACTTTTGAGATGAGAGTTGTATAAACCTCGAGAAAAAATGCTATTCTTCGCTCGTTGTATTCATATTTCTCGCTTTTGGTAAAGAAAATGAAAAATATTGTTTGAAACACATGCTGATATTTCATCTCACATGGCATAACATAGTACAAATTTATGTTTGCACTACCATTGTAATAAATAGCACATACATTGTCATCGATAGCCATGATGAAATTCTTGTTAGTAGTCAATGTATCGAAAAGTCATTGAGCGTAGTTGACGACCGTAAACAGTTTAATATCCGCGTTATGAATATGAACCCTGAATCGCGCAACATCTCCCCTAGGACCGAGCGAGGGGTTGGAACGCGCGGCCGCGACGAACTGATCTTATATTGCGTAACTAAATCACGGTATTCAATGTATCCCGAGCGCGCCCTGACAGCAATATAGCACGAATAAGATTCCAGCCTTTGGAGACGTCCTATTGTCCGCGCGTCTCGACGGTCGACGACGGCGGTGGCGGCGGCGCGTGCCACGTCACCAGCCACCCGCAATGTTGCAAGGGATGACGGCCACCCGTGGAGAAGATTCGAAGGCAGAACTGAAAAAGCTGCGTGAACAGTGACTTATTATGCCAATGTAGTTTTTCAGTAGGTATATCATTACATGTAAGCAATGTAAGTTATTAAGCGCCTCGTCTACGTTTTTCCGATTTTACTTTTTTTTTCGATTCCACCCTTTTCCCCAATACTACGGCAGCCTGAAACCAGCCCGAAACTCGTACTTTGCCGCATTTTGAAGTTGAAAAATACTGTAAAAGTGTTTTCGTTGCGAGTAAACTGGCAGATTATTATTGACTTCAGGATAATGTTTTTATAAATATTTAATAGAGAAAGATTGGATATACAGACATGCCTTTCTAAAATTTAAAAAATAATTTCTATCATGAGATATAACCGTGTAAAGTTTGCTAATTTGGATTTTTTTTTGAAGTTTTCGGAATTTTTATAATCATGTACAATCTTTTAATCAAAATTTTAAAAAGGCACATCTGTAGATCCATTGTTTCTCTATTAAATCCTTGTTGAAATAAAATTTTACTATTCTTGTACTGGGCACAAAACACTCGCTACGTTAGTATATTTTATGTTGGATTTTATGAGGTAGACGGGCCTCTTAATAGAAAACTTTGCATGTAAAAATCCCTATTGCCTGGACTATGAATAGTTATTTACCAATCTAGTTTGTTTGAGAGCAATTAATAATTATTGTGACATTAAATCGCGTGAGGGAAGCGAACGCGTCAATTGTCGATATTATTAATCGCCTTATTAACACATGAGTTAGTTTCAATATTTTTCCGTTGATCATTATATGTTGAATTTGGAGAAAATCAAATTTTTTCCATAACAAATATGTTAGATCAGTAACGTGAATATTATTTAGCTAGAACTGTCAAAATCATTTCGTTTAACTTCTGTTTATCATTTTTCTACAACTTTCGCACTTGCTAATAATACTATATTACGTGTGTTGAACATATTTACGAGTAAAAAGCCATGCATTAATAGTGGTCATTTTATTAATGTGTGACTATTTTCTATTTTGCATTAATTAAATTAAAATTAAACTCTACTCGTACTCTTAGAAAGATATGTATGTTTGTACCTACTCTTAGAATTATTGTCAATTAATATGTCAGAAAATATGGCACATAGGAATGTAAGATAAGATAGAAGCACAAGATGGTGAACATACATTTATAAATCTGCATAAGATCAATGATCTCTGCTAAACGACGGAAGAGTAATACAAGTTGGCAACAATTTCTCAGTCTTATTCAACAGATAATTCAGGCGCCAAATAATCTTCCGAGATAAGACAATACAATACATAAGACGCTGGAGGCAAGTTGCGCTGCTGTGCGCAATTCTATCTCTAGTTTTTTTTATTTTTGCACTCGTCACTTATTTCAACGTATAAAATACGTTTAATAGCGTACATGGCTCTTGGCCCATTACAACAACGAATGCGTGTTTCCGGCCATAAAGTCCCATGCAGTGTGCTCACTCCGTTAAAAATATTTCCAACCTATTGCACTGCTTGGTAAAGCTACTGACCAGTGGTGGCGCTAGACTTTTAAATTTGGAAGCGTCAGCAGGGACCAGGAAAAATGAAGGGAAACACACATTTTTACCTTCCGCTTACCTGTAAAGGAAGGTATTGGAGTCTTGCAAAAAATCGGGTAGTGAGTTTTTAGTGGATGAGCACGAATTAGGGTCCTTACAACTCATTTAGTTTCCCGATGATGTCTGTATGTATGTGTGTGGTCCGGGCCGATGCCGTCTGTCAGATAACTCAAATACGAATTACCCAAAAATTTTGATATTTGGTATTTTACAATTGTATACGAATAGGAAGAGCTCATTAGATTTTGGTACAAATATCTTCACCAGAAGTGATATTTTTTGAAGATTGAAAAGATTAAGTGTCAAAAATTTCTATAAATTTGGATAAATATAGTATTTATATGTAATAAGAATAAGAGGAAAAGTTACTTGCAATTTACGTTATAAAAAAATTGTCTTTATCCGGTAGCATTAAAGACCTGCAGTACATTTATCAAATAAAACGTTGAAATCTTGTAATCCATGTTCGGCTGATTTTTGTTTCTGCGTAAAAAATATTGACAGATGAGACGAGTGACAAGTTGGCACAGTTGGCATACTACTAGCGCTATAATATAAGTCATAAGTAAGCTATTAAATGTAGTAACTGAACGGAGGATTGCTTCAACACAGAAGAGTTTTCGTGTGAATGAATCTTTTGATTCAGGTGATACTAATTTCGGTGTTTGAGCATTTTAGATTTTTATTTGTATATTTTAAATGGGCACCGGATTGTACGTATACATTTCTGTTTAAGACTGCGTTTAAAGCCCTCTATGAAAAAACGTGGCCAATTTTTGAACAAACCAGAGTTTCAAACCATCTATAAAACACATCGCCACCATTTCCTAGTGGGGTAGAGCTATTTACCTAAAGATGTCACCGTAGTAAGACAGCACATCAGTCAGGTACTATGACCCGCGTAGGGTAGGTAAGGGGAATGGGCAAGGGATGTACGCCAGATGGGAAAGAGCCGAAAGAACGCATTGCACTATGCACACAACACAATTTATTCTATTCGGCTTCATAAATTCACGAACGGTGATTCCATGCCTGTTTCCATACTTATCCAAATAGTCCGAATAATATTTTTAGAATGATGTAAACTGTACTGTACATACGAGTAAAGAAAATAATTTCATATTTATTAATAAAGCAAAATATTTTAATTTCAATTAAAGTCTACAAAACAATAATAATAAATTATCAGTAAATTTTTCTACAAATATATATTTTTGCCAGTTCTATAATAATATATAATACAATTTACATAAAAATACAGTACCTACGTAAACAATAATTTTTTTTATTGTTTATATTTAGTTGACCTTGGGTTTGATAAAATAATTATGATTTTTTTGTAACATGTGCACCGCAAAATGAGCTTGTTTAGAGGGCGCAAAACGCATTTTTATTCCCTTGAGATATTTTGCTCCCTCTCTATTATTTTCGAGAAGCGGAGTAGCGACCGTTCCACTGAGGGAGCAAAATATCTCAAGGGAGCAAAAACGCGTTTTGCTCCCTTTAAACAAGCACGTTTCCGCTCATTTTTCTGTGTACTCGTTACAAAAATTATCGTATGCACTTCGGGAGGAACACTTTTGCTCTCTCGGATGAATTGACAGCACAAGACTGATTCAGTCCTGTGTTGTCAATTCATCCGCGGGAGCAAAATCGAGTTTTCCTCCCTTGGTGCATAATGTACTATTTTCCGTTGATATCTGTAATCGTTGAATAGTGTACGAGTATGTTTGGAAGTGTGTATAAATTATATCAACAGAAAATTTTTACATAATATTGTATTTGTATTAACATAATATCATATTTTGTTGCTACATTAATACCGAACCGATTCCAAGTCAAATATTTTAAAAAGAATTTTCAACACCTTTAAATAAAAATATTACTTTTACTTCTGCGTCAGTAAGAAATAGTATAATAATGATTGGAATATTAGTCTATTTTTAGAAACAAATAATAATCTTAGGGAGGGGGTAATTTTTGCCGCTCCCCCTCCTTTCAGTTAATGAAATTAAGGTTTTTTCGACTGTTTTTTATTGTTATGCAAGAAGAATAAATGCTGTATTACTGAGATTTCGAGTATTTTTTACACTTTACACCTTTCAGTAAATTTTATATAGTTGTAGTAGCACAATGCATCTTCAAATATCTATACATAAATCATAAATTACAAATTTTACACTTGAAGCTTGTACCAATATAAAAAGAAAAAGTGATAATTATGTTGGTACACACTATTTGAAAAAAGAATTTGATTTCTTGAGTTGTAATAAAAAATAAGTAATTTAGAACTTTTAAACTTTTTTTAAGCTTCCACTTAGATTTTGCAACTCTCGACTTTTTATTTTTCTTATTAATTTTGCTTGGAGCAATTAAAGATTTGCGGCCCATATTTAACAATAATAAGCTAAACTTAACTTTTTAACAATGTACAAAACGATATTGTCAAATCAAGATCATAAGTCAAAGTGAAGGTTTTACCCTTAGCAAGCAGCACAATTTATATACCTATACAACTGTTATTTAACCGTTAATCCATGGAAAGCACCTTATTCCAGGTATTGAGCAGTAGATTGTTTTTCGATAGCAACACTAACAGTTATTTCAATCCTATAAATCAAACTTTAAATGTTGGAAAAACTTCTGTATTTGAATTAGCAGAGTTTTCCCTCAGCAGCACACTATAATAATCTTAACATAACTGTTATTAACCCCGTTAATTTCAAAATAAACTTTTAATCCTTTAAATCAAAGTAAATCGCTTATAAATATCTCAGTACAAATTGCAGTAAATGAAAATGTTCTCGCTTCAACTAGCTGGAACAAATTTGAACAGCCGGGTCCACTACCGTCTATCGGTCTCTTCTTAACCGACCGATATCCTAGTGACAAGAAGCTGAACTATTTACTCGCTAAAATGCATTATGGCGGGCGCTCAGCCCTACATTTTTTTATTCGTACAAATTTCAAATACTGTTGAATATATACGATTTTTGAAATTATATTTATAAACAATATCATATATTCTTTGTTGGGAGACTAATTTCAATACATTTATTTTTCTAGTACTGGAGAATTTAATTATTGTATTTAAAATTTAAACAATAAACAAAAATGTTATATATGGTGACATAGATATTTAAATACTAAATACAAATTTGAAAACCGGATCCCTTTAAGTGCAATAGTTCTTGAGATTTGTATGCTTGAAATTTTAGTGCACTTCGAACGCAGTCTTAAAGTCTAGATATGGCGGAAGGTTGTGTGATAGACACGTCAGATTTTTTAAATTAATTTTGGTACTATATTTTTAAAAAATTTCACTTATAATACCATAAGTAGTCCTATACTGAAAATCACAAGTTTTGGCAGTATGGCAGAGATAGGCAATGTTATCCTTATGGAGATAAACTCGGCCTTGTTGCCAGTTTTACACTTACATTGTTTCATGGTACACCATTCAGTTTTCATGCTTTAACACATTTTAGTTTGCAGTGTTAAATTTCATAATGAAATGTTAGTATAGGGTTGTAAATCTTATAGCGGTGGAGTGGTGCCGATGGGAAAAGAAGCCAGCAGTTCCGAAACAGTTTGAAAATATTATAAGCTTGATTTCACATTACTTAAGAAATGATATAATAACTATACCTACTCCTGTAATCTCATTTCAAGACATATACTAATTACATTTCTTGTAATTTATTTGTAACTACCATCTAATGTAATCCCAATTAACAGTGCCATAATAGGATTATACGATTTAAATTGTTGTAACGAAGAATTTACGCAGAAAATCTGCACTGAGTTAGCTAATAACAATATTTTCAAGATACCTGTGTATTTTTGCTAATTACCGTTAACTCGTAGGGTAGGTATAAATAGTGGTATTGTTGATAATATAAAGTTAGTAATCAATTTTACTTTGGCAAGAAGAGTTTCTTATCTTGTGAACTAAAATGTATTCTGTGGGTGAAAAACGTATTATAAATAATATAATAATGTATCATATTAATTTAAAAACAATGTCTTTAAATGACATAATGTGTCTTGTATCAGAAATGACAAGTGTCAGTGTACGTCAGTTGTATAGAATTAAAAAGGAATTTGAAAACACATCAGACTCTGTGAATAACAATAACTCTGTTAAGGAGCCTGATGTAAAACGCAAAAGAACGACAGTGATACTGAAAGCGATGAAGATGTAACGCATGAGTTGCATGTTTGAGTACCGCTGCTACCCCTAGCTACCTGCCTCGAAGTTTAAATGTAAACAGGTCCAGGACCTTACTTCAAATTTTCAATGTACTTAGTATGTGATATTTTTCTATAAGTTTGTAATTATATTTTATGCTATGTATATATTGACAACATTTGTTCATTAATTGTTATGTCTTTTAAACAACATGTATATATTTGTATTTTGTGATTTTGACTTGGCCGTCTTTGGCTGTGTTTATTTTATTGTTACATTGTTATCAATTTGTTATCGAAAAAATAAAATAAAATTGTATATTTATATTAATTTAATATTTTACTTAATTACGTATCCTTCATATTAAACGAGAAAAATTATCAGTAAAGATGCTGAGAATAAATTGAAACACTGGAGAATTATTATTAGAAACCAGAGTTTTTTCTCTAAGTAAAAGATTTTAAATTGGAGGCATATCAATTGATTACTTATTAATGTATTCAATGAATTGAACATTATATTGGTTTTGAGAAACGTCAAAAAATAATCAGCATAATTTATTAAAATTACAAGTAAGCGAAAAACAAACAATCCGCCTCTGGATTCTCCATCTTTGTCTAACACATTACTCTTATGGGATACATTTAGCAACACTGTATTGCTATCTCTGCCACACTGCCAGAACTTGTGATTTTGAGTATAGATATGTAGATTATTTTTCTGTTTTCTATTACGAATGTGCTTATCCAAGTACAAGGTACATACATGAGTGTATAATATAACTACCAGAAAATTAACTACGACTACGAATGGTATTCAAGAGATTATTCATTGAATCAGATCCAGTTTTAAATTAAAATGGCAAAAAATGCAGTTATCCATGATTTCAGAAAACAAATATTTTGATAAAATTTAGACGTAATGTCAAATGTGTTTTATGTGTTTTTGGTTTTTATTTACAAATAAAATAGTGAATTTCAAGTGAAAAATGGAAAATACGAATTATAATAAAAATGTTCATTTGTTAAATAGTCACCTAAAAGTACTAGTAGTGAATAGTCGACACACAACCTTACTAGTACAAAATAATCAAGTCTACTCATTTTGATTGGCTGTGAAATTTGTTCTTTGAGTCCCGCACAGGGAATTTAACAAATTTTAGTGTGCTTTTGATGGATAGAGTCAAAAAAAATTTCAACTCCGTACACATCTTTTTTCTTCTGGAGATTTACGGTGGGGCCTCCTGATGGCGCCGCCACTGCTACTGACTGCTTCGAAGTTTTATTCTTATTTCCAGCATTTATGAAATGTGTTTCATGACACGCACTCCTTGGCGGGTTTAAAGTTTATGAACCGACTGTTATTCTTATAAACATATAAACTGTTTTATAAACTTGGAGAAAAGCTCAGAATGGTTATTTTTCATTCTGATATAGGTACAGTAAAAAGAAATGGAAAAAATATCAGAGTCTCAGTCTTCAAAAGTCAATTTAATTTAAAGGATAATAATCATCTTCGACGTTTCGGTACTTCGGTAGCAATTCTACCTTCCTCAGAGTAAAGTAAAATCTGTAACATGTGACCGGTTAACAGAGAAGTTCGTTTATGGGAAAAAATAGGAAATCTTGTTTTATTTGTAGGTACATAACATTTTATTAAATTAATTTTAAATACATTATAAAAAAAAACTTCAAACCAAAGATATCTACAGATATCTAATACAATATTGTTAATTACTTAGCGATGGTGACACATATGCCTGTACTCAAATGTTGTTTTACATTGTTATGCTATACGTTGTTTTTAGATAAGTTAATATGTATGATATTATATACCACCGAGTTTCGAATTCTGTTTTTGGTTGCGTTCAAATTCGGTCGTTTGGGATTCGTCATATTCCTGGTTTCGAATTTGACAGCAATGTATTAGCGCGTTCTTTTTAAAATGAAACATAGGAAATAAATTTGAATTTGTTAATTGATGTCACAATAAGTATTATTTGGAAATTGAATCTATATAGTTAACTTTTTTAACTAACGATCTAGTTAGTAGGTATATTATTGACAATTCCACTCATAGTTTTTCATCCAATCAAAACACAGTATTTTACTGAATTGTACCAATCACAGACGAACTACAGTGACAATTTTCACTAGTGAAAATTGCCGCGAAGCGTTGCTTAGATATTATGTCAGTTGATGATTGTTTTAAAAATACATTACTTTTTTTGGAATAAATAAAATAATTCGAGAAATTGTCAAGCCGAATACCATACGTGACTATGATTTTTTGGTAATTTTTGCCGTCTGGTCATTCCTGCTTGTTGCTTTAGAAAATAAACACTCGTGCTACGCACTCGTGTTTATTTTCGACGCAACAAGCAGTCGTGACCAGACGGCAAAAATTGCCGGCAAAATCATAGTCACTAATGGTATTATATATGATAGTTTTTTCACCTCTAGTTATGACCTTGTGATCATCCTGTTCCTCACTTTTCACATTTCACTTCTTCTATTCAAGTTTGAATCAGAAATTTTATATTAAGAATGTAGCTCAATAACGACAAATTTAATAGTGTTTGTATTGTAACGAATAATTGTTCTTTGATCCTGGCTGAAGACTAAATTCTAGTCGAAACGTCGAAAAAAAAGAGCAACTTGTTTGTTTTCTTTCAAAACTAACTGCAATCCCAAAGAAACTTTTCTTATAATTTAAAGGTGTAAATAACGTTTGCTTACATTTCAAAAATATATGATGGTACTTTTTGGCCATAACTACCTGTTTTGTTCTTATTCTTGTAATGAACGAAAAATTTTACTGGTTATTATAGAAAATTACTGAGTACATATTCCGCTCAAACATTCCCTTTGAAACGTTCCATTTATGTAAAATATACATACAATTCAATTACACTCGCATAAAACTTCTTAATAACTTCGGTAAATAAACAAGAGTTTTAAATCTCCTGGTACATAGTTCATATCCATCTACAGAACAATGGATACCTCGGGAATAGTTAGAGACAAAAATCCGGGGAATTGTCCCCCAAGTGACCGCTGAAAGTGCATCCAACATCTGCAGTCAAGTGCATCACAAGGTGTAAAAACCTCGCAATGTCGCAACTGCATTGCAAACTTTCAGACGATGGTTTCATTGCACAGTTGTTTACCACTTTGGGGATGATTCACACTGTACACTACGAAATGAAAATATGAATAATTATAGTTTTCCTTACTTTTTATGTTAGCTACTTAAACTTACTTACCTACTTAAAAATATAATGTTTTCACCTACAATAATCTAGATTTAAATATATAATTTTTCTACAGAAAAAAGATACAATATTATTGTAGATAGATATTTTTATCCGTTAGAAAAGTACGACAGTTTTTGTGTCATATAAGAAAAATTTGTATAGGTACCTACCTACCATCGGTACCTAGGTACTACAAAAATTGTAGAAAATTTAATTTCTTACTAAACTTTGTATGTGAGCACTTTTACTGTAAGATTTTTCAAGATGGCGGTCGTAGCTCAGCATGCACGAGTGTTGATTTTTGATTTGTTGTTACTTAGATAGATAAAGATGGCGTCTAACGACCCCGTGTTTATTAGTGCTGAGCTAAATAAACTTAAAAAAAGTGATTTAATAGAATTAATAATAACTGGCGATGTACCTGAACAAATCAATGAAGGTGTTAGAAAATTCATTAAATTAAAATTTCATCTTAATTTATCAACACACGAAGATAATAATATAAATTGTGGTAATACCTTCTGTGGAATGAAAAAAGATTCTCTTGAACAGCAAGTAATCCTGTTGAAGAAACTAGGAAATAATTACGAAAATCGTATCCAAGATCTTCTAGAGATAAATCAACTATTAAAAGAAAAAGGTAACTCCTCACAATCAAATCAGTTGAGAAACAAAACTATCATATCAGCTGTCGAAAAAACAAGCAAAGACACATATGCTAATAAATTTAAAATAACTACAAATAAAAATCTGATGTGGCCAGCACACGACCTCTCGCTTTAACACTGTAATTTATGTGAATTTGATTTTAGTTAGGCTTTCTTAAATTATAATTTTGCAATAAATTTACAAACTTTTTGAAAATAATTTTATAGTTCTTAGTTCTTTAATTAACTCTTTATAGATAAAAATTTAACTTTATTATTACCTTATTACATTATGTTCAGTTGTTAATAATATTTACATTTTTTTTAAAAATGGTGCCACAAACATTTTAGAAATTGTGTACACGTCTGTTCATCTGTCACATTGACATATTCATTTTTGTTTTCAATTTTTTTTCCTATATTATGATTTACAAATCGTGGTAGGTAAAATTACAAATTTTTGAAAATTAATTTTCATTTATTGGTAAGAGATATAGAAACGATGTTAAATAAATATTGTAAAAGATAATTTGTTCTTTCAAATGTCGAATGACAAATTGTAACTATCGCAGTATTTCCTATATTTTTTGCAAAAAATGTTAAAATTCTTCAAGAAAATACCATTTCCGGTTGACAGATTTTTACCAAAATCTTATCAGCTCTTCATTAACATATATAAATGTATATTGCAAAATATTAGAATTTTATGTTCAGTAGAATTTGAGGTAATGAATCAGAACGAAAGACTATAGTAGGCGCACATACAGACACACACACACACACACACACACACACACACACACACACACACACACACACACACACACACACACACACACACACACACACAGACATCATCGTGAAAATAGTCAAAATAGGTTCTAAAGGTGCTAAAACGTGCTTATTGACAAAAATCTCGACATCGAATTTTTTCACGATCCCTATACCTCTCTAGGCGAGAGGTAAAAATTATACTGAACAAGTAGCGGCATCTGACACTACAGCAACAAGGCAAACTCGAGGTCAGACCGCATCAATTCAAGAACCGACATCTATCCCTGCGGTTCAAAGTAAAAATAATGTAAATAAAAATCCTGTCAAAGACAACACTGACTGCCATTAAAACTATTCAACAAATCAACACCGAACATATCAATGAGGAGAGCAAGGATGAGAGAAACTCCGAATGGATTACTTCCGAAACAACGTAAAAACAATCGGCGTATGCGGAATACTGTATACGGGAATTTGGAGGAGAATAGTTCCCTAAAAAGTGTTGCTAAATATGCTGATTTTCATGTTTACAGATTAGCCACAGATATAACTGAAGATAATCTAATCCAATATCTTAAGGCAAAGAATTGCAAGGAAGTCAGATGCTTACAATTAACATCGAAATATCCGGATGAGTACTCCTCTTTTAAAGTATCCGTTCCAATTGACGACTCGGATATCATAAAAAATCCTAACACTTGGCCAAAATACACGTGCGTGAACCGTTTTTAGCACATCTCACCAACATCATTTGAATGGTTTTGTCCTAATAAACTGTGTATGAATGAGGCTAAGACTCAACACATGATATTTTCAACACGCGATCTCTCTAATTTCAATAATCCTGTTAGCATTAAACTGTTAGGTCTAATCGTTGATCCTAATTTTATATGGATAGAACACTGCGACTACATCGCTAAAAAGCTTTCTTCAAGCATATACCTATTTAAAAATCTTCATGGTACAGTATCCAACGCCACAATAAAAACTGCTTACCATTCTTTATATGAAAGCATTTTGTCTTATGGTATATTAGTTTGGGGTCACTCTGCTGCCGCCCATAGAATTTTTAGTCTACTGAGACGCTGCGTTAGAGTTTTCACAAATAGCTCCTACCGCGCGAACACAAAACCTTTATTTATAAGTCAAGGAATACTTACCTTTCCCAGTTTATACATATTACACTGTTTGCTACACATAAAAAAATATCCACAGGACTACTCATGTCAAAATACTATCCACTGTTACAATACTAGAAATAGTGCAAACATTTATCATCCTTTTTTAAGATTAAGTAAATCAAAATTTAGCACCAATTATTATTCAATAAAAATTTACAATAGTTTACCCCTAAAATACAGGTCGCTAAATATTATCGAATTTAAACGAACCATAAAAAATATTTTACTACAAACAGCACCCGTTACCACTGCTGACTTCCTGTTAGAGATTAATAAGCTCAACTAGAGCAACATTGTACTATGTCTATTGTGATCTAGCTTTAAGTTGAAGTTAATATGCCTTTTGACTTATGTAAACATACTGTATATGTACCAGCATCAATAAAATATTATTATTATTATTATTATTATTATTACTTATATTTAGTACTAGTATTAACCTCCGCCGTCCTAAATTAATTTACAATCTTTGATTCCTAATTAAATTATTTATTTTACCTGATTTCGTCAAAATAATTATAAATGTAAAGTAAATTAATTTTATTTCATGTTTTTTAACATTACTTTATACAAACATAAGAGTACAATAATAGTATATTAAAGAACAAGTTTTATAAGACATAATTTTTTCGCACGTGTTCAAATTTAGTAAAACGAGCCCTCGGGCGAGTTTACTAAAGAACAAGTGCGAAAAAAGTCTTATAAAACGAGTTCGTTATACTATTTTTTCTATTTGGTGTCTTTTTATTATTAAAATTTAAAGTATCTGCCACAATATACATAAGTCGATTTAGGGAAATTTATGTGTGTAACGTTTTGGTTGGTAATATTAATATTGCCATTTATTTAACTGTTACTGTCACTGCAAAAGTATATATTACTGAACTATTCTAGGTGATAAGTACAGATATTATAGAAAATATTGAACTTATATGTTTTCAATTTCTAGAATCATTAATTTTATTGATTAAAAAGTAATTAATTAAGCAAAACATATTTATATTTATATTTATACTGAAATTTGTCAATTCTGAAGTTTAACGTTTAACAATTGAAATAAATGTCATCTGATACTGATCTGATACTAGCAATACCAACCTTCTATAAAAATATGTTGCGTGTCACAAAGTGAGCTCTAGCGACAATCAGTTGCGTTTCACAAAGTTAACGTTGTGAACGCCAAATAGAAAAACAAATAAACGGGTATTTATTTATTTAACAATAATTGAAAAAAATAAGCAAAAGTTCTTATAACATATTATTATATAATATTATTATAACACATACACATGCAGTTTGTTCTAAAAGTATAAAAAGATAGTTAGAGTAAGGATTAAAAAAAAAAAAACTTTAACTTGTTTCCCCACCTTTCATCTTATGAACAATACCATTGGCCTGTACGTAAAAATTGTTCATAACTTTTAAAAACAAGTTGATCTTTATAATTTTTTTAATGTAAAATATCCATTAACATGTTTTAGGAGAATTTGAGAGAGGAAATTAAATTTTAAAAATATTATTAACCCTATTTTAGGACGGCGAAGGTAAACATAATGCAAAGTATCCCTTTTTCGGGAATTATTTACAGGTAAAATCTTTCAATATAACTGCGCTAATTTACGAAATTAAAAATTTTAGTATCCTACATTTCGTGCTGTACACGGCGGTATCCGTAAGCTGAGTATGGCATAGTCATAACAAAAAAAAATACGGATACAAACAAATTTATACCATGTTTTCATTGTACAGTGTGACTCGACCTTAGTTTATATCCAAAATTCAAGCAGTTGTTGTGGAAAGTTACAGGGTTGACCACTGGTCAGTCCATGTTTTTACTTGAACTACGCGGAAATGCTTTCATGATTTATAATTAAAATAGTTTTTGTTTGATGTAACTGGTCATTGAAAGTACCTTCTTGGGACATTATTTCTCTTTGTATTTTCTAAAGTTGTTTTTTGCAAGGGACCGTTCATTAAAATGATCTTCATTATTGTTTGCGTTGATATTACTCGTAGGTACTTGACAGAGACTTCAGGTGCTAACAATGCACTACAAAATTTACAGTAATTACTGAGTGTGAAGCATTTGAAATTTTCTACAATATACCTACATAAATACTGGGTCTGTTTTTCAAAGTTTTCTACAAACAACATTATTTTGAAATCTACAAACAAAATTATTTTGAAAAGTTTCTGGTACTTAATTATTCAAGCATTCAAGTGGAACGTTACAATTTTAATTTAAAAAATACCAGCAATTTATATATTTATAAATAACATCCAAATTAATAAATTACATTGACAAAATACGTACTTTATTGTTTTATTTATTTTTACGTTTTTCCACTTATTAATTTAATTAGATAGGTTACTCAAGCTAGTGGTAAATAAATTCCGATAAAGTAGGTATATTACCATGATTACTATTATTGAAATCAATTCTTCCATTCGTTGTTATTTGTGTTATATGTAATTATTGTAGTAAGTACTTGTTCGTCAAAGATTTATTACGAAAAATTGAAATGATTATGATACTCGTAGTGACAGTCATGACATCGGTGACTAATCGTTTGGATTTTGTGCCGTAATGTGTGTAAAATGATCAAGATATATTTATATCAAGTACCTACCTAACCAACCTTATTATTATTATAATTATTGTGAATTAGAACTGAGTTTTTTATTTGATAATATACCTTTTTTCATCTATTGGTCAGTTTTGCAAAATATAATCATTTATACTGTTGGGTAAAATCAATATAGGAATGTTTACTCACTCAGTGTGAAATAAAACAAAACACTGAAGCTTTCGTGACTTTTATGGTAATCTAACCCCATTTAAATTTTATATTGGCTCAATTTAAAATCAAAGAAACAAACAACAATAATTGCGAACTTTGTTTTTGAAATACTTTAGTAGGCAATAAAGAATTTATTTTGTAAAATGAATGGGAAATTATTTGTCATTTAACGAAATTTTAATTAATCTCCTTTGATTTTAAGTGGCTTTGTAATTCGCTCTGGTACGAATTTAAATTCCTTCAAAAACAATTCATTTAATGAATCGGCGAACATTTAAATCTATTCAAATGTATTTCAATCATATAGATTATCGTTGGACAAGTAAAGCTGCTGTGTTTTATGTAATTGCACATCAAAAAATTCTTTCTCAAAAACAAAGGATTAAATGAGGATTTACCACTGAGATTTATTTTATTATTAATGGTTTTAAGTCTGATATACTAAATAAATTAATCAATATTTATGACGTTTAGAATAATTATTACCGACAAATATTCACTTGATTACATTGTTGCAAATTTTATTGATGATGTAAAATTTTTTGTAACATTGGTTTTCTATACTTCTATACTAATATAATACAGAGGAAAGATTTGATTGTTTGTTTGCATTGATTAGGCTCCGAAACTACTGGACCGATTTCAAAAATTCTTTCACCGTTGGGAAGCTCACTATCCCCGCTATATTGTAATTTTAAAAAAAATTGTTTCTTATGACGAAAATGTACAGTGATTTGTCACTTAATTGAACAAAATAACAAACAGATTAGATAACCAGACATTTAATTAAACTACTATGTACCTATTAGTTGTTGAATAGGAATTTCGAATTTAGTTGGTCTAGGTGTTTTGAAACAGACAGTTGTGGATTGTTAGTTATAAACTAACCTCAACACTATGTAAGTCTGAGATTACACTATAAATTTTGTAAACAAAATTATATTATTTATTTATATAATATCAAATTTTTTATAGTGTCCTTGAGGTATTACATATTAGAATGGCATAATAGAATTGAACGTACTGATTATAGAACTATAATAATTTTTTCAAAATTCACAAATTAATTTTTGAGGTTTGTGAGCGAAACAGTTTTGGGCCACTACTGGCTGAATAAGTAGTATTAATATTAAATATTACGTAATCACTACTAAATTATTATGTTTGTATAATAAAACAACAATTAAATTAAGTTTCAAGTAGGCGGCCACATTCAAAATAAATAATATTTTTATTCAAAATAAATAGCATTCAGTGCAAATAGAAATTTTCTCCTGAACTAAACGTGACGTTCCAAATAAACATGCGACATGTGCGCCGTGAACTAAAAATTAAATCATAAATAAGTGTTGCACTTCGTGTAATCCAATAACGTCCCCTAACACTATCGGCTATAAAACAGCCCAAAACAATTACTTCAATCACCCTATCTCTTTTTCCCTGTAAATACCAATGCATCTCCACCATTACACCTTCCTATCCTACTTTCCACCCTTATTTAGTGCCTTACTTATGTCGTCAACTTCTTCTCGGTCCAATCACGCGTGCATCTTCTGTCGGATTAACTTGTATGATCAGCGGACGTGCACTCGGCCGCACTTCGCTATTCGCTACTGTTAGTGCTCGTGTGCGTTGGTGTCATAGAACTTCCCGCTCGTGCTGTGTGCTATCAGTGCTTAACACTTAATTAAACTTTGTCAAGTCTCCGCAAACATGATACCCACTTAATTAGGTTAGTTCCATATTATAGGTATTTTATCGCTATGTTACTGGAATAGTGATTGAATGAGAATAATCATTGTGGCTGGTATTATTTTGGTGGTGCATCTAGTGATAATATAAGAAATAATGTTATAACAATATTTAATATTATTTCTACAATGCTAGATTATCTATCAGTGATGTCATTTATTACAATTAAAAATAAAAGAGGTCCTAAGATTGAACCCTGGTGTACACCTGATTTGGCACCATAGTAACTAGAGCGATAGTCATTGTAAGTTACATGCTGCATACAATTTTTAAAATAAGAACCAAATGACAGTATGAGCTTGTCTTCAAAACCAAAATCACGGATTTTAGCTAATAAAATATTGTTTTTAATTTTGTCGAATGCTTTTGAAAAGTCCGTGTAGATGACCATCTACTTGACCCCTATGATCAAAAACTTCTGAAACATTGTGTAAAACTACATATATTGGTAGCAGTAGACCTCTGAGGTATTGCTTGAGAAAATACTATACGGGGTGTTTCATAACTTCAGGTACATACGTTAAATTGCAAAATTAATTTCCATGTTTCCCAGTCAAAAAATTTTCGTTGCCACTGCCACTGGGTGGAGTAATTATTGTTTCATTAAAAATAATTAAATTTTGTTTGTTTATTTTACTAGTATTATCTAATTTAAGATATTGATTACCTACTACTATTGTTTCATTGTTTGTTTTTAATAGAAAATCGAATCCAGTGCCGTAATACCAAAAATGCTGCAGGTAAACTACCCTTAATTTTTAGAATTTTAAAAATATTCTTTTTGATTCGTAATCAGCATATCAAACAACATACACATTTAACGTATGTACTCGAAGTTATGAAACACCTGTGTACACTAAGAATATACTCGTAGTTTACCCTTGTCAGCGTTAAATGAGCTAAATGTAATAAATATGATTTAATAATTAATTGAGATATGTGTTTTAATAGCAAAACTTTTGTTGTTGTATAATGTCTTTATTAGAACAACAATGATACACAGTTTTCGATCCCATTATTATTAACACTACTGTCAATCACTCTGTATACTAAGAACTTTATGCGTTAAGGTAAAAGTTAAATATTTGCGTTATATCTACCTGGAATTATTTTAGTACTTTTTACGGGTATAGAATGTATAAGTAATAATTTTTGTTGCAGGTAAGTCATTGAGACTTAATTTACTTACTCGTGTACCTACCGCTCATTAATTTGGTAAGTTTTTTTTAAACTATATATGTACCTTATATAATATCTAGAAAAGCTGGGTTCTTGTACAAATTTATGCCACTCATATCATAATGCGGCATGTGGTGAATTGATAATACAAACTACAATTTTGTGGTATGCTAAATCAGAACATTGTATTGAATTTGTTCAAAAATTAACGATCTAAAATGTCTCTGGAGTTGGTTGGAATTATGCTAAAAGTAAGCAAATTAATGCAGCAACATTTCGTATTCGTACTGAAATAATGAATTTTAGTAGTAATAAAATATGAAGTTTCAAACTTTAAATTCATTTGCTCTATTGTGTAGGGAGTTTTTAAAAGTACTGACACAGTTCAGAAGTTTATATCCGGCTAATTTTATAACTATGTAAAGTAAGTAAATTTCAAAACTTGAATCTGAATGAAATGAAATAGAAACTAAAGAAGAGGATAAAGTTGTATGTAAATGTCTTTCTAAAAATAAAAAAAAATCTGGTGTGGTCACCACACGATTTTCTTACACACAACTCTATGCATACTCGTAATATACTTAGTACTTAGTAATAATTCTTTAATTTTAGTTTGAAAAATACTTACAAGTTGATCAAATCTAATTATATTTTATAATAAATTATAATACGAAGATTTTTTTTCACTTTGTTTGACAGCAACTATGATTATTAAAATGTATTTATTAAATATATTATTTAGTTTTTCTGAAAATTTAAAGCAGCCAAGGATATGAATTCAACGATATTAATTCCTTATATTATTTTTAACATATTATACAGGGTGGGCCAAATGAGACCTACTAATGTTCAACACTAATAACTCTTGTAATAATCGCTTATTTTGATTAATTTTTTTTATACAATAAATATATTTTATGGAAATTATGTATGAAATATGACATCAGAAAAATGTAAACTATTATTCTCGATACAGAGATCGGCTCTTTTTAACGCGTTTTCCATTAAACCACGTGATGTTTCTGGTTGAAGGCTCAGTATTTCGTCTCGAATATTCTGCTTCAGCTGTCTAATAGTCTCTGGTTTATTAACATACACTTTGTCTTTTAAATATCCCCATAAAAAAGTCGGGCGCTATTAAATCTAGCGAGCGAGGTGGCCAAGGGAAATCTGATTTTTTTTAAAATCAGACGTTCGCCAAAAATTTCACTTTTTTGCCGTAACACCGCACCAAACAATACATTTGGATGGATTTGCAACTGATGCTGGTGTATTTCCCTTGGATTTTCAGAGCCCCAAAATGACATGACCATTTAAATGAAAATGCGCTTCATCAAAACATTATTTAGAAAATCAATTTGTGTGGCTTATAAATTTCCAAGAATTCAGTTATAAATCTACAAAAAGAAAAAAATAATTAAATCAAAAAATACAAAAGTTATTTAAATTTAACATTGGTAGGTCTTATTTGGCCCACCCGATATTTAAAACATTTTTTGTAGTTCATTCCATATTTGAAATAAATTGAATTTATTGTTATGTTTTAAGAAAACATCCTCTTCGGGTTTTCTAAATGTGACCAAAATCTTTTCAGCTCTGCTTATTATCCTAAACTTTACAAATACCAAGTTTCATAATTCTTTTCTCGTTCATGAGTCATTGAACATACGAACATACATCCATCCATCCATCCACACAGACATCATTGCGAGAATAGTCAAAACGGATTCAAAGGACCTCAAAACATGTATTTCTGCGAAAATCCCGACATCGATTATTTTCATGATACCTAGGCTTACTTATACTGTGTATAAGAAAGTAATATAACTTAGTCCGCACCCCCGGACACTTGACAGACGAATAATAAATAAGAAGAAGCATAAATTAGTTATTAGTATTATTCTATGAAACGAAGCAAATATGCGTAAGTAATGCCCATCCCTGTTCCTACCGCCTACTTGCACACTAGATACACCCCTGTACCCACCTTTACCACACATAATCCACGTGTTACGTCCCTGCTCGCTGCATTCAAGCGCACTGAAAAGATGAGCCAGAGAGAATAGCATGGCCCAGTTTCGCGGATTCATAACTTCCGATTAAGCGTTATTACACAAGGCACAGCATCCATTTCACCATTATAGTACGGAGTTTATTTTTAGCGTTATAATTACGTGCTAATAATCCTGCTGGATTCATTCCTCAATCCCTTTATTTCAAACGAGTCGGTTCGTGATTCGTCCACGAATACTCCAACTTCATTTATGAACTGAAATTTTGAATATTAATGAAACTCGGCTGAATTCATAATAATTGTGGTAGGTTAGATAGTAATATAATATTATACAGGGTGTTTCTGTACTTATGGATCAAATTTTAAGGGTATATGTAACACGTTCTACTGATAACGGAACAAAAAGAATTTTTCAAAAATTCGCAAAATTATAGAAGGTTTACTTAAAGGAAACAAGTGCCTGGTTTCATAGCTAGCGTGCGTCTAGACTCACTGTGGTTCGAGTGGTCAGTGAGGTTGTGGGTTCAAATCCCACTGAAGAGCATGGGCATTGTGAATGTCTAAAAATTGAAATATATATACATTGTTGCTGGCTAATAGGCTATGTTCCTAAAGCCATGAGGGATGTCCCCCTCAAAAAAATTTAATTGTAGATGCATGTTATCTTTGGAATATTATGTTTCATTTTTGTTTGACTATAATAATTATATTATTAATGGTTATATTTTTGACAGTTCTGTCATTAAAATCACATACCATGTTTTATAAAACTTGATTTTCGTAGTGATGAATCGCATAATGACGTTAACATTTCTACTTATATTGTCGAACCATTTTCAGGAAATTACAGAATACAGATTTCCCCAACACAAGGCGAAACTTAAATCAAATGGACTATGTGGCAAATCAAACGTAAGTAAAAATTAGAAACTACCTACGTACCTAATAAATTTTAGTTATAAATTTTGTATTTTATTTATGTAAGATCTCATAACACAAGAGTAAAGAGATTTGTATTCGTATTGTTACTTAAAATATAAAATTAAGAATTTGAAAATAAATATCAACTCAACTCAACTTAAAAATCACCAAAATAAAACACATTTAATTAAATGAGGTAGCGCACCCAGGCAACTATTAACCCAGCGCAACTAAAAAATTAATAATTAGTGCACAAAGATATGCTACTACAAACTTAAGTAACTTTCATCTTTTAAAAGAGAAGTTGACAACTGACTTGTCTCGTCCCAGCAAACACAGTTAGATAACTATGATGTGGCATACATAAAACACGTACACCATTCATGTCTACTGCCATATGGCATGCAACATATATGGAGCTTGCATGCGCTTTCCTATGTCAGCCATTCTCACCATGTATGCCACATGGGAGTTACGTTTGAAAGACAACGGTACTGCTATATGGCCACGGCAGGTTACCGCCATATGGCATATAGAAATGGCAGATACATTTCTGTATTACGTACCTACTATATAAAATGTAGCAATAATTATTTTGTTTATATTAAAAAACACATGTTTAAGCAACACTTATAACTAAAAGTTGGATCCATCGAGAATCCATAGAACCGGAGAGAGATACAAATGTTAATTTGATATTTGCTGGATCGTGCTGGATTTGAACCATGGACCTGGACCTTCGGGACGATGTTCCTATACGCTTCAAACCGCTCGGCTAATCTAAAATATCGTATAGTTTATATGAAATATCAATTTAAAGTGTACAGTATAGTAGTGTAAATAATACTTAATCAATTAAAACTAATACTTTTAATAATATTGTGAATAATATGATTTTAACAAGCCCAGAGTGCTGGAACAAAATCCATAGCACAAGAAGTATACCTACATTTCAAAAACACAAATGCTTATGCGAACAAAAACTTCTATTTAAATCCTTTTTTGTTGTTGTAGTGGCTAATGGCTATGGATGTGAAGGTATTTTGATATTTCATAGAATCGAATTACTTAGTTCTTTGTTGGTGTCAAACTCATACATATTTTGGATGTGTATATAATAATCTAGTTTCATATTCACAGCTACTGAATTAAAGTTGATTATATTTTCAATAAACTAGTTATCTCTTAAAATGTGATTCATACCTAAAAAAAATAATAATGAACAATTAGGCGGAGTAATATATCATTTTATAACGAATCTGAATACACAAATATTAACATAAGTACTACAATCCATTTAAAGAAATCTACATTTCTCAGCTTGCATAATATTAATGGTTAATTTAGTGCATCCAGTTAAACAAATAAACTAAAATCGAATACTTTAAATACGAAATACGCAGCACGCAGACATGCCAAGCTTTTGTAAATATGAAAGTGACAAACGACAAAGTGAGGTTATCTCTTGATCGATAAGATAGATTTCTGAAGCCTAGTTCACACGAGGAAAGTTTTTCTTAATATGTTTCTTTTTTCTATTTAATATAATATTAAAGATCACTACCTTTAATATATTTTATAGAAATAAAAACGGAATGTGTTTAGAATACACCCCTATGGGGTGTATTCTAAACACATTCCGTTACTAGGAAATTATCAAACGGACTCCGTTTAAAAATATAATTTTAACGGATCTGTTAAAAATTTATATTCTGAAGGCCACGTTTTTACGGACCCGTTAAAATAAAAAATTGTAACGGACTCCGTTTAGGTCTACTATGAACAGAGATGCATATTTCGTTTTGTAAACAGTGTTCCCAATAATTGCATAATTATCGTTACATTAATTTTTAATTGTATTTCAAAATATTACAGGCAATTTGGAAGAAATTATATTTTTACTGTTCTATAAATTCTCTTCTATATTATACAGTATTACTTTGACTTAAAATTCTATAATTTATTTATTTTATTTTGACATTATTTTACATCATATTTAAACACTGATTTCGGTTATTTGTCTGTTTTTATGACATGACATGTGTCAAATTTTAAATCTACTGCATGCTGCATATTTTGTAGATATCATTTTTAATATATACCTCTACCTGCATACCTGCATTAGGCAATACGAAAATTTAATATTTAAAATAAATAAGTAATAGGTAGGTAGGTAAACATGAAATAATTATTGGAATAAAAATTATGAAGTAGGTACCATTATTTTTTATTATTATATTACTTTACTATAATATTAGCGGATGCAACAACCTTTGCTAAACTGTTTCTGAATTAGCAATCAAATTAATTGATTAATGAAAATCAGCAAAATAAAATAGATAAAATTTGAGGTTTTACATATCTCATAAGAATTCAAATTACAGGTTACAGATATATTTTAGAAAAATAATAATTTTTTAGTAAAACTTGTTTAAATAACTTGATTTTATTCATTATCTACGTATTTATTACATTATAAAACGTTGAGAAGAGCTAGTAATGTATTTTTCTTCAAAATTATTCCATCCGTTTGACATAACGGCATTACAACAGCATCCGTTCAGATATTCACTTTTAACGGAGATAGTTTACGGATCTCCGTTATAAAATATAACGGAGTACCCTTTTAGAATAGCAATTATCAGATAACGGTCCGTTTAAATTTAACGGTCCGTTCGAAGTTAACGGAGTGTGTTCAGAATACACCCCATAAGTTTATTTTATAATGCTCCTAGCACTTGTTTTACTTGCATGAACCTTTTTACGTAAATCTTTCCTAGTGTGAACAGACCATTTGAGCTTATTTTATTTAAATACAAATTATTATTTTAAAATTTTGTAAAATGGTATATTTTCTCAGGTGTCAGTTGTTATTTGTGGTTTGTAAATAATTTGCTTCAAAATAAAATTTGTTTAAATGAAGGCAAAAATGAATCTAAAGAAATCTTAGTATGTTGACCAATGAGATGAAAGTATTCATTGAATTTTGGATTAGATGTACATTGAACAGGTGATTAGTTTCCATTTCCATCTTACTATGAACTGTCAGTCAATATGAGATTATTTATTAGAATTTCTCTCATTTTTCAAATTATTATTCATGTCTGTAAAGTGATGTCATGGAGATATGGCTACAAAAAGTTAAAATCAGATGGCAGTGCCATGTGGCAAGTATGTAAGATATAAGTTCTAATGCCATGTGACTTCTGATCCATTAACTATTACGTGCCTGCCATATAAATGTTGGTTTCATGTCTGTAAAGTTATGTCATGGAGATATGGTTACAAAATGTTACATTCATATGGCAGTGCCATATGGCGAGTATGTAAAATATGCCATGCGATAACTGATCCGTATCTGTTACGTACCTGCCACATATATATTGGTTTTATGTCTATAATGTTATGTCATGGAGATATGGTTTCAAAATGTGTCATCCATATGGCAATTTTATGCATCATTTATGCAATATTTAGGTTCGTCAACGATGTTCTCTAAATATTACATAATAGTTACGTATATGTCAACACTGTGTTTGCTGGGGTCCCAATTCAAATCTAATCTAAAATTATAACACAAGAGTATTATAGAGATTGGTAAAACTAAAGTTGACGTGCCTATGCATGAAATGCCAAGAAATTTGGAATGTGGTAGGTTTTATTATGAAACCTAACCTAACCTAACCTACCACATTCCAAATTTCTTGGCATTTCATGCATAGGCACGTCAACAACTTTAGTTTAACCTAGAGATTTGTATTCGTATTGTTAAAAACGACATTTAAACGCTCATTCTTCAAGATAACCGCCAGGTGGGTGGTGGGAGAACATGGATCCTACCTAAATTTAAAAGCTTTAGGTATAAGAGTACTTTGTAAAAAAAATTGTGCTATTGTCCAATGAGTCCCGTCCACATGCAAACTAAAGACGTTAATCTGCCTAACAAAATCTCCTCTAAAGAAATAAGATAGAAATAAGAGACTCATTTCTTGCCTCATCCCAATTAAAATCTAATCTAAAATTGTATGAATTCTACCTACTGTTAGATCAAGGCATTATAATACGTACAGGGCAAATTGTTGTAACTTCAATTTAAATTTCAGAGAAAATATCTATACATACAAGAACTGCAAAAACGCGATGATCATGATGAAGAAATAACTGATGATGATGACGGGGACCCAGAAGATGAATATGATGAAGATGATGATGAAGATGATATAATGTTAGAAGAAATCACTGATGTACCTGGTAAATTGGAACCAGGTAATGAAGAAGAAGTAAAAAAACAATCAGTTATAGATCATAACGATGATGAAGAGGATGATGAAGAAGAAGAAAACGAAAACAAAACAAAAAATTTGAGCAACATTACAGTTTTCCCTGAAGCCACAAAGTTACAAACCTTATCAAATTCTAATCAAAAAAACATTTCGTTTAGTATAATGGTATTGAATTTGCTTCTTTCTTTATTACCTATTCTTGCTAATAGGTACTAAAATGACATTATTTACTTAATTCAAACTATTTTGGCAACATTCATTTATCAACTGTATTATTACAGCTTTCTGTACAATAGTATCAATATTATAGTATATTTATTTGATTCTTTGCATTGTTTTTGTACCGTGTTAACTTAATATAAGGCAAACACTTTTCAGTGTTGCAACAAATTTAAATATTCTTTACTACAATCTCCAGAACCAGATTAACATATTTCGGGATCTAAAGTCAAAAATCATTAGATACGCAGGTACACTAAATAAGAAAAGCATCTTTGTAGATCCAAACTTTCCCATAAAGGAACTTGTACTATCGGTACAGTGTATAATTGAGTTACAGGTTGTTTCATTGTCATATAAACTCTAGAGACCACTACAATAATGGAAAAAGTCATGATATTGTGTTGGTAAAGAATCACACACACAGTGGCGTGTGTATGTGGAATAGTTATTTACAATACAAATGCGGGAAGATTATTGTCCCACATGAGCGGCATTTTGAAGCACGAGCGAAGCGAGGGCTTCATTAACGCGAATGCTGGGACGGGTCTTCCCGCAAGAGTGTTGTACAATGTTTTTTGTAACGAATAAAACGAAACATAATTCATTAAAATAATCATGTATTTGCGAACATACAATAATTAAATACAGCAGTGTTCAACAACAATCACAGGTTGCTAAGTAACTTTGACAACTGTTTTGTTTGTAAACATCTCAAAAATATTTGTGTAGTTTATCCGATTTTCAAGAATGTCTAATTCAGATTCTGATTCTTATTGTACTCCTCCCGATGTTCGGGAAGATGCAAATATTGCAAGATATAAGGTTATACCCGAAAAATCGAAAGAACGATACGAATCGGTATATAAAAAATTTAGACTGTGGTGTGAGTCAAAAAAAATCCGTACCTTCTCCGAAAATTGTTTTCTTGCTTATTTTCATACTCTTTCTATAACAAGAAAGAAATAATTATGGTCAAACTATTCGATGTTGAAGGCTTGTTTAAAATTTCATGACCAAATTGATATATCCAAGTTCCATAATTTAATTGCATTTTTAAAACAAGAGACTAAAAACAACACACCAAAGAAATCTCGAGTATTAGATGAAGATCACATAAATAAATTTATTGATGAAGCTCCGGATTCATCGTTCCTGCTAATGAAGGTAAATTTAGTGGTAAATTCAATTAATTATTTATTAACTTATATTACCTTTTAATTTAGACTGTTGTAATAATGGGCATTTCTGGTGCGTGCCGACGTGAAGAACTGTGTAATATGTCCATAAACGATGTCGAATTTAAACAAGGTGTAATTATAGTTACTATACCTGTCACAAAAACTAATGTAAGCCGACAATTTGTGATTGTAAAGGAATTGTGGATTACAGTGCTGCAAAAATATCTAAATCTGAGGCCAAAAACGAACATTACACGTTTTTTTTTAACTTACCATAATGGTAAATGTATAAATTCACCAGTTGGCATTAATATATTTGGTAAAATACCATCTAAAGTTGCTGCCTATCTTAAGTTAGACAATCCTAGTGAATTTACTGGACACTGTTTCCGAAGAACTTCAGCCACTTTACTTGCCAACCATGGTGGCGATTTATTAGCTGTTAAACAGCAAGGAGGATGGAAATCTTCAAAGGTGGCTGAAGGTTACATAGAAAACTCGTTACAGAGTAGGATAAATTTGGCGCAAACATTAACACAACTAGGAACGTGATCTGCAAACAAACAAACAGTAACATATGCGACATCCGAAACTTTAAATGTTTCTACAAGACTTACTCAACCAAATGAAGTTGTTCCAGAAGTTTCAATTTCTACTGGCAATCACTGTACAATAAATGTTAATGTAAATCACAATTATTCTTCAGAGCCTAAACTATGAGCAGTCTGAATCTTCCTGGGAAACTGTAGTTGCTAGCTGTTTGTTGTATTTGTAAATAAAATAAATTGTATAATAATAAATATTATGTTGTGTACTACTTACCAGATTTTTTAATAAATAATGATTGTGCACAATGCTACAATGGTATGTGGCAATGTGGCACGTTGTGTTCTACAGTCCCAATTAAAATTTGAGGTTATGTATGACATTTTTGTAGATTGTAAACAGATGGCGCGCTGATCACACATTTTATATTTAAATATTGGCGGTTATTGATGATTTTTGTGTATTTAATATAGCGGGAAGTAACTTTTAAAAGAATAAATTAGATTATTTCCAAGATGATTTTACTTCACATTGTCCAGAAAGGCCAGTGTTTTTGCTAATTTTTCCCGTTCATGAGCAATGGGAAATTGAAGTTCCCGTTTGTCAGTAACGTGTGGCAATTGTCATTTCCAATGTTATGAGTACAAAAATATATGTTCCTATTTAATGAATAGAACTACTGGCGAGCAAAAAATTTAGGTCAGTTTATAATTATGATGTATTTTCGGAATTTATACATAAAAACCAAGTTTTTATTATAACTCTTTCTTAGATAGTGTGTTTCAAGAAAGAGTTAAAAAGAGTAGGGTATGGCGAGAGGTCTTGTGCTGGCCACATCAAATTTTTTCTTGTGCCAAAGCACAGAAAAAAGCAAGCTACAGAACGGGCACCTTACGGGTGCTATTTACTCCGTCAAATTGTGGGTTTCTTGAGTGTCGGACTCTATGTGCAGCCCACAGAACTAAACCTATTAGCCCAATGATGTATTTCAGGACACACTGCTTAGCATGTTGATAAATTTACTGATCAACACGGGCGACTACAGTCGACAACCAACGAAATATTCCGATCAAAAAATCTACATTGTATTTTTGTAGGGCCACCTTTATACCCATATTTATATTCTTGACTTGAAATACCGAATATTCTTCTCGTAATAATTGTTAATAGTATAAATAAAAACAGTTAAATGGGTCAATACTTAAATGAAAGTTAAATGACGACAATTTATACTTGTTGTAACAACAATGCATCGTATACTAGGTACATTTGTCGATTTACTAATAATTATTATGCTCTGTGTTAAATTTTATTATCAATGTAATGTGTTCAGAATTGATAAAATATTATTGATACTAGGGGGAAACCGATAACCAAAAACGTTCGAATTACATTGTTAAAAAATCCTAACAAGAATTAAAATTGTTATTTCTGCACTTCGGCATAAAATTCCATTTGATTTTATCGTTTAAATGCAACTTACTTTATTAGTTAACTATTTGAATTAAGGCAGAAAAATACAATCTTACTTTTACAAAATTCCTTTTTATCGTCGCATCCGTCAAGTAACAAAATTCATGATTTTTTTAAATAGTAGAGTAAACATCTCTATTCTCCTAACTTATTTTTTCAAATTTAATTGAATTATACTTATATATCTCAAAAAGGAAGCGTTTTTTCGACAAGACCATTCTATACAAAATTAAAGTAGACAAAATTTCCTACATTTATCATATATAAGGTTTTTTCCAAGACTAACCGTTTCGCCGCTTGAGCGCGCCCAAAAGGGGCCATATTTCCATATCTAGTGAAATTAAAGAAATTTTAGTATTTTAAAATTTTTGTGTGTTTAATCACGTCTAATTTCTAAATGGATAAAGATATTGACTTCCGGTTTGCGGCGTTGGATTCCTTAGTAAATTTTACGTTAGATACATTATATTAATTTTTTTATGAGGCCTTTGATAACCCAAAATTTAGTTATTACCTTCAAGTGAAAAATTGCAAAATTTCAGATTTTCAAATATTTTTTGTGTTTAATCAACTCTACTTTCTGAGCAGATATAGATATTGACTTCCGGTTTGCGGCGTTGGATTCCTTAGTAAATTTTACGTTAGATACATTATATTAAATTCTTTTATAAGGCCTTTGATAACCCAAAATTTAATTATTACCTTCAAGTGAAAATTGCAAAATTTCAGAATTTTAAATATTTTTTGTGTTTAATCAACTCTACTTTCTGAACGGATAAAGATATTGACTTCCGGTTTGCAGCGTTGGATTCCTTAGTAAATTTTACGTTAGATACATTATTTTAAATTTTTTATGAGGCCTTTGATAACCCAAAATTTAATTATTACCTTCAAGTGAAAATTGCAAAATTTCAGAATTTTAAATATTTTTTGTGTTTAATCAACTCTACTTACTGAACGGATAAATATATCGACTTCCGGTTTGCAGCATTGGCTTCTTTGGATAAGTTTAATGGATCAAGATATCGACATTGGATTCCTCAGACATTTTAATGGAAGATACATTGTACAGTATTTTTTTTTGAAGGACCTTTAATAAGCCGAAATCATTTTCTCCAAGAGAATAAGAATTCTAAAATTTTATAATTTTCTTTTGGAGAAAATCATTAAATTTCGGCTTATAAAAGGCACTTCAAAAATAGTACAATGTATCTTATATAAAAATGCTTCAGAAATCCAATGCCGCAAACCGAAAGTCAATATATTTATCCGGTTAGAAATTAGAGTTGATTAAACACAGAAGAATTTAAAAATACTAAAATTAAAGAAGTGAAAATCGGTCGCCATTTTCCAAGATGGCGGCCGTAGCACAACATGCATGAATGTTGATTTTTTATATGTTGTTACTGGGTAGGTACTAGTACTACATATATGCAAAGTATCATCTTTTAGGAAATTACTTCCAGGTATAGGCTAGGCAATAGGCATATTAGCAAAAAAATTGTTTTTTGGGTCTCTGAACACGAATTTGAAGTTTGTGGGCAAACATTTTGCCCAAAACTTTGTTTTTGAGCACTTTTAGACCAAATTGTTACAACAGTTAAGTATCACAGCAAGGGCGATTTCTGCGTAAACGGTGAATTTCACTAGATATGGAAATATGGCCCCTTTTGAGCGCGCTCTAGCGGCGAAACGGTTAGTCTTGGAAAAAACCTTATATATGAAAAATGTAGGAAATTTTGTCTACTTTAATTTTGTATAGAATAGACTTTTCGAAAAAACGCTTCCTTTCTGAGATATAAGCCAAAAACTGAAAAAAGTGCCAAAATTTGATCAACAAGTGCCTAAAAAACAAAGTTCCGGGCAAAATTCTTGCCCGCAAACTTCAAATTCGAATTCAGTGACCCAAAAAACATAAACGGTGAAAAAATCAAAACTATATCAAAACTTTCCTCTGAGACCCAATATTTTTACTAATATGCCTAGCCTAGTAGGTTTCTTCTGTCGGCTCGGCCGACTGATGTCGGTATGACGTCACAATCGGCGGAACCGTTATTTAAAACTCTTATAATTCTTCATTTTTAACAATAAAAATATGCGGTTAGAAAATTTGTTCTGAGAATTTTTCATACTACAATTTAGATTTCTGGTTTACACCACTTTTAAATTCATTTGAATTTATTTACCTACTGAAATATTTGTAGGTATTGTTTTAATCCGAACAAATTATAAAATTGTCTGGTTACATTATTGACTTCGATCAACAAATGAAATAATATTGAAATATTCATAAGTTACCGTACCACCAAGATCAAGGGGAAGGGGGCCAATTTTCCTAGTATTTCTCGGTATTTTAGAAGACAGTTTTGTACACTGTTGTGTAATCGTGTATGAAAATTCGATCAAACCTTACTTCCCTTAGTGTTAGTTCAACTTTAAGGACATCTAGCGCCAAAAAAATTAAGTAGAAAATGAAGTTATACTATTACTATTACATGCCCGTTCTGTAGCTTGCTTTTTTCTGTGGCCAAAGTTAATGTTTGGTCACAACGAGTCTATGTACCAAATTTCAGATCGATTGGATATGGGGAAATGGGTTTGTAGTCAGACAGACAGACAGGCGAAGTTAAAAGAAAGAGTTTTAAAAAAGTAATTTTTGATTAATTTTTATTGTAACAGGGTGAAAATAAGGGTAGTTAACCCCATCCAACCTCTTGAATATCATTTTTTATATCAAATTTGCATATAGCGGCCCAAGAAACATGCACGAATCCTTTTAAATGTACTCGTATACTTAAAGGGTGAGAAGGGTTAATTGACGGGACGCTTAGGGGTATTTAACCTCTCTAATTATTATTTTTGATGTTAAATTTAAATTCAGTAGCCCAAAAAACATATATGAACCCTTCAAGTAAGAAAATAACGTTTTTTCTAAATTTATACTTAAGAGGTGAGAAGGGTTAATTAGGGGGTGGTGTTATTATTTTCGACACCAAATTTGAATTCAGCAACCCAAAATACATAAATGATCCCTTCGAATTAGAAAAAATCTGTTGTGGCCAGCACATAACCTCCCGCCTTGACACTGTAATATGTGAATTTGAGTTTTGTTAGGCTACTTTTTGTAATTTATTTTATAGTTCTTCAAGCAACGTACCGATTTCGATTGACATTGAAATCAAATTAGCTCTTTGTGGATACAATTTTTATTTTATTATTACCATATTACATTATATCCAGTTAATAATGAATCGATGATGCTTCTTGACTGGATACGATTAATGGAAGGATAAAAATTTACTGGAATTGAGTCAGTTTTTTATTTATTAAATTTCGGCTACTATAGTTACTAAATTTCAAACCCAGTTATTAATATTTATACATTTCTTTACAAATGGTGCCACCAAAATTTCAGAAACTGTGTATACGTTTGTTCATCTGTCACATTGAAATTTTCATTTTTGTTTTAATTTTTTTCCCTATATTATAATTTACAAATCGTGGTAGGTAAAATTACACAGTTTTGAAAAATAATTTTCATTTATTGGTAAGAGATATAGAAAAGTTGTTAAATAAATATTGTAAGAGGTAATTATTTGTTCTTTCAAATGTCGCATGACAAATTGTAACTATCGCAGTAGTTCCTATATTTTTTGCAAAAATGTTAAAATGCTTCAAGAAAATATCATTTCCTGTTGGCAGATTTTTACCAAAATCTAATCAGCTCTTCATTAACATGTATAAATGTATAATGCAAAATGTTAGAATTTTATGTTCAGTAGAATTTAAGATAATGAATCAGAACGAAAGACTATAGTAGGCGCACATACAGACACACACACACACACACACACAGACATCTTCGTGAAAATAGTCAAAATAGGTTCTAAAGGTACTAAAACGTGCTTATTGACAAAAATCTCCACATCGAATTTTTTCACGATCCCTATACCTCTCTAGGCGAGAGGTAAAAAGCAATTTTAAAGAAATCTTTATTCTTACAGGGTGGAAATAAGGGTGGTAACCCACCCACATCCCCGCGAACATCTTTTTGGACATGAAATTTATATTCAGGCATATATGAACCCTTCAAATTAGAAAGCGTCTGTTTTTTAATTTATATTAAAAGATTCATTTAGGGGTCGTTTAGGGGTGTTTAACCCCTGTAATTATTATTTTTGACATGAAATTTGAATTCATCGGCCCAAAATACTTATATGGGCCATTCAAATCTGAAAAAACACGTTTTTTAGCTAATTTTTGGACAGGGATTAGGGGGCTGAAAACTGGGGTAAAAACCCCCCTTTTAATTTCCACAATTTCTCTTTTCCGGGAAAAATTAGTTCACATGTTACTGAAGACAAATCAATCGCGTTTAAATGAATCAATCTGCTTTCATAATTATGAAGAGGTTGAGGCATTTTTTAAACAGAATTTACCGGACTAGAAGTAGGTTGGGACACTTCACACTTCTCTACCGGGTGTCCCACGAAAATGGTACGGTCGAAATAACTTTTTTATTTATGAAGCAATCTCAATAAATTTTTTCATGTGTAAACTAGCCATAAGAAGACATCAAAATATGTATGATTTACAAAAATATCACTTCCGGTTAAACCGGAAATTATTATTTCAAATGGAACACCCTATATATTTTTACATATTTCAATTTTACATATAATTCTGAATACAATGATGTATCTCAAGTCTAGTTTTCTTACAAAATATCCCAAGAAAAAATTTGACATTTGTAAAAACAATTGACACAAAAATATAGTATTTATAGTATTAAACAATTGACACAAAAATATAGTATTTATGAACAGAATTTAACAATACTATGCCTATTGTTAATAAGTATTTTCACCTATTGCATGTCAATTGTCTTTACAAATGTCAAATTTTGTAACCTTTCTTGATTTTCTTTATTTCTTTTTCTTGGGATATTTTGTGCGAAATCTAGACTTGTGATACATCATTGTATTCAGAATTATATGTAGAATTGAAATATGTAAAAATATATACAGTGTTCTATTTGAAATACGAAAGTTGATGTCATTTCCGGTTTAACCGGAAGTGATATTTTTGTAAATAATATATATTTTGATGTCTTCTTATGGCTAGTTTGCCTATATAAATTTTTATTGAGATTGCTTAATAAATAAAAAAGTTATTTCGACCGTACCATTTTCGTGGGACACCCGGTATAGTTACCATTATAAACTGCGGTCAAAATTTTCCTCCTGAAATTAGCTCAATAGCACAAGTGCATTACCCCTCCCGACTTATCAGCGTTTTAAAACTAAAAAATCAAAGATATCTATGCTCAAATTTGATTTTTTTAAAAATTGAATGACAAATTTTTACTTCCCCGACCTATGTAATAGAGGGAAGTATTGTAATCGTGATTTTTTGACAGTTCGAGATTTTGGTGAATCTTCACGTTTTAGACCCTAGTGAACCCAAAAAACATAATTTAAAAAAGTCTGTCTGTTAGTCTGTCGGTCTGTCGGTCTGTCGGTCTGTTAGTCTGTTAGTCTGTCGGTCTGTCTGGATGTTGCATAACTAAAAAACGCGTTGGAATTTTGGACTGAAATTTTATATTTAAGATCTTGAGCCAAAATCTGACATCAAGTTCGTTAATGAGCTTTATTCAACCAGTGGTACCAACTTTATAAACATAACTTTTTTATTTTTATCAAAATACTATCGTGTGTGGTATCAAATCAAAGCTCTCGGGAAAAGAATTCTAGTAGAAAAACAAAAATAACATTAAACGATCGTCAATTATTTTTTATTATAAATTATTCAAATTATATCGAGTTTTGTGTCAATTTAAAGCGCTTGGGGAGATAAGTTTAGTAAAAATGTAAAAAATTACATTTATGCGATTGTCAATTGTTTTAAAAAAAATTATTCAAATTTTTTTATTCAATTAGTGGTACCAACTTTATAAACATACCTAACTTATTTTATTTTTATTAAAATACTATCGTGTGTGCCATCAAATTAAAGCTCTCGGGAAAATAATTCTAGTAGAAAGATAAAAATGACATTTAACCGATCGTCAATTTTTTTAATACATTATTCAAATTGTACCGAGTTTGGTGTCAATTTAATGATCTCGGGGAGACGAGTTTAGTAAAAATGTAAAAAATGACATTTATGCGATATTCAATCAAGTTGGTATCAACTTAAATAGTTTGGGAAAAAAGATAAATTTATCTAAATTTTCCTGAATAAAGCATAAAATTAAAAGCATTACGAAATAAGTTATTAAAACTTATAGTCGGGGAAGTACTGTGGTGGACACAGCAGATTTTTATATTTTGACATTAATGTCACAATTTGAATAAATATTTGATAAAATTTTATTTGTTATCAGTTATCAGTGATACAGCTTGCCTCCACTGTTCCAACCTTTCACTGGGCTGATATTTGCTATGAGTCTATGAGAGAAATTCAAAATTGCCCAAAAAAACCTCGGTTCTAACAGTAATCCACGGTTCAGTAATCTTATATGTACTGATCAAAATCCTCCGATAGTGCCATAGTCGAAGCTATTATTGATACAAATAATGATACTAATACCAATTTAGTCATGTTTAAGAAATTTGTCAAAAGTTTGATATTTTTATTATGTCAGTTGTAATTAATGAGGTAATCAATAGATGTCTCTACTGCATCATCCCTCCTCTCATAGCACACTAGATAGTGACTGTTTCTTGCCACACCGACAGCTCAAGTGTCCCAACCTAGCTGTCTAGTAACCGTGGTACATACTGTAACATCGTGTTTTCATAAATTGAAATCACAATAATTATAAGGCAAATGCAAATTTTACACCTTGAATAAACCAGGCCTAACTTCGTTAGATATTAAGGTAAATTAAAAATTATAAAAAACATTTTAGTGTCCACAATAATGGTACAACGCAGATTAAATAATCGCGCATTTATATTATTAATTGTTTAACTTCATACTAACTCTATACAGGATGTTTCAGTACTTGGATCAAACTTTAGGGCATATGTAACACGTTCTACTGATAACGGAACAAAAAGAATTTTTCAAAAATTCGCAAAATTATGGGAGGTTTACTTAAAGGAAACAAGTGCCTGGTTTCATAGCTGTTTGTTCATTATACAATATGCACAAACAGCTATGAAACCAGTGGCACTCAACATGTTTTTAAGTAAACCACCCTTAAGGAGGTTGGTGACCGTTTATTAAAATGATAATGAGAGGCTGAAATTTATACAGTGCCTTCATTTCACTATTGAGATTATAATTTTTTTTTTAAATTTTCGTCTATCCGGTTTTTGAGTAATTAAATGTTAAAATTACGCTCGTTTTACTTGGACTCTTATGGCAATTCACTAAATTTTTGTTTAAACTATATGATAAAATGATGAAAAATTCATAGAACTTGTATTAATATTTCCTATAAACCTTTAAAAATAAGTTCTTGAAGATTTTGTGTACTTTTTCTAAACCATTTGCAAGTTATTTAAAAAAAAATGTAAGCATGTCAAGCATTTTTGATTAGGGAATTAGTAATTATTGTAAAAATAAATAGCACAGCAACTGAATAAATTGCTATGACATCAGCCAACGTGCATTGAGGCGTTGAGCGAATTTTGTTTTACATTATCATAAATATTTTTATTTTCATATCCTCCCTCTAAGGGTACGCCACTGCAGGCATCCCCAACCTCCTTAATTTTGCGAATTTAAAAAAAATTCTTTTTGTTCCGTGCGGACGGGGGAGAGTTGGGGACATTTGATATGTTGTTTAGGACATCAAATAGAACGTGTTTACAAATTTCTAGCTTCACACATTTTCATGTTGGGTTTGGTCGAAATTTTGTCTAAATTGACTGGACTAATTATATATTACTCGGAAAACACATTATTATTATTATTTACAATTTACAAATATTAGCTTAAAACCGACTTAAAACAGAAAATTCCGAAAATACATCATAATTTATTATAAACTGACCTAATTTTTTTGCTCGCCAGTAGTTCTATCATTAAATAGATACATATATTTCCACCGAGATTTCCACATAGGTACACACACCACACTGTGTGTGTGATTCTCCAGCACACCGTCCGAGGGTTAATTATTTCCCTCCTTCTTTAAAAAAACATCATGGCTTTTACCATTATTGTAGTGGTCTCTAGAGTTTATATGACAATTACACAACCAGTAACTCGATTATACACTGTAACGATAGTACAAGTTCCTTTATGGGGTGGTCAAGTTTGGATCTACCAAAGAGCTTTTTTATTTAGTGTACCTGCGTATCTAATGGGTCTGTTATAAATTTTTGACTTTAGATCCCGAAATATGTAGGTAAATCTGATTCTGGAGATTGTAGTAAAGAATATTTAAGGTAGTAAATCCATGGGTAGTGACAACCCAAAATATGACTTAAATTAATATACAGCATTCATTACAAGTCGTAGAATTTGAATAAAAATTAAAATTTATAGGTAACCGTTGAAATAACGAAGATAATTGAATTTAAAGTTGACACAAAAACGCGCTAAAATACATTGCGTATATGGAGGTTACCAGTAGATTTACTAAACGATTAGAAAATTTTATATCATAACAACCCAACACATATTTGGAAAACGAATATGTTATTCTTTGATATTTGAGGTATATATTAGAAAAATAAAAAATATGAGTCACCGCAATAATGGTTGAGAAATCGCATGCAAAAGGTTCCAGTCTCAAGAAAAATTATGTTTTTGACGTACTACTACTGCATTTCAGTGTAAACTTAAATTTCAATTATATTTTTTATTTAATTGGATACCTATGATTTGTAATTTACATCCAAATCTACGATTTTTAATTATTTATTTCTGATTATTTGACTGCTTCGGCCTCACCCCACGCACGCACGCTTATGACAGACGGATTTTCTACCTTAAATTTGTTGCAAAACTAAAAAGTGCTTGTCTAATATTAAGTTAACACCGTACAAAAACGAATCAAATAAATATACTATAATATTTACTATAGTACAGAAAGCTGTAATAATACAGTTGATAAATGAATGTTGACAAAATAGTTTGATTTAGGTAAATAATGTCATTTTAGTACCTATTAACAAAAATAGGTAATAAAGAAATAAGCAAATTCAATACCATTATACTAAACGAAATGTTGTCTTGATTAGAATTTGAATAGGTATCTAACTTTGCGGCTTCAGGGAAAACTGTAATGTTGCTCAAATTTTTTGTTTTGTGTTAGTTTTCTCCTTTTTACATCATCCTCTTTATCATCGTCTGGATCTATAACTGATTGTTTTTTACGTCTTCCAATTTACCAGGTACGGCAGTGATTTTTTCCAACATTATATCATCTTCTTCATCATCATCATCATAGTCCTCTTTTGGGTCCCCGTCATTATCGTCAGTTATTTCTTCATCATCATTATCGCGCTTTTCCAGACCTTGTATGTATAGATATTTTCTCTGAAATTCAAATTGAAGTTACAATAATTTGCCCTGTACGTATTATAATGCCTGGATCTAAGAGTAGGTAGAGTTCATACAATTTTATATTAGATTTGAATTGGGACGAGACAAGTCAGTTGTCAACTTCTCTTTTAAAAGATTAAAGTTACTTAAGTTTGTAGTAGTATATCTTTGTGCACTAATTATTAATTTTTTAGTTGCGCTGGGTTAATAGTTGCCTGTGTGCGCTACCTCATTTAATTAAATGTGTTTTATTTTGGTGATTTTTAAGTTGAGTTGAGTTGAGTTGATATTTATTTTCAAATTTTTAATTTTATATTTTAAGTAACAATACGAATACAAATCTCTTTACTCTTGTGTTATGAGATCTTACATAAATAAAATACAAAATTTATAACTAAAATTTATTAGGTACGTAGGTAACTACTAATTTTTACTTACTTTTCATTTGCCATATAGTCCATTTGATTTAAGTTTAGCCTTGTGTTGGGGAAATCTGTATTCTGTAATTTCCTGAAAATGGTTCGACAATATAAGTAGAAATGTTAACGTCATTATGCGGTTCATCACTACGAAAATCATGTATTATAAGACATGTTATGTGAATTCCAAAGCTTACATGATGCACCTATAATAATTTTAAAAAATCTGACGTGGACACCACATGACTTCCTTGTACGCCTTGTTTGTTCATACTTTTCTTAATAACTAAAATGTAGAATAATATAAAAATTATTTTAACTTATTATATTATACTAGTATACTCACAAATATATTTTAGTCATTTTATTTAAACTGCAGAAGAAGATATAAAGCATATTTTACTATTGTCACTGTCATGTCATAATCATTTAAATTTTACATAGTAACAAATGTTAATCGATCATGGACTACAAGATATCGAAATACTAAATTATAAATATATACTTTAATTATTCTTAAATGATACCAGATACAAAATTATTTATAAAATACCGATTGTAGGTAATAATCACATAATCTTTCATTTAAAATAAAAAAATTTGTCTTAAATTAAATATTTATAGAAATTTTTTTTAAATTTACTACTTCCGGTTTGTAGATTGAAACCAAAAATAAGAGGTGCACAACTAGATGCTATAACAGTCCTAAATACAAAATTTCAACTTTCTACGTCTAACCGAATTTGTGTTATGCGACACACATACGTACGCCCGTACATACATACGTACATACATACGTACGTACATACGTACAGACGTCACGACGAAACTAGTCATAATGGATTCAGAAAAGGTCAAAACGGATATTTCCGTAAAAATCTGAGAACCGAAATTTTTCGCGATTACAATACTTCCTTATTACTCCGTACAAGGAAGTAAAAAATTACATTAGATTATAAATTTCACGGTTAGTCCAGTCGGATTAGAATAAATATGTACTGTTTCAAAAAGAAACATTAAGAGTAAGTTTATCTGCAGAAAGTGCTCGGGGAGGGTACCAGGATATTATGTTATAAAAGTGTGGCCACAATTTTGGCCAAGGTCATTGTTTAAACAATGAAAGAAAATGCGAAAATCGGTTTTCTGCGTATAACTTTAGAACCGTTCTTGCTATCGAAAATTGACAAAATATCAATTTATAGGAATTAAAAATACCTACAAAATGAACCGCAGTGGATTCAATTTCGTTAATTAGTTTACTTATAATAAACAAAAAACTGTCAATTTCGGCCTTTTTTTATATTTTACACAATTCAGTTATTTTTGCTACTATATATAATCGTAGTACAGGTTTTAGGAAGGTCGTTGTGTACTTAATAAGTGGTAAAATTTTTGGCTTGAAATATTAATAACTTCTTGTTTAATTCTATTTGTTATTAAAAAAGATGTCTTACAAAAATCTAATTTCCAGTTTTTCCAGGCATCGTACAGACTTTTTTCACGTCTCATTTTACTCGTAAAGAGTTAGCAACAACGGTTTTAAAGTTATACGCAGAAAACCGATTTTCGCATTTTCTTTCATTGTTTAAACAATGACTTTGGCCAAAATTGTGGCCACACTTTTATAACATAATATCCTGGTACCCTCCCCAAGCACTTTCTGCAGAGAAACTTCCTCTTAATTAATAGTTTTACTTACATTTTAATAGTTTCATGGTCATGTAATATGTAAGGTAAGCCGGGGCAACTGGACCTAGGGGTGACTGGGCCATAGGTTTTTTTCGAAAAGTTGTTAGTGTATTTATGTCTTTTAGCTATTGGAATTACTAGAATAAAGTGTTTACTTCATAGAACAACGATGCAGACCTCAGTTGGAGTTGTGCTGTCGGTGTTACAAAACCTCAAAAATTTAAGTAGTTTTTTTTTCAAACAACGTACACTCTGGATATTTTGAAAAATTTTCAACAAAATTCAGTAAGTATTTTTTTCATATTCTTTAGTTTTGTATGAAGATTAAACATCATTGAATTAATAAATTTGTTTGTCTGCATGTTTTCTTTTCATGTTTTAATTCTAGAATGCGTGGTCCTGTTACCCCGGAAATATTGTCAAGATGGTGTAATTGGGCCATATGTCAGGGATAACTGGGGTGTCTGGAGCCCAGTTACCCCAATAGTAAAATATTTGTCTTCTTTGGAACCAAGGACAAGTTAATCTTATATTTTTTGTCCGTAAGATCTATTTACTTATTTACATATATTGCTCAAAACTTATGACTGGTCAGTAAGAAGAGCCCTGTCTTTTTTGCAGAACATGGTACGAACATACGGGCTATGTAGGTAATAAGATGTTTTAAAAGACATTGCCAAACCATGAAATTTATGAAAACTAAACAGGAATAATTCTTTAAAGTGACTGATATTGTTCGGAAGTTATCTAAACCTACGAAAAATAGCTCTGCTCGTTATAATAATATGGTAACTTACAGCACAGACCTGACAAATATTCATTATTTAAAATAAAAAAATTAATTTTAATGTTTTTCTTATTTACGTTAATCAGTTTTAAGTTAATATAATATTATTTCATTTATTTATTAATAAATGCATTAATAAAGTACTTATTTTGCATTCTGTATTTCTTTTTACTTCCTTGTATGGAGTAATAAGGAAGTATTGTAATCGCGAAAAATTTCGGTTTTCAGATTTTTACGGAAATATCCGTTTTGACCTTTTCTGAATCCATTATGACTAGTTTCGTCGTGACGTCTGTACGTACGTACGTACGTATGTATGTACGTACGGGCGTACGTATGTGTGTCGCATAACTCAAATTCGATTAAACGTAGAAAGTTGAAATTTTGTATTTAGGACTGTTATAGCATCTAGTTGTGCACCTCCTATTTTTGGTTTCAATCTACAAACCGGAAGTAGTAAATTTAAAAAAAAATTCGATAAATATTTAATTTAAGACAAATTTTTTTATTTTAAATGAAAGATTATGTGATTATTACCTACAATCGGTATTTTATAAATATTTTTGTATCTGGTATCATTTAAGAATAATTAAAGTATATATTTATAATTTAGTATTTCGGTATCTTGTAGTCCATGATCGATTAACATTTGTTACTACGTAAAATTTAAATGTTTAAGACATGACAGTGACAATAGTAAAATATGCTTTATATCTTCTTCTGCAGTTTAAATAAAATGACTAAAATATATTTGTGAGTATACTAGTATAATAAGTTAAAAGAATTTTTTATATTATTCTACATTTTAGTTATTAAGAAAAGTATGAACACACAAGGCGTACAAGGAAGTCATGTGGTGTCCACGTCAGATTTTTTAATACCTTATTCCCTTGCAACGCTTTTATTGCGAATATCGTTGAAGTGGTGTTCGTGAGTGCAATTTTTTTTAAATATTTAAATGTTTGGCAATAGGCTCAGATGCCTCAAATCAAATTATACAATCATTTAGGAAAGATAGACAGGGATGCTCCACTTACCCCATTTTTACGGGGTAACTGGGCCCATGGGGGTAAAAAAAATATATGTTTTTTTTTCTAAACTTTTAAACCGGACAATCTAATTTTTAAACATTCTATCTATTAACGCAAACATAGCTTTTCATATAATTCAACAGTTCAAACCCTATTAAAAATCTTAAACGATAATGTAAAACAAGATGCAAGCAAAAGATATCAACTGTACTGTCACTGTCATAATAATTCAAATTTTGTGTAGAAACAAATATCATCATGGACATCATCATTTAAATTTTCCTAAAGTTTATAAATGGTACAGAAAATTCTTTTGAAAAATTTTCTGTTATATTTAATGAAACATAATATTATCATAAATACTTTATTTTTCGAGATACCTAATTTTTAAAAAAACTATATTGCTTTGCTTTATATGAAAAGTCTTACTTTCGGTTTATGAATTGGTACCAAAATTTATTAAAAATCGTATTTAAACCTTAGATATAAAATTTGGTTATAAATTTTTGATGGAGTTATCATTTCCGAAAAAATTGTAGCATAAGAACGAACGAACGCACTTTTTTTCAAACACTAATAACTTTGTGTAAAATCAACGTAGGAACTTCGTTCTTTGAGTCCTGCATTGGAAATGGAACAAATTTTAGTGCCCTTTTGGTGAATCGAGTCAATTTTTTTTTTAACTGTACACATCGTCAAAGTTGGACATTTTTTCGATTTAAAAATCCTCAGTCTAGTAATAACATCGAAAAATATGGTTATTCAGTCCCACAAGCAACCTACTTTCTACAGCGCAACAATATTCAACAGCAGCAAGTCAATTGCAACCAAAATTATAAAACTTCATAGCATAATTATTGTAATAATAATTCATAAATTAATATTTTATACTCTAGCAACCAAACACAAAACCACCAGTATCAATTGCACATTACAGCTCCATGTCAGTCAGAAAGCCAATATGGTGGCTGTTTGTGTTTCTAAGCATGAGAGCTAAGCGATTGAATTACTATCGCTGAACATCTTGACGCGACGTCGAGCGTCTAGCGATGAAGGTACGAGTGGCAAGAGGGGCAAGGGGGCTGTGGGCGGAACGTAGCAACGTCGGTTGTAACGGTGCAGTGTTTATGTCGCGTCAGTGTGTGTGACAGCCTATGTGCACTATGTTACTGTTAGAGGGTTGAAGGCGGCAGTAGCGTACGTGATATATGGGGTAGATGAATTGGTATTTGTTCTGAAACGTATACGTCTTGTATATAGGAAAATACAAAATATATTATTGCACTAGGGTGGACCATAAGTCAGTGAACATTGTGTTTTTGATATAATTTTTTTATTTTTTATTGAAAATGTATAATTTTGATTACAAAAGATAGTTTTAATCATGGAGAGTTTATAAAAAATAAATTCTAAAAATAATATCTTTTAGATGCCTGCCATCAGCCTCTTCGCATACTGCTGCTCTTTGCTGTGTACCTGGTCCATAACTGAAAAAATGTGGTTTCAACAAGACGGAGCTACGTCCCATACTGCAAGGGAAACAATGAATTTGCTGCGAACGGTTTTTGGTAACCGTATCGTTTCACGATTTGGAGATGTTAAATTATTTGCGATTGATCAACCAGTTTTGGCTTCAGTTATGGAGCAGCAGCTTGCGAAGATGCTGATGGCAGGCATCTAAAAGATATTATTTTTTAATTTTTTTTTAAAACTCGCCATGAATAAAACTATCTTTTGTAATCAAAATTAATCATTTTTTATAAAAAATAAAAAAATTATATCAAAAATACAAAGTTCAGTGACTTATGGCCCAGCCTGTATATGTGTCTGAACAATCAAAAATATTTTCGATTTATTGTTGAAACAATTTAAACATAAAATATCCTAACCTAACTAAGTTACCTAGCTATTTAATTCTACACTTATTTTTGAAGTTTCAGTTAACTACAACAATTATTCACTTATTATATCACGAGTAGTCAAAGTTATGTCGATTATTTTTCTTTTGTAAATGTGCTGCGCACTCGTGATATTCCCTAGCATAAGGAACATGAGAAATCACAAAATCTTCAACATTACTTTGACTACGAATGGTATACAGACAGAGGATTATTCATTTAAATTTTGATGTAATACATGCTAAATTAGGACGACCATTAGATCTATTTAACAGATAAATCTCATTCACATTTAGATCAGGAGCTCATGACAAGTGATATCCCCGATTTCATACAGCCTTTTGCCTTTTGGAGGAGAGAATATTGACTCTATGACAACAAAGAAAAGCAGTTATTAAATCCTTGCACCATCCCTGCACGCTTCACAGTCATAAGGAAAATTGCATTTCCACTTTTTTCTGTATTAATAATGCATGTTTTATTATCAACAACACCAAATAAAGTAAAATTCTGTGAGTTAATTTCCATTAGTCCAGTAACCTTGTCATGGTTTATAAGTGGTGGTAGTAGGTTTCTATTTTTTTTCTTGTATGGGATATGCCTGAGATGCAAAATCCAAGTATTCGACCTCGGCAACCCTCCGGAACACTTTTGAATATCTCAAAAACTGCTAATTTTTTGCACTTTTTTCGGTTTCTTACCATTTTGACTATGAAGGAGCACGATTTCGACAAAGACTATTTTATGCATTTTTAAACTAGATTAAATTGTCTACAATTTGAGACCAGAATGGGCTCGGTAGACGTAATAGTATACGAAATACAGCTTTTCAAAGTTTGGCAAAATCTACAAATTTGAAACTCCAACCGTTTTTCTTCTACAAAATTTTTACTATATTCTCTCGGGGAATAGTATATTACATACCGAGCGGGAAAATGGTTCATTACAGCCGAGTGTTTCATTAGATTACTGAGGTGCTTGCACCGAAGTCATCTATGAACGCGAGGCTGGAATGAGCTTTCCCGCGAGGTATGTATACTATTTTATTCACAATCCAATTGGTTATTGATATGCCCGTTTTAAATATTCATTTTATTCATATTTTATGACAGTTTTATTTTAATTTGTTTTGATACTTCAACATAGAGATCTATGAAAAAGTTGCTAGGGTTGCCAGGTAACTTGAAAAAATGTTTATTGATTCTGTCAATAATTAGTTTCTAGCTGCTTTTTATCGAGATCGAGCATATTAATTATCATGTTGTCTGATAGTGAAGATGGTGAAGCGAAAATATTCCTTTAGAACTGCGAGAAGCTGCAAAAAAAGCTTCTGAAGTGACGTTTACCTAGCTGGAAAACGCTCACTTCCCCGCTAGCCGGGAAGTTTTTTCCGGCTAGCTGGGAAGTAAAGTAAACAATGACTCGCTTCCCAATTGTTTAGATGGTTGGAAACGCACATATTACCAACCGATTGTGAATAAAAACTTTAAATTTCAGCTCAGGCAAGACCATTGAAAATGTATCTTATAGAAAAAAGTACGAGGAATTCAGTGCTGCAAACCGGAAGTCACTATTATTATTCGTTCAGAAATTATAGTTGATTAAACATTTTACTATATTCTCTCGGGGAAAAACTTTAAATTTCAGCTCAACCAAGGCCACTGAAAGTTTTTGACACAATGTATCTTATAGAAAAAAGTCCGAGGAATTTAATACTGCAAACCGGAAGTCACTATCATTATTCGTTCAGATATTTATACAGAAAAACTTTAAATTTCAGCTCAAGCAAGACCATTGAAAATTTTTGACAGAATGTATCTTATAGAAAAAAGTTCGAGGAATTCAGTGCCGCAAACCGGAAGACAATATCATTATTCGTTCAGAAATGATGTTATTATTATGTTATGAACACAAAATTTTAAAAAAATTCTATTTTAAGATTGTGGCTAAACTAGGGTCTCGAAAATTATAAAAATTATATCGTAAATAGATAAAATTCTGTGGAATCGAACGCTTGAAACCGGACGGCGATACTTTTATCCGTTGGAAAGTTACAGCCGTTTTTTGTGTATCACGAAAACTAGCTTAAAATTTTCAAGTTTGGAAAATTTACCAAACTTTGAAAAGCCCATTCTGGTCTCAGATTGTAGATAATTTAGTCTTTGTCGAAATCTTGCTCCTTCATAGTAAAATGGTAAGAAACCGAAAAAAGTGCAAAAATTTAGCAGTTTTTGAGATATTCAAAAAAAAACTGCAGAACTCCCTAGTAGTATGAATTAAATTTGGAATTGGAATTTTTAACTGATATTAATTTGAAATAAAGTCTTATGTATAATGTGTATCGTCTAATTTGGTTGAAAAGTCGCTGAGTTTTTGAGATATTCAAAAGTGTTCCGGAGGGTTGCTGAGGTCGAAAACTTGGATTTTGCATCTCAGTCACATCCTATACAAGAAAAAAAATAGAAACCTACTACCACCACTACTACTACTTACGATGTACTAGGTTACTGGACTACATAAGATCATGTGTAAAATAACTATAATTTTAAATTGCAAAAATTTTTAAACGGCTTAGTCAATCGATTTGAAATTTTCGCAGCAAAATTTTCTGTCAAATTTTGAATGAAAACAATTCTTATGCTCTTGTGCTCCAAATTTTGGTTCTACCAAGCTAATTCAATTTCACGATATAGGTATACGAGTTCAGAACTTGTCTGCTTTAAATAATACGAAAAGTAATAGAATCCTGTTCATAGATATAGAGAAGAGAAGAGCGCCTCTGGATAAATAGCCCAATTACTACAGAATTATGACTTAGCCAGGAACAGAGAAATCACACACAATAACAAATGAAACACACACATATACACAAATCAACGAATGCCGCCCGCTGCAAATGTTCTGTACACAATTACTTGAGTTACGAGAAATTCATCTCGCTTCAGATACACTACTGCAATTCCGAGGTTTGATGGGACTTCCAGACTTCCCCTGTCGCATGTCTAGTGCACTGGATCGCGATGTGTCATGTCATTTTCATTTATTTATTTTCTGAAGAGAACGTATCACCATTGTTATATACGTTATTAATCAATAAATAGTTATTTATATTACAAAAGTAGGATAAGAGCATTACTACAGCAGTTGAATGTGAAGAATTGCTTGTAATCACATGAGTGTTGTAATATGCTTTAGCCCACATGTGATATACAAAATTTTATCCACGACTGCTCAAAATTATTAAAAATTGATATTTTTGTTTAAACGTCCGATTTGAAATTTTAAAAATTATATATTTTGACAATTTATTGATAGTTTGATTTAAAATCAAAGCAACGGAGTATATACAATTTGTTTGAAAGCAGGACATCCTAATTTATTATTCGTTTATAAATTATTTATTATGGCACTATGGGACAGTAATTCAAAATTGATGCCGGTATTGAGTTTTTTATTACAGCTTCAAGCACTTGTTTTACTTTCAAGAAACTTTTTAGTAAAGTCTTACCTCGTGTGAACTGGGCATTATGTTTATTAATAAAAAAAATATCAAAGATATTTTACAGACTTTTTTATACTCTATAATTACCAGCGAATGGTGTAATAATTAATAAATTTAATAAAAGTAGGATAATGTAAATTACCTATATCAAAACCATCCAATATAAATTTATTTTCATCATAATTAACTGCATGTTTTGTTTTGACTAATTATTAATAGATTATTTATTTTCATTTTAATAGCAAATATAACCTAACCACAATTCAAATTAGTTCCACTACATTAATAATATCAATTTACGATTGCAGTGTCTCCGATGTAAAATTATTAATCTAGTAGGTATGTATTGTGTTCTATTGTAAGCTAATCAAGATAGATTATGCCACTTTATTATCAATATACAAATTAATGATTTCGGTGCATGGAAGCACAATGAATATATTTGTTCAATTTATAGTAGATACATGAACACGATTTGGTTTGCAATTTTGAAACCAGTGTAACATTTGATTATGTAGCTACGTAATTTACTTACGCTAAACGGTTTTATTGACTGACGCAATGCTTTGTACAATCTGTTTCAAATGATTGCATACTGAATTAACAACCATAAATGTAGGTACTAGTGGGAAATTCTAATGTGATTTGCGATTTCGTATCATATTTATAAAAGTAAATAATAATTATTACTATTACTATCAATTATCAAACAATATTTCACAACATGGCCATATTGTATGTTGAGCAGTGCCATTATTAATGATTAAATTTATTTAAAAAAAGGTTACCTATGTTTTATCAAATGTATATTCTAAAACACGTTTATAATAGCTATTCCGCTCCCGTGGAACCGTGAGACTCGCCTACGGCTCGTGTCACAAACTTTCCACTCGAGCTGAATATTCTTCATTTCGCACTTTTCACGGAACATACTATTCTATAATCTATAATATAGTCGCTATGAGTTATGCGCGAAAAACCTCGAAATGTACTTTTTTCAAACACTGATAACTTTGTGTAAAATCAACGTAAGAACTTCGTTCTTTGAGTCCTGCACAGGAAATTGAACAAATTTTAGTGTCCTTTTGGTGAATCGAGTCGAAAAATTTTTTTCAACTCTGTACACATCGTCAAAGTTGGACATTTTTTCGATTTAACAGCAATTTTTTTCGCAGGGGTGCTGGAGGGGGCGGAAGGGATGACGCTAAAGTTCGCATGCAAGTAGACACTATAAAGTTTTTTGCCCTCGAAGATTCATCGAAATCGACTGAAAATACGCCGAGCTATGACGATTTGATAATGGGTGAAATATCACCTCATTTCAAGTGTTCCCCTAATTTTATTGACGAGTTTATAAAGCCAATTTACCAAGAACTATTTAATTACTCTAAATAACTACTTAGTAAATAATATATTTAAATAAAACAAAAATTAGTGTCAGAAGAATGTCTACCATACTTACCAATTTGAGTAGGTAACTAATTATTTTTATGTACTATTTCCTATATCCTGTCTGTTTGTATGGTCAAAAAATCAAACCGAATAAAAACTCACGATTCCTTATTGGAAACATACTTCCAATCTAATCCGTATGATTGAATTCCTTGGCCACCAGTGCCGGCGTGCCGAGTTCGACCCCCGACCACTGCTTCTCAGCACAGAAGGACACATCGCTCTACACACGAGGGACGTGACTTGAATTGTGTCAACGCGCGGCCGAGTTAAAGAATGCACCCGCACTCGCACACTAGCCAACCACGAACCATATTGATTTCGTGCTATATTCACTCGTGTTTCGATTTTGTTTTCAATTTTATGTTGGTGTAAAATGGTGAGCGAAACGCGTAGGCTTTGCAAAATATTTTAGGGAATTTTGTTATGTTGTAAAGTTTTCTGAAAGTTTTATTGTGTTTTGAAATGGGTTGAGTGTGGCAGTGATGTAAAATGTGGAGTACGAATTTTTGGAAAGTTAATAAAATTATTAAACAACCTGTGCAAAACTTCGACTCAAGCATTTTTACCTCCCTCTTACCTGTAAGGGAGGTATAGAAATCATGCAAAAAACGGGTAGTGGTCTAGATATATGGCGGGAGGTTGTGTGCAGATTTGTTACTTTTGTATCAATGTACATTTTTCCGTAAATTTAAAAAATGCGTTCAACAAACAAACTTAAATTTCACAAAGGTAAAACAAAATAATAATAAGATTTTTTAAATTAAATTAAACAATAATTCTGAACTAGTGTATAGGTACAATTAACATATTATTTTATTGAGTATGTCTTTGCAGCACTATTACTATTTGTGCAGTCCATTGCTCAGCAAAAAGGCATTTATAATTTTTGAAAAATCTCGGAACCTTTCAAATGCATAATATTAAAAAATAGAAAAATAAGTTAGGTTACGATACTGTTTCACTAATTATTCTTAATACTGTTTTAAAAGGATATACTTACCTTCTAATAAATATATTATACTTTAATGTGTAGATATTGCATTATTAAAATGAAGAAAAACTCCCAGAAACAAAGTCAACTTGTTCACTAACGCCTGTTAATTACGGATTTCCAATCAACCAACAGCAACACAACGAAAACACACCATGGCCGCACTATAAATTTTTCCTAGTCCAGATATACTGAAAACATTGAACAACAGAATATTTTGCTGTATTTGTCTAAAAGGAGCAACTACATATTTTGAGAATCTGTGTTTGATTGAAAAATAAATTACATGCTTTTGTAATTTTAAATTTTTGACATTTTCATGACGTGACATACCTACTCATTTTGAAAATTTTTTTAAATGTTTAATTTTCTTCCAAAATGTTCTAAGAGTTGCTCCGATAGACAAATACAAAAAATATTCGATATTGCTCAATGTTTTCTAGTAGGTAATCAAAATATGTAAGTAAAGATCCGAATTTAAATGTCATTCTATACTTTTATTACTTCATTAACAACCACAAAAGTCAAAGTAATCTTCAAGTTTTATGGAATTGTATAGAGCGTTACTAGTCTAGTTAATAATAATTATTGATCTTAGGTAGATGTAGTGTTATTGTTATAACTGAGTACAACTAGAATTTTCCTACCATAATAATATGTGCGAAATTTAATCACCGTAAGCACCACTATCGTCTTGTACGGTCCCTGTCTCTATAACAATAAATTCAATGCAAATCAGAAATCATAAGTTTCCGTCATGGTTCTAGCTCTATTAAATATGTTGTGTAATGTTTTCTTAAATTAAAACAAATTATTTCATTAAAACCTTTTCCCTAGTTTATACTTCATTCCACATACCTATACCCTTCTAACTTGTAACCTAGAAACTAGTTCAGTTAAACAAGACCATAATAAAATATGTATTTGCTTCATATATGACAGCAAAGTTTGCATATTCCCTTGTATCATAATTCAAAACGAAATCTGACCAAGCGGGAGACTGGAACTATTGTTCCTTGTTCTGATATACTCGTATTGTATAACATGACGTTTTACTTCACACGGAAATAATAGTGGTATATACTTAGTCTGTAGTATTCGTATCCGTATCCTGCACTGATTCTGGCGATGAGATGAGAAATGATGTGAGGGAAAATGTGTTACAAGAACTGCAGAACTCCCTAGTAGTATGAATTAAATTTGGAATTGGAATTTTTAACTGATATTAATTCGAAATAAAGTCTTATGTATAATGTGTATCGTCTAATTTGGTTGAAAAGTCGCTGAGTTACGTGCGAAAAACCTAAAATACACTTTTTTTAAACACCCATAAATTTATGACAAATCATCGTACGAACTTCATTCTTTGAGTCCTGCCCAGGGAATTGAACAAATTTTAGTGCCCTTTTGGTGAATCAAGTCAAAAAACAATTTCAACTCCGTACACATCGTCAAAGTTGGACATTTTTAAAATTAAAAAATTTTTTTCACAGAGGTGCTAGCGGGGGATAGAAGTAGACACTTTAAAGTTTTTCGCCCGCAAAGATTCATCGAAATCGATTGAAAATACGCCGAGTTTATATGGCGGTTTGAAAATGCTCGAAATTTTTACGAATTTCAAGTGTTTCATTTTTTTCACCAGTGTATACATATATATTATAATAAAAATATTATTTTAATTTCAATGAAAATGAAGTATCAGGTTTACTTATACGTAAACAGCATTATTGTACGTATATAGAAAAATAATATATGTTTTAATTTTTTTATTAGTTTAGGCGTGGCGTGTGGCGCCGTGACTATGGTATTTGGAAGCTTTTCGTTTCAAGCTTCTTCAAACTACGATACTAAGATATTGCGAAGATAGGACGCAAGACTTTGACGCGTATATTTGAGCAGCACATATATTTATGTCAGTGACGCAATTCACACTCGCGTGTGAACCGCAGTATTCATAAAGATCAAGGAATCTTTGTCATTTCGTCATGATGGGAAATGATAAAATTTTATTTCATCTGACGTCCTATCTATCCTTCTGCAGTTGGTTCGGAACGTTCGTAGGGAAAAGAAAGAACAATTTTTCGATTTTGCTTACGTTAGAATTTTTGAAAAGATCCACATTGTGAAAATATTGTGTTTTTTGTGATTTATTTATTTAAAAATGTTCGTACTGATGTCTGAATTTTATTTTCTCTTACCTTTTAGAATCACATAAGTGCTATTAAAATTAATTACGTTTATATTCCTGCTCAAAATCATATAAATAAAACACAGAAGTTCAGAGAGAAAAAGAACACGTTCGCCGTGGGTACAGCGCCCTCAAGCTCTCAGCTTTTTATTGAAGCTAAAGCGCGTCTCGACTAAAATTCACGAGTAGTTGAACGCCATTTTAACTATTCTTGTGTTAATATTGAAGTGCTGCTTCTAACAATAAACGATAACGAATGTAGATAGCGACTACTTCAATCTTATTTCATGTTGTATTTCTTGTTTAATATGTTTCTTATTCATGAGAAATTAGTGATATTTAATTTAATTATAAAACTTTGTTTGTTAATATAAATTACGTAAGGTTAATAAAGTTCAACTTTTTAATTGATAACTACAATACTAACAAGTTATTGGCAGGTATTTGATTGGTACTTAATACGCGGATTTTTTTCATAAATTTTAAATTTCCAAATATAAATTTACTTCTCAAATCCAAAGACATATCTATCTAGATATGGCGGGAGATTGTGTGCTGGCCACATAAGATTTTTTGTAATATCGCAGAGATACCTAATCTTATATGTCTCAACGAACTCAACTAGATGGTATATTTTACTTCTAATTACCGTTCCTTAAAGTAGATTAATTAGGTCAATTATAAAAAGAAACTTAAAAATCTAATGTGGCCATCATTATGACCTCTCGCCATATTTTACTACTTTACTAATGAAGGTTTTATTATATTAATTATACCATTAGAAGGATATTCGGGAATTGTAGTTTTTAATATTATTAAAAATTATTTCTTAAAAAGTAAAAAACTTATTTGACCTTAACACTCATAGATATTTATACACCAAGTGAGATAGGTACATGAATATTTATTCAAGAGAAGAAAGTTTAGCCCCCGAGTCCGAAGGGCGAGTGGGATAATTTCTTCGAGTGAATAAACATTCGTATCTCACGTGGTTTATACAATATTTTATTCAATTTTGACGAAATTATATCAAATTATGAATAATTATAAATTTATTTTAACATAACAAAATAAATAATCAAAGTAGTCGTTAGTGGCAAGTTGTCATTGTTTTTATACATTTTTGACGTAATAAAAACACCTTCGGCTCGTGAAATAAACTTCACCCTCAGGATTAAATCATGCACTTTAGTCCCTCAATATATAATATACTGTTATTTTGTTTTTCATTGGCAGGCAGATAAATACAAATTGTAACAAATTTGAAGGATTTTTAACTTCTTGTAATTGGAAAATGGTGCTAGATAGTAACAACGTTTTGAAAACAAAATCGTGTTCTAGGGAACTCAAAAGATGCTTATCCATTGAAAACTGGAAATTTTAGCATGATTACAATACCTTTCTTACAGGACTGAGTGGCGAGAGGTAAATATAATACCTTTTATTTATTAATTACGTAATTACCTACTATGATTTTTTTTAAATATTCATAATATAATTAAGTAGGTATATGGATTTAAAGAAATTCGATTAGGCAAATATAATTCATTTGTGGTAGTTAAAAATTATGTTTCAGTAAGTTTATCAAAATATCTGTCAGATAATCCATTTTGAAAGTACTTGAAAGAAAGAAAATTTGCAAACAAGAGCATCAAACTCAAACTCTCACATCCATTCAAAAACCTATTAAATTTACAAACTTCTTAACTAACTTATTCTCTCAAACTTACTTAGTAATGATATATTCCATGCACGTTCGTATTCAATACAATAATCGATCGAGAAGCCAGCAGTCTCCACAGCACTACTCAATTTTATTCCTCCTTGACCAGCGCGGATTTCGACACGTTGACAATGACCGGCGCACCGGAATTACTATGTTTAAACGTCGCACGGCCGGAATTCTAAGAAGATGTAATGTGTTCCGTTCGCAGCTCGCGTTGCCGCAAGTAATCTGGTTACTTTGGTTGGTTACTTTTAAGGAAGGAAGATGGAGGGTGATTTTACGTTTTATGTTGGGAAAATTTACTACCCCGTTGTATTGTCACGAGTAATGGGGTCTGTACGACGCGGGGATTGCTAGATTTGGCGTTGATACTTCTGGTTACCACAAAAAGTTCAGTCCGTATGGTACTACGAGTATTAATTTATAGTATATATTTACAGCAACGAAAAAGTATATTGTGTATTAAATATCGTAAATAGTATATTCTGCAACAAGAGTGTGGAATGAAGTATATTCAGATCGAGTGGAAAGTTTGTGAGACGAGCTGTAGGCGAGTTCCACGGTTAGCCATTCCAAACGTGTTGCAGACTATACTTTCTCTATATAAATATATAAATTTAATTGCATTTAAAACAACCTAACACTATAAAAATAAAAATATATGTTTTAATGAAATAATATTCTACATAAAATTAATGTAACTAAATAGTAAGAGAGCTGGAGCCGAGATTTCAACGTCATCCGGAATATGGACAAACTTTACAATAATATGTTCCGATAATGCGCATGATAACTTACCCGCACAGGCGGGCAGCCCAGTGGATACAAGGGGGTAGATATAAAGGATTAAAGTCACATTTTTTGTGTGAAATTAACGTTATCGAGATAGTGCACGAAAATTTGCAAAATTATACATCAAAATATACTTCATCGAATTCCAAATGGGCGGACACGTACGTGGATACGAAATGGGTGGCGGACGGGGGTACATTTCATTCCAACACTAGTGACAGAATAAATCGTAAGCATAGCATAATCATACTCGTAACGTAAAACCGATCGTTTCCAACTGTTGTCGTACCAAGGGTAATGTTTTATTACCAACTAAACTGATAAATAAATCAAATATATTTCAAATAATTAATAATTATATTTAACTGTTATATTGGTAACAATGTTAGGTTGCCCAAGAAGAAAATAATAATGTATTATAACAAATAATAAAAATAAAATGTGTATTCAATTGTATGTCAACATACCATGAATCTTTAAAATGTGTAATAAGATATATGAAATAAATCACATGTACAGTGATATGTATGTAGGTCTAGGTACCTAATATTGACATTGAGTTACCTTTAAAGCTATAAAACATCGACATTTGTTAATTAATATTTATAAAATTTTATTTAAGCATAAAATAGCCTAACATATTTGTTAGTGCATGACATAATTTGTTTAATTATTTTCTAAGTATATTTGTTATAATTATAAATAAAGATTGGATCTAATCTGGTAATTTTTATAAATTTTTATTATTATTTTTTCTCTTCTTATATACAAGTTATTGAAATAAAAATTATATGCTGCAATAGCTATTAACATTAGTAATGTATTTTTTTTTTCAATGTTGTTATTAGCTCTAAGGAAATGTCCCTAGTGACAACAAAAAACGCGCATTTTTTTATAGAGCTAATAACAACATTGAAAAAAAATATGTAGAATACTAATGTTAATAGCAGATAAAACATATAATTTTTATTTCAATATCTTAAGAAGAGAAAAAAATAATAAAAATTTATAAAAATTACCAGATTAGATCCAAACTTTATTTATAACAAATATACTAAGAAAATAGTTAAACAAATTATGTCATGCACTAACAAATATGTAAGGCTATTTTATGCTTAAATAAAATTTTATAACTATTAATTAACAAATGAGTGGTACTTAAATTCCTTGAAACAGAAAATTTAAAAAATGCACATGTTTAATATTTGTTTATCGCTTGATATTGTTAAAGTTAGACTTTGGAATTTGAACTAAAATATAGGTCTATATTTACCCTTTCATAAGAAAAAATTACAAAATATTGGTACGGTTGGGTAAAAAATTACAAGATATTAAAAAATATGAGCGTAAATTTCAATTTTGCCTATCCCTCCATTTTTTTCTATTTATGATTACGACAAACTAACGACAAACAGTTTGGCAGCACCAAATCCTTATGACTACGACTAACGACTTGTGACTATGATTACAAGTTGTATAGGAAACGCTGTAACGTAGCTGTAACGGCCCGTATGTCAAATTCATCACTTGCGACTTATCATTGTGATTATAATGGAAGTGGGAATGTGGCTTTACGCTTTTTATTTCTTTTAAATCTCGAATCATATATAAAACAAATACTGTCCGTTTCCACTAGTTTTCACAACCTAACTCTTAACTCTTGCTAGGATGTTTCTTTTACACTTTACAGAACACGAATAGTGTATATTAAAAGTATCGTTTACACTTACCCGTTATCAAAGTGTTCCGCAAACACAGTTTATCCACCAAGAAGTGTTAATTACGCAGTGGAGTAGGATTTCGAACACATTTTATGAAACGTTTGCAAATATTTAATTACGATTCCCTGCGGTCATCTTAGCGTCGAGACGGGGACGACGGCTAGGCGTCGAGCAGACTGGAAAGGGTGAGTAGATCGTTTCTATGCGGCCCGTGCCACGACCGACGCTGAAAGTGAATTCATTGCGTCGAGGCGAACGTGGAACACGTTCGGCCACCACGAAACTCGGCTCGAATATCCGGCGGACAATATGGCAGAGACCGTGCTGATAGGTTGGGAATGTGGGCATAATGCGACGCAACTTGGGCGAAGAAATCTTTGGCGAGATGCGAGTAGAATTTATGAAATATGGTCGAATTCAAGTCTCAACATTAAAATAGTTGGGACTTGGAACTTGGTTTTATTAAAACGATTATGTTACAATTTGCAAAAATATGTTCATATTTATTGATATTGACTTTTACTTCTTGAATAGAACGAATCCTAATAGGGTACTTAACACCTATGCTGATTTTTTTATATGTTAAACTATTTTTGAATCTAAGTTTGACGTATTTTTTTATTTTGCATAAATTTTATTATTACAGGAGAAAAAAATTATTGAAAATTCAGGTATTTTTTTCGCGCTCTATGTGACGTCACGTGTGCTTCGCATGTTTGGGTTAAGTTTCTACGTGCCGTCGTAGTGTTAGACGAAGACAGCTATACTTTTTTTGCTACGTATGTCTGTCGGGCAAAGAGGAAGTTTGTTTTTGTTGTGATTGTGTTGACAGTGACAATTTTGAAATTTTGAAGATATCAAAATAGAACCTCTGCGTGTTTTGTCTTTATTTTGAGATATAAGCGATATAAGTATTAATTTTACAACATATTGTTTATGCAAAGAGTAGTTTCAGGTAAGAAATAAAATAAACTTTAAAATCGCTGTCACTTTGACATTGCAAAATAACCCCCTAACATCTTTCCCAAATAAAACATCAACGCACCTGCGGATTATGGCTAGCACACGTGACGTCACATTAGAGGGGTTGCTTTGAAGCATGTAAATTTTAAATCAATTTTTATAAACATTGGTAACATAATTGTAGATTTTTTTACATTAATTATCTTCTTATAAGTCAAATATTGTACAAAAATAAAAATTTCTGCAATATAAAAAAATGTTAAGTACCCTATTCCTTAGGTTTATTTAATTTTAAAAGTTTGTAAGATATATAAATAGTATAGGGATTCAAGATCAGCTTCCTCAAGGTAGTAGCGAATATTTCCCAAACGCTACGGTAGCTGTTAGTGTTAAAATGAACGCATAAAGCTAAAGCCTACTTTGAGTATTAAATATAAAATAATATCTATTAATATAATAAGAATATTATGCGATTTATAATACCGACGATGTTGCTAAGCGACGAGGTGAACCGAGTTTCTTGGAACATCCAAAAAGGCTTAAATCGCATATATTCGCGTTATATTCAGAGCTTAATAATATCATCAACGACAGCGATATTAAAACAAATCAACATTTTATCTGTCAATTAGTTGACAGTTTGCATATTATGGAAGGTTTGAAGTTATTATGGTTGTATCTAACATTAAGTTCGTAACTAATGAATTATAAGTATCCAAGGTATTATAAGTAATTAATGTTTTATGTCGTAATTATGATTATAATTATCAATAAATGTTGCATATTAAATAATTTAATATTCAATTCATGAGCAATTATAACAACATCTGAAGCCTCATTTCCACCGACTATTTTAATGCTTAAGAACCATGTTTAATGCACACACTAAGAGCAACGTATAAGAACAAAACTTTGAAAACTCTACACATACAAAATAATTCACAATCTTAATGATTGACATGTGTCATATTTATTATTTGTTTCGAGCTGTCAATTTCTATGTGTTTCTAAATATGGAACTGAATACCTTACTTATGAAATTAACAGATCTTTCATTCCTTAATATCGCAAAAATGCCGGTAATGATTAAATTACAAAATTCGACAGCAAATGTCATCTCTGTCGAATTAGTCCTTAAACAAAATAGGTGGAAATGGCCATCTAATAAATAATCATTATGCATTACGCTTAAAGCCGGATTTATGCAGCATCATCATAGTCACTATCATAATCACAGTATGTCATAAGAAATAAAACTTGTTTCTTTAATACACCTGTTTATGCAGCATTGTCATAGTCACAGTCATAGTCATTATGATAACCAATTGGATAGTTTCAATTCTTAAGATTATGACTGTGACTATGATAGTGACTATGAATGCTGCATAAACCCGGCTTTACATAAAATGTTTAAAAATTTTCGGAGTTTTTCATTTGATGCCGCTTTTAAACGTACCTACGTCCGTGTAGTGGCGCACTGTGTATGCGTCTCAAGCCTCGTCCTCGGAGATGGAGTGGTTTCTGCACGTCTCTGCTTCGCTTTCCGACTCTTCATCTGACTGCGGCTTCGAGGCTACGTTCTTCTATTCTTCCAACCCTGTTTTGCATATTACATGCTCTGTGTTTCTATTGTGTACTTCACTTAGCGTATTACCCCAGATATTTTCATTTTTACTCCCGCCGCGTGAGTTGTGCAACTCAATTAACTCCCAGTGGAAGACGTTTTTATTCCTTTTAACTACTTGCAAACATCAGGAAATAGATGAAAACTTTTCATTATGGATTTGTACTTTGTACTAGTTTTGTTTCTACTTGCTAACGAAGTTTTATTCATTACTATAGTAAAAAAAATTTTGGAGAGGTGTCACGTCATCAATGTTGGTTACTAGATAATGACGTCACGGAACCAGATAATGACGTCACGGAATAGTAGATTTACATGGTACACTAATTTAATTTTTTTAAATGTAATGTGTGTTGCATTTTTTAATTTACATGCGATGCTAATTTTTGCGATCAATTTAATTGAATTATAAGACGATTAATATTTATATATCCTTGTAAAATTTAATATATTTCCAGTTACAACTCTATACCGTTACAGAAAAAAATATGAATGTCATGTAAACGTAATACACAAAACACAATTCTTAATTCAGTAATGCCAACGTGTGGTGAAAAAACAAACTACAATAATTATTTTAAGTAAATTAAATAAAAATTTAAAAAAATAAAAGTAAATGCTTTTAAAAACATTATGTTCGGCTTTAAAATTATTGTTAAGAAACTTTTTCTCTAAACCCTACAGGAATGGAGTTATATATACCAAAAACTGATTTTGGGCGCCATTTTTCCAAGATGGCGACGGGAGCGGCGGTCGCTCGAGGTCGCAAACTTAGGGTCATATTTAGGGTCACCTAGTCTACAATCCTACCAATTTTCAAAACTCCCGGAAAACGTTCCTGGTAACCTCGTTTTTTCGAACCAAATGACTACTATTTTTCATTTTGTAATGTTTTGATGACGTGACTCCTCTGCAAAAAAAAATTCAACTATAGATAAAGTTCTATGTTATAATACAATGTTGCAACATTTCAAGGGATGCCTGATGATACTTATTTCACAGAAAAAAAGTATTTAACAACAGTAGGTTTGCCATTTCATTATTGCGCAATGCGCTATAAAGAGGTCCGAGGGCTATAAAATAACGTTTATGTGAAAGAAATTTGTGCATTATTGTCAAATTATGATACGACCGTGCGTATAAACAACTGACTTACTTCAAGAGAAATGTAGGTACCTTTATACGGAAAAAACGGAATACGATAAATTTCAAATATAATTTAATAATTACCTTTTGATAAAAATTAAATTTAAATCAGTTACCTGATTGAACCATATTTGGCTTACATATTATTTAATATATTATTTTTTTAAAGATTTGTTTTTAGTTTTTATACTGGTGGAAAAAATGAAACACTTGAAATTCGTAAAATTTCGACCTAACACGTCATAATATTATTGTGAAAATGTTGAAAATTAAAAAATATAACTAGGTACCTTATTAATTTCCATGATTTTGTAAATATCGACAACACCATGAAAGCAGAATTTGGTATAATATGATGTTCTACATATCAATTTTCATAAATATATTTTTTTACGTCAGTTAACATTGAAATTTAAACTACGAACAAACAAAACAAACAAAATCATATTTGCTAAACAACAAACTGAAGCGTACTCGTTTATTAAATATGCAATTATCGACGATTAAAAAAACTGATACAGCAACTTCTGTTTACCAATAAAAAAATAATAGCTAATGACACTCTTTTGCAGTGAAAATATTTACCGTCCAACTAATGAACATTCAACCGACTGTATTTATTTATCAAAAGTGCATTGTATTGTATTGACTTATAATTAAAAATTGCAGTTATTACTATAGTCGTGGTGATTTTTTAATGGCCGTATTGGGAGAGCAAACAATTATTATCGTTAGTTTTTGTATTGGCATTTCTGCGCATGCGCGGGCCGACCACGTGCAGTGCGTCGAGACGCCGGTGTGTAGGTGGCGACGTCAGTTTGTGCCGAACCGGCGTCGAAGTAGCGCGCCGTGTTGCTGATTTTCTGACAGTTGCGTGAATGTTTAGAACTTATCGGTGAATGTTCAAGGACTTTCTTAGTTTTGTCATCGTGGCCCTCTAACAAAGGTTAGTTTCGCATGACTCCATTGTATATTTATTCTAATTCGGTGATAAATTTAGTAATAACTACCTGAAACTATATTTATTTGATTTTATGTATATTTTGTAGTTGATTTGCTGGTTTTAAATTATGGTATTAAATATTGAAATTACTTTTAATTCTTAAGGTACCAAATCCTCTACCATGCCCAGAAATCAGTCAAAACAGAAAATTTTTCACGCTATTTTACAACATTTATGGTTTTTTTCTACGAAAGTGTGAATTCATATGTTTTTATATATTAAAATTGATGGTATATATTAAAATTGATGACTTTTGAAAAATTGAATATTGACACTGAGTTCGAATTTTTCAAAAAGTACATTTTTCATACCTAAAACACTTTATTTGTAGTAATCTCTGTAACCAGTATTCAAATGCACTATTTTCACAGACTATGGAACATACATAATTTTTATTAACTAGAAATTGAGCAGTTACTGGAAGGTCAAAGCTATCAGAATATTTTTGACTTCGGAGGCAAAAGTTCAGATTCACAATAAATGCCGTCCGTCGGGGTATAAATAAACGCACTTTCACTATCGCTAGTTCTTTCTGCATGAAATTTAATTATTTTTATCATAAATCACACCATAAATTCAAAATTACACTGTTAGTATTATAATAATTGTTTGCAGCTATGACAGCAACCTGATTTGTTTTTTCTTAAATTTGTTAATATTATACATATTTTCAATTTTTACCTGGTGGATGAGCACGTTTTAGGATTTAACATTTTTCAGATGATGTCTGTGCAGAGTATGGCGAGAGGTTATGTGTTGGCCTTGGCCACATCGGATTTTTTATGTATGCTTACTTACCTTTCTTTCACACAAATTTACTCACTTATTTCAAGTGAAAAAATCAACAAAGTATGCAATATTTTATTTCTGCATCATAGATCTTATACTGTCTACATAGGTATATGGCATTATTTGTTTATGATCTTGAGGTGAATTTTGGGTTGCATTTAGTTCATAACCATGTAGTGTTGTAATGGATAACAATTGTTTTCTAGATAAAGATAAAGATAATTTACTTTTTATTTATCTAGATAAAATAATAGATACTTAACCATTGAAAAAATTATCTAGATAATTGATAAAAATATATAATTATTATCTAGATAATTATTAGATAATTTATAAATAATATAAAGAAATATAAAGGACATGTTACAAGCAGTACCAGCTGGAGAGCAGGCAACATTGCAAGCTTGTGCGTTGTATTCTTGCAGTTTGATTACATTTGAATTCGATTAATATTACAAATGAAAATATTATAATTTTACTAAAATTATTATCTAGATTATAATTAAAAATTAGATAAAAATAATTTGTAATATTATCTAGATAAGATAATAGATAAAAAATTATCTAGATAAGATAATAGATACAAATATATTATCTAGATAAGATAATAGATACAAATATATTATCTAGATGATTTATCTAGATAAAATTATCTAGATAAGTTACAACACTGTAACCATGAAGACGCTTGACAAAAATTGGAATTTGGTTATCCTATAATGTCAGTGTTGCCTTACGTTCAATAAATACCAAATTATTGTATGGTTAGACTTGATGTTTGACTAATTAAAACGAACAAAATATTGTATGTATTTTTAGTGTACCTACCAGTTGTTATTACCACGTTACATACGCGTTTTTATCATTAGAATGCAACAAGTAACACCCTTCAAGATCCGAAGTCTCATGCCCTCTCACTTTTGTTGCGATCATTGCGATCACTTTACAACAATGCTATGGACGGTGATGCGGTATCTAGACAGTGTAAATGATCGAAGTTCTGCATTAATTCATGAAATTATTTGAACAATGTTGTAAATTGATCATAATATTAGCAGTAAAGTAATGTAATGCGTCATAAATATTTAATTAGAATTGGGTCGGTTAATAATTTGTCCTAGAGATATTTATTAAATCGTATCAAATTGACACTATAAAGCACAAACCTACAGGGTGTTTGCCATTATGGTCTGTTATTATTTGACATACCGTAAGTGATTGTAATTGTACCTTGCGGTGCTAATAATATTAATTTATTACAATTTAATATCAATATTTACTATGTGCCGCAATTGCCTTCAGATTTGAAATTAAACATATAGAAGTTTATTTTACTATTGCTGAAATTGAAACCATTTTGTTTTATTAAGGTTGTATTAAATATATACCACAAACTTATAAACCTTTAAAGAGAAACTTTGATTATACAGTTACTTTAATATTACTTAATAAATGCAATCAAATTGTAGATTATGAAAAGCTTTTATTCGACTAAAAGATAATAATTCTAGAGAAGAAAAGGAATAGCGCGTGTTAAAATAAAATATAATAAATTTAGGCTGGATTTTGAAATAATCGCTTTAATACTATACAACCAAAACATTTTTATTTATAGCGCATATTAAATAAATAATAATTATTGTGCTTTGTTCTTTCCCGTTGTTTGAAGAATTTACAAAATATAGGTAATGTGCCATACTGGCCGATTGAACGTAATATTTATTTTTATATTTTACTTTACCTTTTTACTTTCTTGTACGGAGTAAAGGAAGTATTGTAATCGCGAAAAATTTTGGTTCTCAGATTTTAACGGAAATATCCGTTTTGACGTTTTCTGAATCCATTATGACTAGTTTCGTCGTGACGTCTGTACGTACGGACGGACGTACGTATGTATGTCGCATAACTCAAATACGGTTAGACGTAGAAAGTTGAAATTTTGTATTTAGGACTGTTATAGCATCAGTTGTGCACCTCCTATTTTTGGTTTCAATCTACAAACCGGAAGTAGTACTTTTTTCAAATATTTCGATAAATATTTAATTTAAGACAATTTTTTATTTTAAATGAAAGATTATGTGATTATTACCTACAATCATTTAAGAATAATTAAAGTAGGTATATATTTATAATTTAGTATTTCGGTATCTTGTAGTCCATGATCGATTGTTACTACGTAAAATTTAAATGATTATGACTTTATGACATGACAGTGACAATAGTAAAATATGCTTTATATCTTCTTCTGCAGTTTAAATAAAATGACTAAAATATATTTGTGAGTATAGTAGCAGTAGTAGTAGTACTTATATATTAATATATTTTTTGTATAATAAGTTAAAAGAATAAAGTAGGTATGGCGGGAGGTCTTGTGGTGTCCACGTCAGATTTTTTGTTATTATAGCACAGTGTGCATTTTAAAATCATGTTGCGTTTTCGAATAAAATTCCTACACGGCCGTTCTACTGTTTGTAAGATGACATTTTCGACGAGTGCAAGTGCAGTGAATGTCGGAAGTGTGAATTTCGGTATTAGGCGTAGAAAAGAATTGTGTACTTATAATTCGCCTGCAAAATGTTTTTAACGTCCTCGAAGTATTTTGGCCTCCGACTTTGCTTTGGCTAAAAATCATATGTTTTTTTGTATTAGCTTTTTTACAAAAAATCTGACGTGGACACCACATGACTTCCTTGTACGCCTTGTGTGTTCATACTTTTCTTAATAACTAAAATGTAAAATAATATTAAAAATTCTTTTAACTTATTATACTAATACTCACAAATATATTTTAGTCATTTGATTTAAACTGCAGAAGAAGATATAAAGCATATTTTACTATTGTCACTGTCATGTCATAATCATTTAAATTTTACGTAGTAACAAATGTTAATCGATCATGGACTACAAGATACCGAAATACTATAAATTATAAATATATACTTTAATTATTTTTAAATGATAGCAGATACAAAAATATTTATAAAATACCGATTGTAGGTAATAATCACATAATCTTTCATTTAAAATAAAAAAAATTGTCTAAAATTAAATATTTATCGAAATATTTTTAAAAAGTACTACTTCCGGTTTGTAGACTGAAACCAAAAATAGGAGGTGCACAACTAGATGCTATAACAGTCCTAAATACAAAATTTCAACTTTCTACGTCTAACCGTATTTGAGTTATGCGACACACATACGTCCGTACGTACGTACAGACGTCACGTCGAAACTAGTCATAATGGATTCAGAAAAGGTCAAAACGGATATTTCCGTCAAAATCTGAGAACCGAAATTTTTCGCGATTACAATACTTCCTTACTTCGTACAAGGAAGTAAAAACAATGACACAATTGCATCAAATACGTCCGGTTGGCGAAAAAATATCTTTTAAAATATTATACAGGGTGTTTCTGTACTTATGGATCAAACTTTAGGGGTATATGTAACACGTTCTACTGATAATGGAACAAAAATAATTTTTCAAAAATTCACAAAATTAAGGGTGGTTTACTTAAAGGAAACATGTTGAGTGCCGCACCTGTTTGTGTTGTTTTATTCAAATATTAACAATGCACGTAACGTAATTATCTAATCTAACGCTGATAATGCAGAAATTTAATTAATTTTGTAATGCAATCAGTGGCACTCAACATGTTTTTTTTTGTAAAGTAAACCACCCTTAATTTTACGAATTTTTGAAAAATTCTTTTTGTTCCGTTATGAGTAGAATGTGTTACATATACCCTTAAAGTTTGATCCATTAGTACAGAAACAACCTGCATAACATTATTATCTATTGTTGTACTGTTGTACACATACAATATTTCGAATATTATGGCAAAATTCTACAATCCACAGTGTTAACCTACATACTGAACAGAACTGAAAATAGGAATATCGTAGAATTCCCAATTATGTAAAAATCCGTATTTAAAATGCAAATTGGAAAAATTCAAATACCTGCTAATCCAAGTTTCGTAATACGTTTAGCTTATTTCGCATTACTGCGTTGTTTTTATTCGATTTGATAACACCTTTCTGGTCAATTTCGCCCATTTGTTAATTAAATTATGTATTTTAATTTTTATTTATACTCCCAGTTCCTCAATTTTCCCTAACAATGGCCATCAATTTTACTTTGTTTACGTACAAAAAAATCCGTTGAAAATAAATTAATAAAACAAAGTAAATCACGACATTTAAATTCAGAATATTTTCATAGCCATCTATTACAATGGGGCAGATAAATCTGGAAAAAACCGGTGTGAAATATTGGAGCCACAAATAAAACGTGTGTGCCCGCAACAAAAGGACAAAAATAATCCCCGTATAATTTCCATGAATATTTGAACGGCGAGTAGGAGAGAGCACACCCGGTACCTCGTAACCGGTAAGCGGTAACCGGAGAGCGGTTGAACGGCCAGTTCATAACGCTTCCAGATGATGCATTGTCTTCCGCACAGCCTAGGAAAGCTCAGGTGGGCTTTGCCTTCCCACGAATACATACACAAAAGCTTCTGCATTTACTCTATTGTATCGCGAGGCGAAATTCTCGATGTCACTATTTTGAATAAGGAATTATAAATTTGTAATATGTGTATAATTAAACTTGTTACTGTTACTCTTTATAAACAATGTAGTAGTATTCCAAATGTCAAATCGAGGTTATATTATTATTCTTTCAAAATTATATCCTTTTTAAAAATAAAAATAAATTAATATACAGGGTGAGTCACCGAAATGCCCGTCTTCGATATCTCCCTTTTCGTTAAAAATACAGCATAAATTTATTAACAGAATTTTTCGTCTACTCAAGGAGCATAACTTAAAATTATTTTCACATATACAGGGTGTTGCATAACGACTTGGCAATAATTGTTCGTCTTTTTTTAAACGAAACTCCCTATATATTTTTATATATTTTGAATTGTATTTTATTTACCTATACGAACATATAAATTTCATTTTAGTTTTTCGCGGCGTTGCCAAGTTATTCAATTTTTTCTCTAAAAAAAGCCAAATACACGTATTGTTTTAGAACGGCGTACTGAAGTTATTTTAATTTTTAATAGTAAAAATTATGAATTTTTTTTTTCTGTACAACTGTAACTATACTCTTTGTTCTGACATAACTTTTTTTTAATGTTATTATACAGGATGTTCAATACAGAGAATCAAAATTACTCAATTTCAAATGGCTATAACTCGTCATTTTCAAATGGAACATCCTATATTTTATTATTCTGTTGTATGTTTTTTTGTCTTCTTATGTTATAAAAGGTGTCCTATGCCTAAAAACATTAATTTCGAAATTAATTAAATTAATATTTTTATATAGGGTGTTTCATTTAAAAAACGGCGAACAATTATTGACAAGTCGTTATGCAACACCCTGTATATTTTAAGTTATGTTCCTTGAGTAGACGAAAAATTCTGTTAAAAAATTTATGCTGTATTTTTAACGACAAGGGAGATATCGACGACGGGCATTTCGATGACTCACCCTGTATAAGGTGCGTTCGGTAAATCATATGGACTTGGAGTAATTACAGAATGGTGTGGGAGTGAAGTTAGAGGGGTATTGGAGCTGGAGAGAATCGAGTAAGCAAAAAAGCACTCCGAATTTTTGAGTGACAAATAATAATCTAAATGTCATGTCAATGTCATTAAATTTACAAAATAATTATTCATTGACTTTTGTAAAGAAAATGATTAATAATAATAATTTGTCAATTATTCACTCCATCTGTATACTAGCATTTTTAGGTTGGGGTAATTGAGTTAACTCTATGAACTATTTGACTCTTCTCCATTTGCCGAACGAATAACTTTTGACTCTATAAAATTACCAAACGATTTACCAGACGCACCACAGTGAGTTTATTTTAACGTGAAACATATAATTCTTCATATCCATGGTTACGAAATGTATTAGAACGTATTAGAATGTATTAGAACGTTCTTTTTAAAATGAAACATAGAGAATCAATTTAACTGTACTATTCTTAAACAATATAAGATATTTGGGCAGCTGCAAAGCTCCAAGGGATGCTTTCAACATAATCTTTTAATTGTTCAAAGTATAAATCGTATTTCCAAGTAGCAGCAGGGTGACACCAATTAACAAATTTATATTGATTCCCTATGTTACATTTTAAAAAGAACGCTCTAATATAATATTTCTGTCAAATTCATAACCATGGATATGATAAATCCCATGTTTCACGTTAAAATAAACTCACTGTAAATGTGAATGTTTAGTTTACATAGGTAAATGTTTTTACCTCTCGCCTAGAGAGGTATAGGGATCGTGAAAAAATTCGATGTCGAGATTTTTGTCAATAAGCACGTTTTAGCACCTTTAGAACCAATTTTGACTATTTTCACGATGATGTCTGTGTGTGTGTGTGTGTGTGTGTGTGTGTGTGTGTGTGTGTGTATGAAAGTCTGTATGTGTGCCTACTATGCTCTTTCGTTCTTATTCATTATCTCAAATTCTATTGAACATAAAATTCTAATATTTTGCATTATATATTTGTACATGTTAATGAAGAGCTGATTAGAATTTGGTAAAAATCTGCCAACCGGAAATGGTATTTTCTTGAAGCATTTTAACATTTTTTGCAAAAAATATAGAAAATTCTGCGATAATTACAATTTGTCATACGACATTTCAAAGAACAAATTATATCATACAATATTTATTTAACATCTTGTCTATATCTCTTACCAATAAAGGAAAATTATTTTTCAAAGATATATAATTTTACCTACCACGATTTGTAAATCACAATATAGGAAAAAATTAAAAACAAAAATGAATATGTCAATGTGACAGATGAACAGACGTAGGTATGCACAATTTCTGAAATGTTTGTGGCACCATTTTAAAAGAAATGTAAATATTATTAACTGAACATAATGTAATAAGGTAATAATAAAGTTAAATTTTTATCTATAAAGAGCTAATTAAGAACTAAGAACTATAAAATTATTTTTAAAAAGTTTGTAAATTTATTGCTAAATTATAATTTAAGAAAGCCTAACTAAAACCAAATTCACATAAATTACAGTGTTAAGGCGAGAGGTCGTGTGCTGGCCACAACAGATTTTTTAAACATAAATTCGACACGTATCACAAAACTAGATCTAAACAAATACACTTGCGTCAAAAGTTTAAATACCTGATACCTATAATTGAAAGATTTCAAAAATTAATTTTTTACAGCTTAAAGAATTATACAATATGTAGTTCTAATTTAACTGATATACAAAGTATAGTCGAGGCTGGTACAGAATCGAAGCACATGAAATGCTCCGTTGCAGTAGCGTAAGCAGGGAAATCCACAGGCGGGTATTTGTCATTAAAAAGGCGCCATAATAAATTTAAAATTATTTTAATATAAACTATAACAATCTTAAACAATAATGGTAATAAAAATCTGCTGTGGCCAGCACACGACCTCTCGCCTAATTCTGCTTATTCTACGAATCTAATAAATAGTTTTACATACATTTTAAAAGTTTGATGTAATATGTAAACGATAAGGTAAATCAAGATGCAACCAAAGATGTCAACTGTACTGTCACTGTCATAATAATTCAAATTTTGTGTAGAAACAAATTTCATATCATGGACAACAAGATACTGGTATTTAAAAAAAGTAGAATATTAGTTGCACTTTATTTTATTGTTAAATACTACCAGATTCTGCAAATTGTGTATAAAATTAACTATACCCAGAGATAATTATATTATCTTTTATTTTTAATTACAAAATTGTCATAAATAAATAATGTACCAATATATTTAAGGAAAACTATATCAAGCTTCAGAAAGTACTACTTCCGGTTTGCGAATTTCTTATTTTATATGTTAAGATCCTTATTAAAACCTTAAATATGAAATTTGGTTATTAAAGGATTGATACTTTTTAAGTTATCGTGGACAAAAAATCGTTCGTCCCTACGCCCATGGCTCATACGTCCATACATCCATGAGGTGAGAGGTAAAAATAAAGTTGTTTAACCAAAAAAACGATAAAAAACAAAGGTTAGTAATCGATATGTTTATTCGTTCGTTCCTGATGGAACAAAATTAATCGATACAGGCTCGTATAGACCGATCAAAAATTTAGAGTGGGCAACCCGAATTTTCGAGTAGCCTGCTACCCCATCTCCTAGTTGCGCTACTGTACCGTTGCATTTACAACTCAGTTCACATCCACATTCCCAGGTTCCGAGTTACAACCAACAGTTCAAGTTTAAAATGTGCTTGTTCCTTGTTGGTCCCTCGTTGCGGAACCGTGGAATGGAAATAATTGTGAGTTACGTTCACAGTACAGGTTGTAACATTGAGAATAAGCTTGTAGTCATTACCATATTTCACCTCGTGCACAAAGCACACGTGTTGCAAAATGCACTAGAAATGAACGCGTAGGTACACAGAGCAGCGATTCTCGTTCACTCTTGCTCACTGGTGCATACACCTTGTTTACCAAACAATTGGTAAACGTGCCGTGTATGAAATATTTTACTAGTGAGCATTGATCACTCCAGGTAATGCGAATGTTATGGCAGCGTTTGTGCAACAGTTGATTTATATTGCATTTATTCACTTAGGCTTAGGCTGTAATGAACAAGTTCCTGGATTTCACAATAATGAGCATTTCGTACTTTATTGAATAGGTATTTGATTTTTTTAGTGTGCCGTTATGTAACCTTGTTCACCTTTTGCACCATAATTCAATCAATTGTTAATAGTATTATTGAAATTTACTACCCAGTATATTCCTATAAACATTATGGTATAAGTAGTACTAGATATTGTTATGGTTAATATTTTTAATAGGATTGTTGTGAAATAGGAACGGAATACAATACAGAAATATAATTTACCTATAGGTTTCTTATAAAATAGGTATAATCCCGAATACAAATTTAATTTTACGATAATGTAATAAAACTCAAATAACACTATTTATTTAGTTTTACCTTCCACGATTTGTAAATCACAATATAGGAAAAAATAAATAACAATGCAGATGTCAATGTGACAGATGATCAGACATAATCACAGGACATAATTTCTTAAATGTTTGTGGCATCATTTTTAAAGAAATCAATAAATGTATAAATATTATTAACTTGACATCATGTAATTTATAAGGTACCTACCTAATAATATAGTTCAATTTTTATTTAGCTATAATTAAAGAACCAACAACTATAAAAAAAATTTCAAAGTTTATGAATTATGAAATTTATTCCAAAATTATAATTTAAGAAAGCCTAACTAAAATCAAATTCACATATTTCAGTGTCAAAACGGGAGATTATGTGCTGGCCACATCAAATTTTTTATATTTGAAATAATAACTAACCGTATTTTCTATTAGTAGGTACTGTAGATAATAAAACACATTTTTATTCACTGCTTTTTATGCAATATCCTATTAAACTAGCAAAATGCATTATGGATTTATTTAAGGTTGCCTAATATTATTATCCATATTGTTCTTGTATTGTTGTAAATTGATAACTGTTTCGCAATTAATGTAGAAGCTCAGTAAAATAATTGTTTAATAGAAGTGCATATCAAATATCGGATAAATTTGTAGATCAATTTAAATACACTGTGAAGTTGTAATACTAGATATTTAAATTGCAATTTATGTCCTTTTGCTTTTCTTCATTTCACTGAATTTTATTTTATTAGATATTTAATTAAAGGTAATAAAATATCCTGAATCCAATATCCAATAATCGGTCAAAGAACCTTACTATAAGACTCTTTATCCTCTGTTTTTAATTTTCTTTATTAAATTTCATTGTCTTTAAATGGAAAAAACCTGGAACAAAAAAGGCAACTCTCGATATTTCATTAGTAGCAGCGCCGCTACCGCAGCGTGGCAAATCAGCGAACCGTTCTGTCAGTTCCTGGCAGGAACCAGGCCAGAGCCAGTCAGTCAGTATCCCAGGAATCGCTGCTCGGCCGCAGCCTGACGGATTGACTTCGATTACTCGTTCAATCATCTGTCCCATGTTTTCATTTCGCCTCGTAAAAATCCACCCTTGATTACGGTTCCCTCCACCACCCGCCTGGCTCGAATAAACACACCGGAGAGGTAGAACCGTGTTCAGAGGCGCACCAGGAACTTTTCAAGTGATTTCTGCCTCGGTTGATCACATGAATTCATTTCATTTCGTCGCGTGTGTTTCATGGTTCGCCTAAAGGGGTAGAATAATAAATAGAATGATATACGCAGTTTTGAATAAACGTATTAACATGAATAATTATTGCAGCACTTCAGATTTGACGAGCTACGTAACTAAATGGCGTGAAGTTGCTAACGTTTTCGGTTCATAAAACATCAAACTACTTACCTATTCTTTTTTGGTTCTTAATAACATATGATCGTGTGTTATCAAGCGATAGATTATAGTTTTTCAAGGTAGCACAAGCGGTTATTTATTCTAATAAATTAATAAAAATAATATGTTTCGCAGAAATATAAAATGCAATATGAAAAATTATAAATTATGTTTATTGGCTTCACCAAAATAATATATTCATGGTTTAGAATTATCTGTGTAACATGTAACTAATTAAAACATAACCTAACCTAACGGACACAATTATGTATTATATTTTTTGGCCGACATACCTTTTTCTTTTGTCATGTAGTCTTGAAAGTTGAAACAACTGCTCAGAGATATCACCAGTAAATGTCACATTAAAAATTAATCTGCTTTATTTATTTCACTATATTACACAAAAACTTTTGTAAAGTAGCATTTTTGTAGGCTCTTTTTTATTTTAAAGTTACTTTTTTTAAAAGCCTATTAAGGTGCTACACTTGTTGACTGCAATAGATTCTGGCTATATTGCTCAAATTAAATACCTATCTGAAATTTTACATGAGTAACGACAAAACATAGTTTAGTTGAAAAATTCATACAATATATTGTTGTGGCAACAATTTGAGAAAATAAGAATTAATTTTTGCTTTTTAATATTACAAATCCTGACTTTATGAATGCATATTAATTAGTTTTAAATAGTCGATTCCTTGCATTGTTCCTAAATGTGGTATAAAACGATTTTTGTAAAAGAAATTACAGAGCTGGCAAAAAATAGTTAAAAACTAACCAAATTGTATATTTTTACTAATTTTTTACCTATAAATTATTGAGTATTACAAAAATATAGCTCCATACCACTCTAGAGTAATTTTTTAACTATCCATATATAAAATATGAACAGTGTAGGTGTTATAGCAGAGGCACAATTTGTAATATAGCGAGGTCACTTTTTCACTATATTCACATAATGCGGTAAGATCATTGTATGTCATGTAGGTACGTAAAATCGCAACTACCATAGACGTCATGTTTACACCTCAGGAAGTCAAAAAACAACTTATAAATATTCAAGATCAAGAAAGAACATATGAATCAAGAAGATTCCACTTCATGTTTCTTAGTCTACGCCCGCGGCGACACACCCCTGTTTACAGAGCGATTCGCCTTTTAATAACTAGCGAAGCATTCAGCTACGTCAGAAATGAAAACCGATGAAAACTACTTTACGTGGTGTACGATATGTCTCCAGCGGTCATGTGACTTTGTGACGACTTGACATCGAGTTTCAAATTTTTAATACCCGCGGACATTGACGGTTTTCTTTTTATTTATTCCCAACTTCGTGTTATTAATAGTACTTCAGGAAAGACTAAGAAATACGCCTCAAGAAAGAATAGTTGTTTGTTTAACTAGGCAAAAATATATTAGATTTGCTGCCGCGGCTAGAGTTTCATAAACGAGGCGTAGCCAAGGCTATGAATCTAGTTTAGGCACCAAATCTGTATTTTTTGTCATGTTAAACACATTATGTTTTCGGCGATTGTTATTAATTTAGTGATTATTTTAAATATATTGATAGCTATCGCAACCAAATTATGTTGCTTTGCGTATGTTGAAGCAGTTGCTATGAAAAAACAAAATAGGTTAGGTATGTTGATGAATTTTATAAATGTCGAATTTATTCATTCATCATAGTAACAATTACTTTTGCTGCGTAGGCTTTTTTTACTATTTTTGCTGCCTAGGCAGCAAAAGTGACACTTTGCTGACTGTCAGCTGTCAAAAAACAGCACTTTTAATGTCAATCGCCGAAAAATATACATGTTTACCATTTTACAGATTTGCGTTTTTTATATGAGATGGAAAGTTTAAATTTAGTTCAAAATTGTTTAAGAAAACAATGGGTACTTGCATGGCATTGAAAATATAATATTAGGTCTAAAACATAATTATATAAAAATGTAAATGTAAAATGCTCTGACGTCATTATCTTGAACAGAAGGAGGGAAAGCATATTAAGAATGTAACCTGTGTGGGTCAAAATGTTTAAGTGTGAGTTTTTGGTGGATAAGCACGTTTTAGGGTCCCTAGAGTAAGAATTTTAAGATGATGTCTCTGTGTGCGTGTGTGTTTTGTTTAATATTTGAAAATATTGCGAAAAGTATTGAGTTTAAAATTTGTTCATTTTAGTTCATTTGTTGTGTAAATATAAATTAACTTACTATTTATAACATACTTTATATAATAAGGTAATCATTGTAGTTATTCTGTACACAACACAATAATTAAGCTCACTATAAAAATAAAAGAATTATAAATACTTTAAATATAAACTAAAATGACTATAAATGTTAGTGGAATTAATATTGACGTTTATATACAACTATTATTTAATACTACACTAAGCAAGATCTAAACTATGTAGATAACCTAAAAACCACTTGTTGAATAATGTACTTAAAATGCAAAATAAAAACAAATTTACTACCAAATCTACAACAATAGAAAACATCACACAATATTCTATCAACATTAGTAGCACTTAATAAAAACTCCATACAGAAGAAAAAACAACCAAATAATACACACTGTAAAACTGCAATGTTATACTTATATACTACTTATGAAAGCCAAAGTAAAGTGCACTGTTGTTCAGAATTTTACATAGGTGAACAGCGCCATCTCTTATGTTACATATTATATACATATTAGTAGTGCAATATCCCAATGGCTGAATTAGGAGCGGACGATTTCCTTTTTAACTTGGCAGAATTTTGTACATTGTTGCTGAGTGACGTCACACAGACTTGCAATTCACCGTTCAATTAAGAAACTTAGATTGAGAATATTATCATCAAAACAGTCGTAATCGCCAGTTTTATAGTGAAATCGTGGTGTCATGCAGTGAAAATAGTGGTATTTTAAAGTCAAATAGTGCTATATATTTAAAAGTAAAATTGTGGTTTCTGCTGAGCTCTTGATTTTACTTCAAGTTATTCAACAAGGCTTCAAGGAAAATTAAAGGTTGGAAAAAATGTGTTATTTGTTACAATATTCACGGTATTACATGCAAAATGGTTAATCTCCTACATAAAACTTACATTAATAATAATTTTTTAATGCAAATAATTGGTTATAATGTTGGATTTGTTGTTGCTGATATAACACCAAAACATTATTAAGAGTATTTTTTTGAGTTTGAAGTGTAGAATGGTTAAATATTATTATTATTATTAAATATTATGGTTAAATAAATGTAAAAAACTATAAAACATTAAAACTATTTTGATAAATAAATAATTTAATAAAGTGATTTCTGGTGCGAAACAACATTGTCACGTTTTTTATTATTTATAAATTATACAATTATTTTGAGTTGCTGACATAAACGATGTGCAGTAGTTAATTAGTGTACATACAGCGAAGTTTGTTAGTTACACCGGTTAGTAAGTCTCAAGTGCTGAATTCTGAATTCTTTCCGTAACTTTTAATTATTTACATACTTCAGTTGTTTTAAATGTCAGAATGCTTTCCGTTACCACCGATTTCAATTAAGAGAAAAATATTTTACTTTCAATATTTTTTGTATTGCAAGTTAATTAAAATTGTTGCACCAACTTTTAGTTTAGATTGACTGGAACAAAACTTCATATACTAACCTTAAAAATTGCATTTTTTGTTGTTATTAGCTTTTACTCTATTGGATTTTAAAATATCATATAATTAATTAGTAATTTGTATGGCAAGTTTCATAACATTTTTTATACAATTGTGAATAATAATTTTTAGTACCTACTACTTATTATGTTAATACGTAAGATATTAAATCTGAGATTTTTGCTACATAATGCCATATCATCATCAATTTACTTAAACATAAATAAATTTTGTTAAATATAATTTTAATTCACATAAAAGTGGATAGGAAAAGAGATCTGAAAAATTGTTCAGTGGCTTTTTATCGTTTAAAATATTTTCATTTCACAAAAAACAAGTATACACAGTTAAGTACTTCCTGAATACATCATACGTTCCAATTATATTACACAGCGATTAACGATTATAACACGAATAAAACACCACTAATACCAACACCACTCAGTCTACGGCAGGAATAACGAAGTGCGACGCTAATGAAATGCAGAGTTAAAATTCGAGAGCCCAGCGGTTGGCACGCCCGAATATTTAACTTCACATAACTCATTCTCCTCTAGCGACGCCAGCAACCACCCAACCCAAGGCTTATTAAACTGCTGCTGCGAGGAAAAATGAAGAATGTGTGCGATGTGAACGTGAAGCTAAAACCTAGAGCTTAGTGCTTGTGCTTACAGAGCTTGCACTCGATAACTTAGCGCTCGTCTACGAGCTCACTTGAAAAATAATCGTAAATAATAGTATCTAGTACAAGCAAATTTCGATATGTAGATTCGTGATGTGAATGCGCCTTGAAATCTTATTGATTCCGGTTTCTAGTTTTTAAAGAAGAACAGCTGTCATTTTATGTACTATAGGTACAAAAGAATACATATTTCAAATAGTTACATTATTCCACAAAAAGCAATTTTAATGTAAAAATTCTGCATGATCAACATAAGTTTTTGCCAATTTCGTTTTTCACCTATAACTTTTTTGTTTAAATTAGTACAAGTTTCTAATTTGTACTTTATATAGACAGTTTTCAACGAGGAATTCACGCAGTCCTCATTTTTTTTGTCTCATACAGATTTTGAGAAATTCAAATATTCATATGGAGCTCATAGTTGGCTTTAATCCATTTTAATAGAGATATTTTTCTATTTTCAACGATATAAAACACAAGTGCATTGAAATTAAAATGAAGGCAGAAATTACATAAAAATATTTTTTTAATTGTTTTTATTAAGGGAGACCACGAATATTGATTTTTCTAAAAAGTATCAAATAATTTAGTAGGTAACTAATAATAATTGTCATGGTAGTAATAAGTAATAATAATAACTAAATTTTGGAAACGTCAATCCTGCAATATTAAAAAATAAACCATTTTTCTAACTGATTTAAAATAGAAGATAAGTGAAGTTTCATTTTCGAACAAATTGCAAAAAAGTTTTTAAATTAAATTGGTAACAAGATTAAAGTGATACGCACGTTTCCAATTTCTTAAGTTTAAGAAAAAATTTAAAGTTTACTTTTCATCTTATGAGAGTGGTACATAAATGAAGGTAAACGAAAATATAATCTTTATTGCATGAGGTTGAGGCGTATCATGCATACGAATATACGCGGAGCATTTAACTCTCCTTTGTTTATATTTACTTATACTACATATTGCGAGTACATTTATTATTATTAAGTAGTAGTATTTTTATTGAGTAAGTTTGGTAGTATTTTTTCTGTCGAAGTTGATCCTCGACTGAAATCTTTTGTCTTGACGTTGTTAATAAGTTTATACAATAAAATTGTTTCTACCTCAAAGTGCAGTATTATTTGCTGTAGGAACTACTCAATAGAATCATAAGAACTTTTTTAAACGAACTCTACAAAAAATAATAGATATCGCAGCAACAGGCTAATGAAGAAAGCTGAAAATATCATGAACTTAGCATGATTTGAATATCGAGCTAGCACGGTATGGTTATATCGCAATTATCAAATCAACATAAGCCAGGCAGCTTTTGTTTTGTTTGATTGTTTAAAATTACAGTATAAATGTCATTTGAATGTTGTGCGTGTATTATAAAGTTATAAATTATGTGTTTTTTTGTGGTCGTCTAAAAATAGCGTCCATGACTCGTTCGAAAGCAAATATCGTAGTTCTTGTGTGTTGCCTTACTCGGTTGCATCTCGTTCGTCAAACTTTACACGCACGATAAATCTCATTTTCGATTCTCGTTATGAAATATACTACTATATTACCCAAGTAGAAACTTCTTGATTTATTATATTTACAAAAAGAACGACCAATTTTCCCCGGGGTACATTATATCGGTTTACTTTGACTCACCCAACCCGGCAAAACAAGTAAATATAGCATCCATGTGAAGGTCAACTTCACGTCTCAAATCAACCATCCTCCAAAAAAATTAATTTACTTCATCGTCACAGCGCTGTTCCCCAACAATTTCCTCCATCGTTCCCCCTGTCTGTCTGCTGGGCCAGTCCGTCCCTGGGCGGCCGTAACGCTCTCCCGCGGGCGTCTTCCAGCGCCAGCGTCGATCCATTCGACATCTTCACCGCAATTTTTCAGCTTGTTCGTCGACGAGGCTTCGTCGATCGTTTGCGAAAACATGACGCCTGTGACGTACTGACGGACGCGATAGCGACAATTCACGATATTGTGACGGTGTTACTGGCAATTGGAGGAGATGTATTGAGTGAGAATTTTAGTATTTGAAGAAGTTGAAGGACGTAATCGTTTAAAAAAATAATGGGAGCTAGGGTACACATACAGCCATGGGACGCAAAAGTCCGAACAAAAAATCCGATGTGGCCAACACATGACCTCTCGCCATACTCTACTATTTTACTAAGTGTGTATGAAGGTACCTACTTACTTACAAATATACCACTGTAGAAGGAAATTTGGGAATTGTAGTTTTTATAATATTATTAAAGTATATTATGACCTTATAAATAATAAATGACATTTCATATATTTTCCATTTCAATATGTCAAAAATTTATATGACATTAACACTCAAATATTTTATTTTTTGTCGAATTTTTAACTTCTTGTAATTGGAAAATGGTGCTAGATAGAAACAACGTTTTGAATACATATCGTAGACAGTAACATTTAGTGTATAATGTTATTAAAAAAAACCTATTAATTCATAAATTTTGAGGATATTGGAAACACTCTTTAGATCTTCAAGAAACTACCACTTCCGGTTGCACGATCAACAACAAAATCTAAACAGATCTAATCTAGTATACCTATCAGAATATTATATACAAAATTTCAAATTGTTTTATTCAGTGGTATTTGAGTTATCGTACCTCCAACATCCATCCATCCATCCATCCATCCATCCATCCACACACACAGACATCATCGCGAAATTATCATAATCGTGTTCTAGGGACCTCAAAACGTGTTTATCCATTGAAAACTCATTATCGAAATTTTAGCATGATTACAATAATACCTCTCTTACTGTACTGATTGGCGAGAGGTTAAAATGATAAGATGTCACTATTTTCTCTCTATGCAAAACATTAAATTGCGACTTGACGCAGACCCTTAATAAGGCAATTGACCATTGCCAAATTTGACAGATCTCTTTCTATGAGCCTGTAAAATTATAAACTATACAAGTCCCTTCTATTACAGGTTTCTTCTGTAAACTTGTAAAATATTACAGGTCTAAGCGCTGTTATAATAACTCATTTACTTAATTACCATAAATACCTGTAAAGTTTTGAAAAAAAAATCTCAGGAAGGAATTTTGCACTCTATTGACCATATCTAAAAGTGCGACGGAAGTCGCCATCTTGAAGAACCACGAATGACTCATTATTAAAGTTATTTATTCATTACATGTATTATTTCTACATTTCTTTTCAGTATTAACATGGAAAATATATTTTATTTTAATAAACATTAAGATTTTATTTAGTATGATAAAATTTATTTCGTTAATAATCTTAATTATTTTAAAACAAAGTTTGGTATAATAGATTTAACACAAATTTTCACAACCTGCTCCAACTTTATATGGCTCATCTCCAACCCAATTACCCCTAAAATATTAAAATAAAACAACATTAATTTGATAATTTAGATCAAATTGCAAAACAACAATTATAATGTATCATAATACTTTTAAGGGTGTAAGGAAGCTTTTATGGCTTGAGACGTGATTTTGAGCCCGAGCGTCAGCCGAGGGCTAAAAACACGTCAAGAGCCATTAAGCTTCCTTACACCCTTTATACACGGTTGAATATTTTCTAATAAATTAATTACTATAATTTACTTGTTCAATTACCTAAAATTACTAAATTCTTTGACTATTGCTAAAACACCAAAAAATTCCAAAAATAAACAAAAATCTAAATATCAAAGTTTTCATTATTGAATGAAACATTTACCTACAAGATAATTTATGTTAAATGTAAGTAAAAATGATGTTATTTAAATAAATAATGGTACAACTAATTATGGAAAATGGTTATTTAGGGGATTATTAGTAGTTGATTTTCGGAAAATTGAAAATCTAAACTGTTTGCATTAATTTGAAGTTTTTTTATGGCGCACTCTATAAAGTGATTCGTGGGCTATAAAGTGACATTTACGTCGAAGAAATTCACTTATAAGTGTTAAATTATGATATTACCGTGCATAAAATATATAATATGTTATTTAAAGTTTTATTAAATTGAAATAAAGTTAATAATTATTTAGGTAAAGTTTTAAAACAATAATAAATAGATTTAATTTCAGTTGCAGGTAATGCTCTTTAAATTAATAGTATGTTATTTAAAGTTCTATGAAATCGTGACTGCGTCGGTTTAGAAATTAAAAATTCACACAAATTATTCAATTAAGTATGTGTAAAGTTATTAAAATTATTCATACTTACGTAGGTCCATAATTGCATACGTATAATTTTTCATACCACTTGGCTTTATTCGTATAATAAACAAACCCACAGCCAACTAAATTGGTATCTGCCCAAACTAGCTGCAATGGCAAATGAAAATATTTATCGCATTTTACTTTATTAAAACAACTTTAATTGTACCGACCTGTGTGTAGTGGTTATATTTAGATTTACTGAATTTGTAAGTTTTGTGTTCATCGAACCAAGAATTTATTCCGAAGACCCAATCTGCAGTTTCATTGTTTTGTGTGCAAGCACCCCAAAACAAATTTTGGCCAACTTCGAATCGACCTGAAAGTGAAATATTGTAATACTTTACATACATACGTAGATACATACATAAATATCACGCTATAATCCCTAAGCAGGGTTATCACGAACACGATCCCCTAAACAGAACACATTCAAGTTTCCTTCTCACTACTAGTATAAGAACACACCTCTGTTGACATTTGTTTTGTATTTTGACTCAAGTTTAAATTATTATTAACCAATGTAAAATAAAACTGTCACTATATTTATGCAAATACAAGCTTTCAACCTTCTAGTTACTTACGCTAGAAATAACGTATACACATGCTGTGCTTTTTTCTTTTAAAACTGGAGTACAATGGGTAGAATGTAAATAACTTTCATTCGTCAATATTATAAAATTACAAATTGTTCCCAATAAGAAATGAGACGTCAAATAAAAACATTTTAACAAGACACAACTTCAAAGTTAGCTTACTGAGTATTCAGGTTAAAAATGTTTGTTATGATCAAAATAAAAAAATTCAATTGAAATTTAAATGGTAGTAGTGAGAAAAATAGTATATAAACTATGGTTGAGAAGATCATTATCATTATTGAGCTGCGCCTTGTATCCCTCGATTGCATCTGGGGCTACAATCTTGACGCTAGTTCGATGACAATTTTGTCCACTCCACCTTGGCGTTTATACCTACTATTATTCATTTTAAAAATGCAATAAATAACGTAGATACATATCCAACCTTTGCAGCTCTTAATATTTCTATCATTAGTTCAGTTTTCGATGGTAAAATATCACAAACTTCACAAGCATTTAACCAGCACAAACTTCGTCAAACATTTTTATCCTGGCACATTTATTTTGCCTCGTCCACATTCACTATTCATTTCATGCAAGAGTTCGCTTATTCTTCACCGCACATCAATCATATCAATCCATTTACTCACCGGACGTGCAGGCATTCATATATTATTATACATGGCCTAATCCGGCCACTTAGGACTGGCAGACCAGATATTCTATCTTCAGCAGATATGCAAGACCCAAACCCTTCAATTTCACGACTAATAAAATGTCCACACTAATTTGTCCGCTAGCTCTTAGACTATAGTATTTATTCATATGGTAAGTAATGTTACCATTTAATAACCAATTATTCAAAATGCTAGACTAATACTTACTATCGGTTACTTTTACATGTTTGAAGACACAAGTTTCGGCAATTTTTTGAGCTTGGGTAGCCAAGCTAGCATCCCATGACTAAAAATAGATAAATAAATATTATCGTATCGTGGGAAAATAATACTACTTAAACAAAATTAAGATACAGAATGTAAAATTTAAACTTAAACTATACTTTTCTAATACTTATGTAAGAGTGAAATTAAAAATAAAATTGTACCTTTTATTAACTAAAAGTAATTCTATTCGTAGATTTGCATTTAAACTTACCATTCTTTTCATGTTTGAAGATTTTGGTTGTCTTCGAACTCTGCCATTTGCAATGTCTAAACGAATTTGATTATGCCGATCTACAATTATATTCTGTTCATTGGACGATACTCCCCTTGCTACCAGAAATAAAAATTAATACCTATTAATAAATACATTTCAATAATCATAGTTGCTGCCAAATAAATGATGTAATCACCAAAAACTAAATAATATTATTTAATAAATAAATTTCAATAGTCATAGTTGCTTGAAAACAAACAAGCTAAGTCAATTACGTCAGTTATTCTATTATGTACAATATTATACACACAGTTGTGTATAAGAAAGTTATGTGGTGAGCCGGCGGAATCTCAGGTAGCCTTTGCTGAAACATAGTTGGTAGTTCACCTCGGCAAATATAGATGGCATTCTTTCATAAATTATCGGTAAAAAAGAGAATTATTTTATCAAAAGTGAGAAATAATTGTAAAGTAGGCGTTATAAATTTTGTTCATGTTACATTTTTAATTTTGACATTTTCTTAGTGCAAGTATTTCCTTCACTTGATAAGACATTTTGACTACAAATGATACTGTAAGTAATTATTTATTATAAATAACAAAACTGCACATTAACATTTCGTCATTAAATTATAGAATTATTCGGATACGATTTACGAAAATATATGAATAAAATAAGAATACGAGATTGAGAAACTGACAACTCGGAAGAAAATTCATAATATATCAGCCTTCGCTACATATGAGTGTGTCAATATCTTAAAATTTTATGTTATTAATTAAAAAATTATCCCGAACAACATTTTTTGGTAAATATACTTTTTTATTATATTTACTTACTTTACATTTGTGTGTCTTATTGTGTGTTATATTTTGAAAGTGCCATATAGATTATGATTATTTGTTTACTAATAAAACGTTTTTTAAGGTATTATGTGTGTTACTTATTTGTTTTAAAACTACAATAATTTTACAAGTAAAAAATATGAATAACAAATCCAAGCTAGCTATGCCCACGTCAAATTTAGTTCTCCTCGGCAAATATAGGGGCGCTACGAACTGTGTTTCAAGCAAAAGCATCTAGATTCCTATCTTTAGCTTGTTTATCGATGGTGTGGTGACCACACCAGATTTTTTTGTCTGGTATCATTTAAGAATAATAATTAACTTATGTATTTCGGTATCTTGTAGTCCTTGTAGTCCATGATCGTTTAACATTTGTGACTACGTAAAATTTAAATGATTGTGACATATGACAGTGACAGTGACAATAGTTTAATATTGTTTATATCTTCTTCTGCAGTTTAAATAAAATGACTAAAATAAGTGAGTATGATAATTCCACTCTTGTATAAAGTAAGCCATAAACAAAACACAATTTTATCGCTTTGATAAAAAGGAAGGTAACTTTTTGCACGTGATAAAACCTTAGGTACCTACCTATTTATCTTTTTTAGCTACCAAATAATACACTTAAATGTCATTTGCTTCATATTTGTAATATTTGTCAATGAAATGATTAGATTTAATCTTTTCTATTTAGGCGTATACTAATCTACTAAATTTGTTCACTTATACTTACCAATAACTGTTTTACAATCGGCATCGCTTCTTGCAAGAAAACTTAAAACCAAAATAACACTGATATGTACGCATTTCATTTTACACTCTGAAGTAAATATTTGCAATATATGCCTGACGTTTATCAACCGTAATTTATTTTACCTACAATAAATTTTTCGTACCTATGTCATACTAACGTTAAATTTTCTTATTTGATATCACTTATAAACAATGAATTTATCAAAACGTATTACTATTCACTCTGTTGATTTTGCATGTGTTTCCATGTCACCAGGGTTGTTCACGTAGTCTACGCGACGTAGATTACAAACACGTAATCTACGCATGCAGTATCTGTGTAAACAATAAAACAGTGTAGACAATGCAGACAAAGAACAAATCTCACCGAAAACGAATAAAATTATAGGTTAGATTTTCTGACAATTGAAATTATTTATTATTATTTATTTTGAAATTATTAGGTACTTTACATAAAGTCTACATTTTACATAGTTTACTCAAACTTTACATGTAGACGTAGAAAATTATACTTTACGCGTAGATGAACAACCCTGCATGTCACATAATTTTACTACGTTATAATAAAATTGGGTGGGATTATCTATATATGCATACAAATATTTGATATAATATTCTTAACTGGATACTGTTTTTCTACGAAATTAATTTCATGAGGAACTATAAATCAATTCCCTCAGCAGTAAAAAAAAAATTGGTATAAATTGCCTCGCCCACTTTAATTTTTTATGGTCCATCCTTGGCCCACCTAAAAGAAATCCTACCCATACAACACATTGATCGTATTAACGTCTGTAAGACGTACATCTTGCTACTGTATTATAGACGTCATAAGGAGGCTAGTATTGGTCGAATTTTAGACGTCTAATGCGGTAGTCTTTAATCATTATGTTGTCCAGTTTTAAATCTCCCGCGTACAATATATAGGAGTCCTATATTTTCTCAAAATTCATCTTGGTAATGACATACAGGAATCCTATATTGATCAAAATTAAGTCGTATAGTGGTCAAAATTTTATTAAAAAGGACATCATTTCGAAAAGGTATTAAATAGACGTCATTTGCATGGAAAAAATAACATCTTTTAAACATCCTGAATGGAGGACACAAGGCACGTATGTGACGTCTTTGTGATTACATTTGGATCAGACGTTTTAAAGACATGAACATTATAAAGACGTCTTAACGACGTATTTGTGTTGTATGGGTAGTTACGTCCCTGTGGCGAAATATCAGTTTAAAATTTAAATAGATATTACTTTCATCATTTATAGTGTCATGGATATTTATAAACTTTATTTACGTGGTTTATATTATATTTTATTTAATTTTGACATAAAAATATCACGTTATAAATTTTTTAGTATAAAACGTCAAAATAATTTAAAACTATTGTCCACAAGTAGGTAGTGAATAAATCTTTATTTAAAATTGATGTTAGTTTTAAAAATAATAGTTTGAATCGTTAATATTGAATAAAGAAACTTATTATAAAATACAAGTTAAATAATTTAATTTTCATTCATATGCTTTTAACTTCAGACTGTGTGGTCTCCACTCCCCTCCAATTTAGTTGCCATTGGAATAAAAATATGTGACATAGTAAACAATACAGTGTCATCCCCTGTCCATATATTTCGTGACTATTACTTTTATAATTAATTCTCAGTAATTTAAATATCTTTAAATTAAAGGCGCGGCGACATAGCCTATCTGCGTTGCTATGCCAATATTTTAAAATATCATAATCAATTTACATGCTGTTTACCACAGAACAAGAGACACAAAGAAGAAGCGACAGATCCAGCTATCTGCGACATACAGGTTGAGTCATCGAAATGCCCGTCGTCGATATCTCCCTTGTCGTTAAAAATACAGCATAAATTTATTAACAGAATTTTTCGTCTACTCAAGGAGCATAACTTAAAATTATTTTCACATATACAGGATGTTGCATAACGACTTGGCAATAATTGTTCGTCTTTTTTTAAATGAAACACCCTATATATTTTTATATATTTTGAATTGTATTTTATTTACCTATACGAAAATATAAGTTTCATTTTAGTTTTCCGCGGCGTTGCCAAGTTATTCAATTTTTTCTCTAAAAAAAGCCGAATACACGTATTGTTTTATAAAGGCGTACTGAAGTTATTTTAATAGTAAAAATTATGAATTTTTTTTTCTGTACAGCTGTAACTATACTCTTTGTTCTGACATAACTTTTTTTAAATGTTATTATACAGGGTGTTCAATACAGAGAATCAAATTTACTCAATTTCAATTGGCTATAACTCGTCATTTTCAAATGGAACACCCTATATTTTATTATTCTGTTGTGTGTATTTTTGCATCTTCTTATGTTATAAAGGATGTCCTATGTCTAAAATCATTAATTTCGAAATTAATTAAATTAATGTTTTAAGGCATAGGACACCCTTTATAACATAAGAAGATGCAAAAATACACACAACAGAATAATAAAATATAGGGTGTTCCATTTGAAAAATACGAGTTATAGCCATTTGAAATTGAGTAAATTTGATTCTCTGTATTGAACACCCTGTATAATAACATTTAAAAAAAGTTATGTCAGAACAAAGAGTATAGTTACAGCTGTACAGAAAAAAAAATTCTTAATTTTTACTATTAAAATAACTTCAGTACGCCTTTATAAAACAATACGTGTATTCGGCTTTTTTTAGAGAAAAAATTGAATAACTTGGCAACGCCGCGGAAAACTAAAATGAAACTTATATTTTCGTATAGGTAAATAAAATACAATTCAAAATATATAAAAATATATAGGGTGTTTCATTTAAAAAAAGACAAACAATTATTGCCAAGTCGTTATGCAACACCCTGTATATGTGAAAATAATTTTAAGTTATGCTCCTTGAGTAGATGAAAAATTCTGTTAATAAATTTATGCTGTATTTTTAACGACAAGGGAGATATCGACGACGGGCATTTCGATGACTCACCCTGTATGTAATTGTGCCCGGCGCCATCTCTTCTCTTGCTGCCCAAATGTACTAATTTCAAAACTTTTACAATACATTATTTTTACCTCTCGCCTAGAGAGGTATAGGGATCGTGAAAAAATTCGATGTCGAGATTTTTGTCAATTAGCACGTTTTAGCACCTTTAGAACCTATTTTGACTATTTTCACGATGATGTCTGTGTGTGTGTGTGTGTGCGTGCGCGTGCGTGTGTGCGTGTGTGCGCGTGTGTGTGCGTGTGTGCGCGTGTGTGTGCGTGTGTGAGTGTGTGTGTGTGTGTGTGTGTGTGTGTGTGTGTGTGTGTGTGTGTGTGTGTGTGTGTGTGTGTGTGTGTGTGTGTGTGTGTGTGTGTGTGTGTATATGAAAGTCTGTATGTACGCCTACTATAGCCTTTCGTCCCGGTTCATTATCTCAAATTCTACTGAACATAAAATTCTAATATTTTGCATTATACATTTATATATGTTAATGAAGAGCTGAAAAGATTTTGGTAAAAATCCACCAACCGGAAATGGTACTTTTCTTGTAGCACTATAACATTTTTTGCAAAAATTGTATAAAATAATGCGATTGTTACAATTCGACATACCACACATGAATGAATAAATTACATTGTACAATATTTAATCTTACTTGTGTCTATATCTTTAACCAATAAAGAAATATAATTTTTTTAAATATATAATTTTACCTACCACGATTTATGAATCCCGAAATAGAAATAAAATTTAAAACAAAAATAAAATTGTCAATGTGACAGATAAACAGAAATAATATAATGTATGATTATTTTATATTATTTTATATCAAATGTTGTACGGTGTTGTTGTATTTTATTTAAATTAAAGCTTAATATTTGGTTAAATACGAGGTTAAATAATAATACTTCAATGTCAAGGCGAGAGGTATTGGCCTAGTTTACACCGGGAGACCTGACATAGGCCAGACCCATATCTGACCTATTCTAGGCCCAGACCCGGGTTGTTTACACCGCATATCAAAAGAGCCTAAACAGGTCAGATATAGGTGTGATATAGGTACTTATTCACGCCATCTAGATGTTCAAGTTTAAGATAAAAAACAAGAATACTTTATTACCCAGTTTTTAAATTTGGTTAATTTCAAGTGTCAAACTCTTCAAACGTCATTTTTATTTGGACTGTTGAAAATTTTTATTTAAACTTTAAAATGTTGTGGTGGATTCAAATGAAAACAAATAATATTTGAACATTCGAAGGATAAAACTTAAACGAAAAATTATAAAGAAAAGAAAAGAAGTGTTATTAAACATAGAGAAAGATGCCGTAGAACAAAATAACACTTTCAATCAACTTTTTATGAACTACATCACCAATTCGTATATAAATTTTAATTTAATTACTTATAAAAGATCATTGTGGATGTAGAATAGAAGTACGGATTTTTGGAATCGTATAGTATTATTGGATTACGACAACGCAGAATGGATTTCTGTTTCACTTTCTCCCCAATTACTTCCTTTTATTTTTTTATCACTCATAATAATTAATATCAATAAAAACCAATATAAAAACACTCAATCAAATAATAAGTGCGCTCAAAACGGCCTAACCTCAAAACCCTTGCTCAAAGTCAAAACTTCCAGTCAAACGTCAAACTCGTATGAAAACAACATTTACCCCCTCTACCGATTAATTTGTAAACTATTTTATCTATCTGTTTACACCGCAATGAATACGTTTGGGCTGAGGCCTAGTATAGGTCAGGCCACATGTAAAAGTGACCTGACCTATGCCAGGCCGCTTCATATTTTAAGTGTTTACACAAGGCGGCCTAGCAACATTTGGGTCGAATTTGGGGTATAGGTCGAATATAGGTCTGCGGTGTAAACTAGGCCATTGTAACGGCCACGTCAGATTTTTTATTTTTAATGTTTATATAAATTTATATAGAACAAAAAGTAAAACAGTTTTTTCTCTAATTTAATTTTTATATTTAATTTTAATAGTATACTACAATATTAAATGGTATTTGCTCAAAAAATATTTTTATAATTTTCGTGACATAGGTATTAATAATTCCACCGATTGAGATTTTTCTGACAGTTTTTTTTCGCTTCGCCCTCGAAAATTCATTACTCCTGATTCCATGACGTGTTACTGAATTCGTAAACGTAAAATAACCATTGCTAATAATACAGTAGATAATAATAATTAACACTTTTTTTTCAAAATCGGCATGAAAATCGTCATTTTCAGACTAATTTGCGGCATGAAAGTAAGATTTTCATGACTAGGCATGAAAATGTTATTTTCATGCCTAGTCATTTTTACTTTCAACTTTGTTTACTTGTCATGACAACTTTTTCTAAAATTTGTTACAGCTCTGATGATTTGTCACAGCTCTGATGATTTATGCAAACCTAATTTTTTTTATAATTTTAAGCTTAATTGCCGATTTTAAAAAAATAGAATACATCACACGTCATAAAAATGTCTTTGCTTGACTCGGAGGCTTTGAAGAAATGCTCGGACGCTGCGCATCCTCGCATTCTTCAAACGCCTCCTCGTCTGCAATGAAACATTTTCATGACTTGTAATGTAATATACTATAACACAGAAAAATATTAAAATAGATGTAATGAATACCTTTAACGCCTTCAACTTTTAGTTTTCAATCATAAATGACATAAGTAATAATGACTGTTGTACAATTTTTTATGTATTTTTTAAATTTTTTATATATTCAGCAACTCTGATCATTATTTTTATTATTTTTTGCACTTCCGGGACTAAAACTCTTCTTTAGTCTTAATTTTTAGGGACTTAGGTTCTAAATTTGATCCCAAGGGATTATTTTTCATATTTAATCCCGTTGACAAGGAATTGAATTAATTAATCCCGTTGTCAAGTAAATACGTGCTATTTGTTACAGAGAATTTATGGTAACAATATAAATATTTGTCATAAAATTTACTGTCAAAATTACAAAATGTGTATTCTTTTAAACTATTTTGCATTCGTTTGAGGATGAAGTGCAAAAAATAGCGTATATACCACATAAAGTACCTTTAATCCCTCAGGTGATTATTTCCCTCACCTTCGGCTCGTGAAATAAACTTCACCCTCAGGATTAAATAATGCACTTTAGCAGAGCTGGGCAGTAATGCATTACAAGTAATTACATTACGTAATTTCATTACATTTTTTTAAATAATTAATTTTGTAATGATATTGTCATTACATTACATATCTTAGTAATGTGTAATGTATTGCATTACTTTTTGACAGTAATTTTAAGTGTCACATTACGCAATACATTTGCAAAAATTACGCATGCGTGGTTCAGTACAGTATTAAAAATTAATTTGTTCGCTATATCATCCGATCTTAAACGACTTTATACGAACAGGAACATAGCCGTCGTTGCCATGGAAACAACGGAACAACACACAAGAACGAACATGTTGCCTTGCATGCTCATGCTATCTTGTCTTGTGTCTTGTTTAGTAAACAAAAAACAAACACAGATTTTTGACTGATATTATAGTTTACCTACTAATACTAGCTTGAATACAAATACAACAGCAAGTTTTTGTTAATAATGATTAAATCAGAATAACCTATTTACTTGGTTTATTATCTTATTTATTAATAAAAACTATATATTATAAACAAAAATTTAGTGTCGATACGATTTTAAAAACAAAATTTAGATTCTTTACAATTTTTCCAGTAATTTGATTACCATCTTGATTCTTGAAAAAGTAATGTGTAATGTAATTACGATAAAATTGTAATGGTAATTACATTACATTTATCAGATTTTTAAAAAGTAATGTGTAATGTGTAATTCTGAGTCTTTTTTTCTCGTTAATTGTAATGGTATTGGAACTACAATTTTCAAGTAATGTGCCCAACACTGCACTTTAGTCCCTCAATATACCGGGTGTAGAATTTTTTTCTGATCTATAGGAAATGCAATGTTAAAATTTTAATTTTGCTCTAAGTTTTTACCTATTGCTTTTAAAGCCAAACTGTAAATACAAAAGATGTTCAGAATAACGAGCCCTTATTTATTGATATAAAACGTTCCTGTCACAAGATAAACGTAAATTAAATTTGATAAATTTGAGCTGTTTACAAAGTGCCATGAAAAATAATATGAATTAGTCAGATCAAAAAAATAAACACTTCAATTAATTACGATAAAATGTACCTTATGAAAAAAAGAAGGAAAATAAAGTAATTATTAATTTATTTTTACCTCTTGCCTAGAGAGGTATAGGGATCGTGAAAAAATTCGATGTCGAGATTTTTGTCAATAAGCACGTTTTAGCACCTTTAGAACCTATTTTGACTATTTTCACGATGATGTCTGTGTGTCTGTGTGTGTGTGTGTGTGTGTGTGTGTGTATGTATGGAAGTCTGTATGTGCGCCTACTATAGTCTTTCGTTCTGATTCATTATCTCAAATTCTACTGAACATAAAATTCTAACAATTTGCATTATACATTTATATATGTTAATGAAGAGCTGATTAGATTTTGGTAAAAATCTGCCAACCGGAAATGGTATTTTCTTGAAGCATTTTAACATTTTTTGCAAAAAATATAGGAAATACTGCGATAGTTACAATTTCTCATGCGACATTTGAAAGAACAAATTACCTCTTACAATATTTATTTAACAACTTTTCTATATCTCTTACCAATAAATGAAAATTATTTTTCAAAAATGTGTAATTTTACCTACCACGATTTGTAAATTATAATATAGGAAAAAAAATTAAAAACAAAAATGAAATGTCAATGTGACAGATGAACCAGACGTATACAGTTTCTGAAATTTTTGTGAAACCATTTTTAAATATAAATATAATTAACTGGGTTTAAAACTGGAGTCGAAATATAAATTAAAAACTGACTGAATTCCATTAAGTATCATCGATTTATTATTATTATTATAACTGGATATAATGTAATAAGGTAATAATAAAATAAAAATTGTATCTACAAAGAGCTAATTTGATTTCAATGCCAATAGGAATCGGTACTTTGCTTGAAGAACTATAACAAAAATTACAAAAACTAGCCTAACCAAATCCAAATTCACATATTACAGTGTCAAGGCGGGAGGTCATGTGCTGGCCACAACAGATTTTTTTGATTAGTGAATCCTTCTTATAGTCCAATAAATCAATTAGAACAACTATTTCAAATATGTCAACTGTCAGAGTGACGGAATAAATATTTTTGTTTTGTTTAATTTTACATGGCAGTCTGAAACTAGCCTAAATTGTTAATTTTTATTTCATGTTTATTTCGTGAAAGAAATCGATTTGAACAAAAAATTTAAGCTTATTCGATGCAGTTTTTTATTCTGAATATCTTTTGTATTTACACTTTTACTCTAAAATCAATAGGTAAAAACTTAGAGCAAAATTAAAATTTTAACATTGCATTTCCTATAGGTCAGAAAACAATTCTACACCCGGTATAATATACTATTAATTAAATACTTATTTCGGGCAGCAATAGATGGCAGCACATGAAACCACATAAATGAAATTATATATAGCTGTCGACCACCTGCTGTTTACAGTATACATGTCTATTGACGTATAATGATATAGGGACATTTTTTCAGGTTTGACTATATCTAAAAGTGCGACGGAAGACGCCTTCTTGAAGAACCACGAATGACTCACTATTAAAGTTATTTATTCATTACTTACTTATATTATATTTACATTTCTTTTCAGTATTAACATGGAAAATATATTTTATTTTAAAAAACATTAAAATTTTATTCAGTATGATAATGTTTATTTCGGTAATAATCTTAATCTTAACTATTTTAAAACAATATAGGTTGTTATAATAACTTCAACACAAATTTTCACAACCTGCTCCAACTTTATATGGCTTCTGTCCAATATAATTACCCCTGAAATTATAAAATTAAAAAAACATTAGTTTGATAATTATTTAGGTCAAATTTCCAAACAATAATGATAATACTTTTACTTAACTAAGTAATAATATAAGTAATGCTTTTCAAATTTATAGTGTTAGGTATTTAATGTTTTATTAAATTGAAATAAAGTTAATAATTATTTAGGTAAAATTTTAAAATAATAATAAATTGTTTTTATTTCAGATGTACCTAATGCTCTTTAAATAAATAGCATGTAATTTAATAATTTTACAAGTAAAAAATATGAATAACAAATCCAAGCTAGCTATGCCCACGTCAAATTTAGTTCTCCTCGGCAAATATAGGGGCGCTACGAACTGTGTTTCAAGCAAAAGCATCTAGATTCCTATCTTTAGCTTGTTTATCGATGGTGTGGTGACCACACCAGATTTTTTTGTCTGGTATCATTTAAGAATAATAATTAACTTATGTATTTCGGTATCTTGTAGTCCTTGTAGTCCATGATCGTTTAACATTTGTGACTACGTAAAATTTAAATGATTGTGACATATGACAGTGACAGTGACAATAGTTTAATATTGTTGTCCTATGTCTAAAATCATTAATTTCGAAATTAATTAAATTAATGTTTTAAGGCATAGGACACCCTTTATAACATAAGAAGATGCAAAAATACACACAACAGAATAATAAAATATAGGGTGTTCCATTTGAAAAATACGAGTTATAGCCATTTGAAATTGAGTAAATTTGATTCTCTGTATTGAACACCCTGTATAATAACATTTAAAAAAAGTTATGTCAGAACAAAGAGTATAGTTACAGCTGTACAGAAAAAAAAATTCTTAATTTTTACTATTAAAATAACTTCAGTACGCCTTTATAAAACAATACGTGTATTCGGCTTTTTTTAGAGAAAAAATTGAATAACTTGGCAACGCCGCGGAAAACTAAAATGAAACTTATATTTTCGTATAGGTAAATAAAATACAATTCAAAATATATAAAAATATATAGGGTGTTTCATTTAAAAAAAGACAAACAATTATTGCCAAGTCGTTATGCAACACCCTGTATATGTGAAAATAATTTTAAGTTATGCTCCTTGAGTAGATGAAAAATTCTGTTAATAAATTTATGCTGTATTTTTAACGACAAGGGAGATATCGACGACGGGCATTTCGATGACTCACCCTGTATGTAATTGTGCCCGGCGCCATCTCTTCTCTTGCTGCCCAAATGTACTAATTTCAAAACTTTTGCAATACATTATTTTTACCTCTCGCCTAGAGAGGTATAGGGATCGTGAAAAAATTCGATGTCGAGATTTTTGTCAATTAGCACGTTTTAGCACCTTTAGAACCTATTTTGACTATTTTCACGATGATGTCTGTGTGTGTGTGTGTGCGTGCGTGTGTGCGTGTGTGCGCGTGTGTGTGCGTGTGTGCGCGTGTGTGTGCGTGTGTGAGTGTGTGTGTGTGTGTGTGTGTGTGTGTGTGTGTGTGTGTGTGTGTGTGTGTGTGTGTGTGTGTATGAAAGTCTGTATGTACGCCTACTATAGCCTTTCGTCCCGGTTCATTATCTCAAATTCTACTGAACATAAAATTCTAATATTATGCATTATACATTTATATATGTTAATGAAGAGCTGAAAAGATTTTGGTAAAAATCCACCAACCGGAAATGGTACTTTTCTTGTAGCACTATAACATTTTTTGCAAAAATTGTATAAAATAATGCGATTGTTACAATTCGACATACCACACATGAATGAATAAATTACATTGTACAATATTTAATCTTACTTGTGTCTATATCTTTAACCAATAAAGAAATATAATTTTTTTAAATATATAATTTTACCTACCACGATTTATGAATCCCGAAATAGAAATAAAATTTAAAACAAAAATAAAATTGTCAATGTGACAGATAAACAGAAATAATATAATGTATGATTATTTTATATTATTTTATATCAAATGTTGTACGGTGTTGTTGTATTTTATTTAAATTAAAGCTTAATATTTGGTTAAATACGAGGTTAAATAATAATACTTCAATGTCAAGGCGAGAGGTATTGGCCTAGTTTACACCGGGAGACCTGACATAGGCCAGACCCATATCTGACCTATTCTAGGCCCAGACCCGGGTTGTTTACACCGCATATCAAAAGAGCCTAAACAGGTCAGATATAGGTGTGATATAGGTACTTATTCACGCCATCTAGATGTTCAAGTTTAAGATAAAAAACAAGAATACTTTATTACCCAGTTTTTAAATTTGGTTAATTTCAAGTGTCAAACTCTTCAAACGTCATTTTTATTTGGACTGTTGAAAATTTTTATTTAAACTTTAAAATGTTGTGGTGGATTCAAATGAAAACAAATAATATTTGAACATTCGAAGGATAAAACTTAAACGAAAAATTATAAAGAAAAGAAAAGAAGTGTTATTAAACATAGAGAAAGATGCCGTAGAACAAAATAACACTTTCAATCAACTTTTTATGAACTACATCACCAATTCGTATATAAATTTTAATTTAATTACTTATAAAAGATCATTGTGGATGTAGAATAGAAGTACGGATTTTTGGAATCGTATAGTATTATTGGATTACGACAACGCAGAATGGATTTCTGTTTCACTTTCTCCCCAATTACTTCCTTTTATTTTTTTATCACTCATAATAATTAATATCAATAAAAACCAATATAAAAACACTCAATCAAATAATAAGTGCGCTCAAAACGGCCTAACCTCAAAACCCTTGCTCAAAGTCAAAACTTCCAGTCAAACGTCAAACTCGTATGAAAACAACATTTACCCCCTCTACCGATTAATTTGTAAACTATTTTATCTATCTGTTTACACCGCAATGAATACGTTTGGGCTGAGGCCTAGTATAGGTCAGGCCACATGTAAAAGTGACCTGACCTATGCCAGGCCGCTTCATATTTTAAGTGTTTACACAAGGCGGCCTAGCAACATTTGGGTCGAATTTGGGGTATAGGTCGAATATAGGTCTGCGGTGTAAACTAGGCCATTGTAACGGCCACGTCAGATTTTTTATTTTTAATGTTTATATAAATTTATATAGAACAAAAAGTAAAACAGTTTTTTCTCTAATTTAATTTTTATATTTAATTTTAATAGTATACTACAATATTAAATGGTATTTGCTCAAAAAATATTTTTATAATTTTCGTGACATAGGTATTAATAATTCCACCGATTGAGATTTTTCTGACAGTTTTTTTTCGCTTCGCCCTCGAAAATTCATTACTCCTGATTCCATGACGTGTTACTGAATTCGTAAACGTAAAATAACCATTGCTAATAATACAGTAGATAATAATAATTAACACTTTTTTTTCAAAATCGGCATGAAAATCGTCATTTTCAGACTAATTTGCGGCATGAAAGTAAGATTTTCATGACTAGGCATGAAAATGTTATTTTCATGCCTAGTCATTTTTACTTTCAACTTTGTTTACTTGTCATGACAACTTTTTCTAAAATTTGTTACAGCTCTGATGATTTGTCACAGCTCTGATGATTTATGCAAACCTAATTTTTTTTATAATTTTAAGCTTAATTGCCGATTTTAAAAAAATAGAATACATCACACGTCATAAAAATGTCTTTGCTTGACTCGGAGGCTTTGAAGAAATGCTCGGACGCTGCGCATCCTCGCATTCTTCAAACGCCTCCTCGTCTGCAATGAAACATTTTCATGACTTGTAATGTAATATACTATAACACAGAAAAATATTAAAATAGATGTAATGAATACCTTTAACGCCTTCAACTTTTAGTTTTCAATCATAAATGACATAAGTAATAATGACTGTTGTACAATTTTTTATGTATTTTTTAAATTTTTTATATATTCAGCAACTCTGATCATTATTTTTATTATTTTTTGCACTTCCGGGACTAAAACTCTTCTTTAGTCTTAATTTTTAGGGACTTAGGTTCTAAATTTGATCCCAAGGGATTATTTTTCATATTTAATCCCGTTGACAAGGAATTGAATTAATTAATCCCGTTGTCAAGTAAATACGTGCTATTTGTTACAGAGAATTTATGGTAACAATATAAATATTTGTCATAAAATTTACTGTCAAAATTACAAAATGTGTATTCTTTTAAACTATTTTGCATTCGTTTGAGGATGAAGTGCAAAAAATAGCGTATATACCACAGGACTAAAGTACCTTTAATCCCTCAGGTGATTATTTCCCTCACCTTCGGCTCGTGAAATAAACTTCACCCTCAGGATTAAATAATGCACTTTAGCAGAGCTGGGCAGTAATGCATTACAAGTAATTACATTACGTAATTTCATTACATTTTTTTAAATAATTAATTTTGTAATGATATTGTCATTACATTACATATCTTAGTAATGTGTAATGTATTGCATTACTTTTTGACAGTAATTTTAAGTGTCACATTACGCAATACATTTGCAAAAATTACGCATGCGTGGTTCAGTACAGTATTAAAAATTAATTTGTTCGCTATATCATCCGATCTTAAACGACTTTATACGAACAGGAACATAGCCGTCGTTGCCATGGAAACAACGGAACAACACACAAGAACGAACATGTTGCCTTGCATGCTCATGCTATCTTGTCTTGTGTCTTGTTTAGTAAACAAAAAACAAACACAGATTTTTGACTGATATTATAGTTTACCTACTAATACTAGCTTGAATACAAATACAACAGCAAGTTTTTGTTAATAATGATTAAATCAGAATAACCTATTTACTTGGTTTATTATCTTATTTATTAATAAAAACTATATATTATAAACAAAAATTTAGTGTCGATACGATTTTAAAAACAAAATTTAGATTCTTTACAATTTTTCCAGTAATTTGATTACCATCTTGATTCTTGAAAAAGTAATGTGTAATGTAATTACGATAAAATTGTAATGGTAATTACATTACATTTATCAGATTTTTAAAAAGTAATGTGTAATGTGTAATTCTGAGTCTTTTTTTCTCGTTAATTGTAATGGTATTGGAACTACAATTTTCAAGTAATGTGCCCAACACTGCACTTTAGTCCCTCAATATACCGGGTGTAGAATTTTTTTCTGATCTATAGGAAATGCAATGTTAAAATTTTAATTTTGCTCTAAGTTTTTACCTATTGCTTTTAAAGCCAAACTGTAAATACAAAAGATGTTCAGAATAACGAGCCCTTATTTATTGATATAAAACGTTCCTGTCACAAGATAAACGTAAATTAAATTTGATAAATTTGAGCTGTTTACAAAGTGCCATGAAAAATAATATGAATTAGTCAGATCAAAAAAATAAACACTTCAATTAATTACGATAAAATGTACCTTATGAAAAAAAGAAGGAAAATAAAGTAATTATTAATTTATTTTTACCTCTTGCCTAGAGAGGTATAGGGATCGTGAAAAAATTCGATGTCGAGATTTTTGTCAATAAGCACGTTTTAGCACCTTTAGAACCTATTTTGACTATTTTCACGATGATGTCTGTGTGTCTGTGTGTGTGTGTGTGTGTGTGTGTATGTATGGAAGTCTGTATGTGCGCCTACTATAGTCTTTCGTTCTGATTCATTATCTCAAATTCTACTGAACATAAAATTCTAACAATTTGCATTATACATTTATATATGTTAATGAAGAGCTGATTAGATTTTGGTAAAAATCTGCCAACCGGAAATGGTATTTTCTTGAAGCATTTTAACATTTTTTGCAAAAAATATAGGAAATACTGCGATAGTTACAATTTCTCATGCGACATTTGAAAGAACAAATTACCTCTTACAATATTTATTTAACAACTTTTCTATATCTCTTACCAATAAATGAAAATTATTTTTCAAAAATGTGTAATTTTACCTACCACGATTTGTAAATTATAATATAGGAAAAAAAATTAAAAACAAAAATGAAATGTCAATGTGACAGATGAACCAGACGTATACAGTTTCTGAAATTTTTGTGAAACCATTTTTAAATATAAATATAATTAACTGGGTTTAAAACTGGAGTCGAAATATAAATTAAAAACTGACTGAATTCCATTAAGTATCATCGATTTATTATTATTATTATAACTGGATATAATGTAATAAGGTAATAATAAAATAAAAATTGTATCTACAAAGAGCTAATTTGATTTCAATGCCAATAGGAATCGGTACTTTGCTTGAAGAACTATAACAAAAATTACAAAAACTAGCCTAACCAAATCCAAATTCACATATTACAGTGTCAAGGCGGGAGGTCATGTGCTGGCCACAACAGATTTTTTTGATTAGTGAATCCTTCTTATAGTCCAATAAATCAATTAGAACAACTATTTCAAATCTGTCAACTGTCAGAGTGACGGAATAAATATTTTTGTTTTGTTTAATTTTACATGGCAGTCTGAAACTAGCCTAAATTGTTAATTTTTATTTCATGTTTATTTCGTGAAAGAAATCGATTTGAACAAAAAATTTAAGCTTATTCGATGCAGTTTTTTATTCTGAATATCTTTTGTATTTACACTTTTACTCTAAAATCAATAGGTAAAAACTTAGAGCAAAATTAAAATTTTAACATTGCATTTCCTATAGGTCAGAAAACAATTCTACACCCGGTATAATATACTATTAATTAAATACTTATTTCGGGCAGCAATAGATGGCAGCACATGAAACCACATAAATGAAATTATATATAGCTGTCGACCACCTGCTGTTTACAGTATACATGTCTATTGACGTATAATGATATAGGGACATTTTTTCAGGTTTGACTATATCTAAAAGTGCGACGGAAGACGCCTTCTTGAAGAACCACGAATGACTCACTATTAAAGTTATTTATTCATTACTTACTTATATTATATTTACATTTCTTTTCAGTATTAACATGGAAAATATATTTTATTTTAAAAAACATTAAAATTTTATTCAGTATGATAATGTTTATTTCGGTAATAATCTTAATCTTAACTATTTTAAAACAATATAGGTTGTTATAATAACTTCAACACAAATTTTCACAACCTGCTCCAACTTTATATGGCTTCTGTCCAATATAATTACCCCTGAAATTATAAAATTAAAAAAACATTAGTTTGATAATTATTTAGGTCAAATTTCCAAACAATAATGATAATACTTTTACTTAACTAAGTAATAATATAAGTAATGCTTTTCAAATTTATAGTGTTAGGTATTTAATGTTTTATTAAATTGAAATAAAGTTAATAATTATTTAGGTAAAATTTTAAAATAATAATAAATTGTTTTTATTTCAGATGTACCTAATGCTCTTTAAATAAATAGCATGTAATTTAAAGTTCTATGAAACCGCAACTATGTCGGTTTAGAAATTAGAAATTCACACAAATTACTCAATTAGGTATGTGTAAAATTATTAAAATTATTCATACTTACGCAGGTCCGTAATTGCATACGTATAATTTTTCAAACCACCCGGCTGAATTCTGATAATAAACAAACCCACAGCCAACTAAATATGTATCTGCCCAAACTTCCTGCAATAGCAAATGAAAATATTTATCGCATTTTACTTTATTAAAACAATTTTAATTGTACCGACCTGTGTGTAGTGGTTATAAGTAGATGTACCGAAAGTGTAAGTTTTGTATTCATTGAACCAAGCATCTATTCCAACGACCCAATCTGCAGTTTTATTGTTTAGTGTGCTACCAGACCAATACAAATTTTGACCAACGGCGAATCGACCTGAAATTTGTAAAATATTGTAATAATTTACATAGATACATACATACATAACAATTACGCTATATCCCTAAGCAGGGTTACCACAGACACGATCACCTAAACAGAACACATTCACGTTTTTTCTCACTACTTGTCTAAGAACACACCTTTGTTGCTTTGTTTACATGTGTTTTGACTCAAATTTAAATTATTATTAACCAAAGTAAAATTAAACAAACTGTCGCTATTTATGAAAACATAAGCTTCCAAACTTCCAAGTTATTTACGCTAGAAATAATAATATATACACATGCTGTGCTTATTTACCTCTCGCCACTCAGTACCTACTGTAAGAGAGGCATTAATGATTGTAATCTTGCTAAAATTTCGATAGTGAGTTATCAATTGATAGCACGTTTTCAGGTCCCTAAAACACGATTTTGATAGTTTCGCGATGATGTCTGTGTGTGGATGGATGGATGGATGTTGGAGGTACGATAACTCAAATACAACTGAATAAAAAAATTGAAATTTTGTACATAATATTCTGACATCCTAGATTAGATTAGATTTTGGTGTTGATCGCATAACCGGAAGTGGTAGTTTTTCGAAGATCTGAAGAGTTTTTCTGGAATATCCTCAAAATTTATGGATTAATAGAAATTTTTTTAATAACAATGTATACTACATGTTACTATCTACAATTTGTATTTAAAACGTTGTTTCTATCTAGCATCATTTTCCAATTACAAGAAGTTAAAAATTCTAATTTGTTACAATTTTGATTTATCTGCTTACCAATGAAAACAAAAAATAAAATATTTGAGTGTTAATGTCAAATAAATTTTTGAATTTTTGACAAATTTAAAATATGAAATGTCATTTATTATTTATAAGGTCATGATAAACTTTAATAATATTATAAAAACTACAATTCCCGAATTCCCTTACAATGGTAGGTATATTTGTGAGTACCTAAGTACTTTCATACACATTACCTATATTAGTAAAATAGTAGAGTGTGGCGAGAGGTCATGTGTATTATTATGTGTAGTATTCAGGTTAAAAATGTTTGTTATGATCAAAATAAAAAATCTGACGTGGCCATCACACAACCTTCCGCCATATCTAGACTTTAAACAGAAATGTATACGTACAATCCGATGCCCATTTAAAATATACAAATAAAAATCTAAAATATTCAAACACATAAATTAGTATCACCTGTAGTATCCTCCGTTCAGTTACTACATTTAATAGCTTACTTATGACTTATAAAGCGCTAGTATGCCAACTTGTCACTCGTCTCACCTGTCAATATTTCAACGTTTTATTTGATAAATTTATTTTTTAAATTTTACTGCAGTTCTTTAATGATACGATACCAGATAAAGACAATTTTTTTATAACGTAAATTGCAAATAACTTTTCCTCTTATTCTTATTACAAATAAATACTATATCCAAATTTACAGAAATTTTTGACACTTAATCTTTTCAATCTTCAAAAAATATCACTTCCGGTGAAGATATTTGTACCAAAATCTAATGAGCTCTTCCTATTCGTATACAATTGTAAAATACCAAATATCAAAATTTTTGGGTAATTCGTATTTGAGTTATCTGACAGACGGCATCGGCCCGGACCACACACATACACACACACACGCACACACACAACCTTTCCAGCTGTTAATATTAATATTATTAGTTCAGTTTTAGATGGCAAAATATCACAAACTTGACAAGAATTTAACCAGCACAAACTTCGTGAAACATTTTTATCCTGGCACATTTATTTTGCCTCGTCCACATTCACTATTCATTTCATGCAAAAGTTCGCTTACTCTTCACCGCACATCAATCACATCAATCTATTTACTCACCGGACGTCAACGCAATCATATTATATTATTATACATAAGAGATAGTAAGTAATGCATTAAATAGTCATAGCTTAATCATTTGTTTCTGTAAGTTAGGAAGGTTAGGTAGGTACATTATTTTTTTGTAATTATAAATCTTCACAGAATAGATATGATAAAATGAGTAATAATATTGCGTCGTCATTAGATTTGTAAATAATACCATAATTACGTTTAAACATGGAAAATTGCAAATTGAAAATATAGATAGGTGTACAGGGTGTACAGTTACGTCACAATTTATATATACTATGTATATTTTCACTTATAAGTTCACTTGTGCATTAATTCTTTCCGGAATATTTTTTAGTGCTTTCCAACAACGTCTTAATTATCTCGAGTATTATACGAGACATGAATGAATGCATAAATCGCTATGACACCACAGCTCTATTTTTGAATTCTTTTTACAATAGAAACTTATTAATTTCAGTTAAGTTACTCAAGCTACTAGTAACAAATTTCCGACAAAATTTTTATATAACCATGTTTAATATTATTGTAATCAATTCATCAATTGGCTGATATTTGTGTCACGCGATTTTCTGTTTAAAAATATGTAATTGCATTGGGATGAAAGCATCGGATTCATCAATAAATTTAGAAATTTAAGAAATAATGTTAAATTATCTTATAATAGTTGATAATAATCGGTATAAATGATTAATAAAATAGTGTTATAATTATAACTATTTTTTGAAAACCTAAAAAAATTATATTACAAACATTAAATATTAAATATATAAGTAGAAGTAGGTTAGCTAATAAAAGTGCACAATAAATCATTTTTGCTATAATAAACTGCGACATACATGTCCGTGGTTATGGAATGGGACAAATAATATTTATTCATATGATAAAGATAATGTTACCATTTAATATGCAATTATTCAAAATGCTGTAGTAATACTTACTATCGGTTACTTTTACATGAGCGAAGACACAAGTTTCGGCAATTTTTTGAGCTTGGTTTGCCAGGCTAGCATCCCATGACTAAAAATAGATAATAAAATATATATTATTTTGGGGAAATAACCCTACTTTGTAACTAATTAAAGATACAGGATGTAAAAAAACCAAAACTATACTTTTCTAATACTAATGTAAGAGTTGAATTAAAAAAATAAATTGTATCGATTATTAACTATAGTCCATTTTTTAAGAACAGAGTGTGGGCAACATAGGAGCCGTTTGACCTTGCTTTTTGATTGGATAATACCGTAGTCAAGTTTACACTGTGGAAAAATTGATCTCTTTCCCAACTTTTATCTGTTTCTGTCTCTGTCATTCGAACCAGATTTATATGCATAGGCGTAGAAACTCATTTTACCTATAATTTCTGAATAGTATAATGAAAATATTTTTTTAAATAATGCTATAATATAAAAACCAGTGATTGAAATATATTTTAACGCGCTGTGCGCCATTTTAACAATTTTTCTTGCTGAAATATTTGTGTATTGCTTTTTCTTTATATTGTGGTATAAATACAAATTTATATTTTAATATTAACATGGCTGATAAACCAAGTAGGTACATCAAAAGGTGCTGCGAAAAATCCTAGTGGACAGAGGTTAATGGCTTACAATGTTTTGATGTTGCTATAATACTCCTATATAATACTAAATTTAAATTTATTTGCTAATACAATTGTTATTATTATTAAATTCTTTTGAAAGTTAATACATTCATTTAAATGACTGTTCATTTTATTATACGTATTTTATTTCCTAATTAAAAATAATAGCAACTTCATGCATTTAAAAGATTATTATTTTTTTAAATAATTCATTTTGAGATTTAAATTTAGCGCACAATTTTATTTATTGTGTTGTGTAAACCGCTCCGCGCCCGCAGCGTCATCTACTCTGTTCTTTAAAAAATGGACTAAGATATGCATTTAAACTTACCATTCTTTTCATGTTTGAAGATTTTGGTTGTCCTGGAACTCTACCATTTGCAATGTTTAACCGAATTTGATTATGCCGAGTTACAATAGTATTCTGCTCATTGGACGATACTCCCCTTGCTACCAGAAATAAAAATTAATATATTTAAATATTGATGCATGTTATAAGAAAATCAAATATGAATATTATTTTATGCCCAATAATCAATAGTTATATCCCGAGTGTTTTGCATTCAATAGATTAAATTTGGCATGTCTTGCTTATGTAATAAATTTTGCTTAAAAAGTGTTTGAGTACATAATAATAATTTGAAAAAAAACCGTGATTGTAGGTCGAGGGATTTTATATGAACAACACTTTTTTGAAAACAAATTTTTTAAAATAAGCCAGAGCCGATTATTTCATGAATTCGAGGATTTGTGTGTACTTACAGTATTCATGGGAACATTTTTTGCAACCAAAACGTTGATTCTGACATCTATCTGACATCTTATTTAAATAAATAAATGTCGTTGTAATACGTAACTTCGACGTAACCATTGTAACGAAATCAAATCGTTTGTTATTTTTTTACTTCTGCCAGTTAAATGTCAAAAATGAATAAATTAAATTGGCTTGAAATGAATAATGGGCTCATCAACCATCTCTTTTTTTTGTGAATCTTTATAAAAATATACCGGGTGTCTCAAAAAACTGGTTCGTTCGAAATAACTTTTTTATTAATAAGGCAATGTTGTGAAATTTAGTATGAGTAAATAAGGTATAAGAAGGCATCAAAATAAAACATATTATTTACAAAAGTATCACTTCCGGATAAACCGGAAATGACATTATCTTTCATATTTCAAATATAACATCCTTTATATTTTTACATATTTGAACTCTAAGTACGGTTATGAGTCCATATGAGTATCACAAATCTAGATTTCATTCAAAATATTTCAAGAAAAAGTCAAAATAAAGAACATCAAAAAAAGTTACAAAATTTTACATTTGAAAAACAATTAACCTGCGATAGGTGAAAATAATTATTCACAATCATTCGAAGGTCCTAAAATATGTGTGAACGAAAATGGTGGTCACGGTGGCCGCTTTGAACATTTTCTATTATTTTTTAATTCGTTATCTTTTGTTTGTATTTCATTAATAGCCCAGTCAAATTAGATTTTTTAGTGGAAAAAATAGTAGAACGCTGGATTTTGGTATACACCTTCCCAGTACCTACCTGTATCAACAAAACACTAAAAGTCTCAATCGATTGAACTGGAGCTCCATCCGCCTTTTTGAAAAAATGGCCGCTGTCTATTGTTTTTAATTTTTATCTCGTAAATTTGTTATAAAATGGTATAGGTACATATTTTTTATGAAAGTTTTCGAGAAAATCGTGAAAATGTATTTTGAAAAAACGATAAGTAGTAGTTTATGTCTCATCATACGAAAACAGCTGTATTTTTTTATGAATAAAAATATGGATTTCCGGTTTGCACAATCCAATTTCCTGAATACTCTTCTATGAGTAAAATAATTTTCAAATTTTTTGACACAAGGATAGTTTTCTCAAAAATTCATCAAAATAATAATTCTGCACACCCTACCAAGAAAGTCATACTACGCCACTGATTTAAATTACAATTAGTAATTATTATTAAATTTAAATGTTGCCTTCTCCAAATTTTTTATCAATATTATTAATTTGTTTGTTTGTGAACGTTTTAAAAGAAAAATACATTTTTTTTCAGTTTAGCATATTTCTTTCATATATTTGTAAAATTGTATATATGTATGAAGCATATTTTGCCCTAAATTTTCTGCATATTGCATACATATTTGTACTATTTTTCTTGTATATAATTCGGTTTTTATTTATGATAATTCTATTCTTGTATAAAAGCCATAAACAAAACATAATTTTATCGCTTTGATAAAATGGCAGGTAACTTTTTGCAAGTGATAAAACCTTATACGTATTTATAATTTTCTTAGCTACCAAATAATACACTAAAATGTCATTTGCTTCATATTTGTAATATTTGTGAATGAAACGATTAGATTTAATCTTTTCTATTTAGGCGTTATTAAATGTTCACTTACTTACCAAAAAGTTTTTTGCAAACGGCATCGCTACTTGCAAGAAAACTTAAAACCACAATAACAACGATGTGTACGCACTTCATTTTACAATGATTCTGACACACTGAAGTAAATATTTGCATTATATACCTGACGTTTATCAACCGTAATTTATTTTACCTACAATAATTGCTCATACGTATGTTATACTAACGTTTAATTTTCTTATCTGTTTTCACTTATAAACATTGAATTTATCAAAGCGTATTCACTGTGTTGATATTCTATGTTGTGTTTGCATGACACACAATTTTATTCGGAAATAAAAAATTGGATGGGATTAGCGAGCCGCAGTAAAGGTAGTGGCGAACCAGGGACGTAACTAAGAGTGGGCCTGGGTGGTCTAGGGCCCACCCTGCAAAGTCTTGACCCACCCAGTGGCCCACCTAAAAATTTTACAATATTTTTACATGAGTTTACGAAAGAGATACCTATATTTAAAATATTACATAATACTAGGTAAGAGATATAGATATATACTTAATTGAGGCAAAATAAATGTTTATAATTATGAATAGTATGAATTAGTAAATGTTGTATTTTTGAATAGATATAATGTATTAACTTGTCAGTCTGAGTGCTCCTGCAATCTTTATCTATATATGCATACAAATATTTGATATCATTTTATTTACTGGGTACTTACTGTTTTTCTACCAAATTAATTTCAGGAGAAACTATACTCGTAAGTTCGGCATTGAAAAAATTTTCCAAAACAAAATTTTTACTACCTATAATTATGTCTTGCCCACTTTAATTTTTTATGGTCCACCCGTGGCCCACATGAAAGAAATCCTAGTTACGTCTCTGTGGCGAACTGTCAGTTTAAAATTTAAATAGATATTACCTCCATTATTTATATTATCATGTGTATTTATAAACTTTATTTACTTGGTTTATATTATATTTTTATATTTTATTTAATTTTGAGATAATATCACGTTATGAATTTATTTTTGCGAGTCTGAAACGACAAAATAATTTTAAAACTATCTTGTCCACAAGTGAATAAATCTTTATTTAAAGTTAAAGTTAGTTTTAAAAATAATTTTTGAAACGTCCATATTGAATAAAGAAACTTAATATAAAATACAAGTTTAATAATTTAATTTTTGCACTTCCGGGACTAAAACTCTTCTTTAGTCTTTATGTTTAGGGACTAAGGTTCTTAATTTGATCCCATGGGATTATTTTTCATATTTAATCCCGTTGTCTAGAAATTGAATTAATTATTCCCGTTGTCAAGTAAATACGTGCTATTTGTTACAGAGTATCTATGGTAACAATATAAATATTTGTCATAAAATTTACTGTCAAAATTGCAAAATGTGTATTCTTTTAAACTATTTTGCATTCATTTGAGGATGAAGTGCAAAAAATAGCGTATATACCACAGGACTAAAGTATCTTTCATCCCTCAGGTGATTATTTCCCTCACCTTCGGCTCGTGAAATAAACTTCACCCTCAGGATTAAATCATGCACTTTAGTCTCTCAATATATAATATACTATTTCATTCATATGCTTTTAACTTCAGACTGTGTGGCCTCCACCTCCCTCCAATTTAGTTGCTTATGGAGTAAAAATATATGACATCGGGTGTTATCTCATGTCCTTATTATATTTCGTGACTATTACTTTTTTAATTAATTCTCAGTAATTTCGTTTATGCTTTGTTCGTGCAATAATATAGTGACATTTTTTAAATCCTTTATATTAACTTCACCGTCTTACGTACGTATGTACGGCAAAAAAACAAAAGTCAAAAATGACCTACTTCCCGGGATCCTATCGAGCTGAAATTTTGGAAATAGACTTTTGTCACCTAAGAATGCACTTTGGCACAAGAAAAAATCTGATGTGGCCAGCACAAGACCTCCCGCCATACCCTACGCTTTTTAACTCTGAAATTTAGTACATAGGCTCGTTGTGACCAAACATTTACTTTGGCACAAGAAAAATCTGATTTGGCCAGCACAAGACCTCCCGCCATACCCTACTCTTTTTAACTCTTTCTTGAAACACACTATCTAAGAAAGAGTTATAATGAAAACAAAAATTTAAATAAATATCGATCGAGTCTCATAAATAAAGGATTTATAGTCAAAAACTTTGTTTTATCGGGTTCATTTTTTTCAGGTTGCACTCCATTGACTATATCTAAATGTGCGACGGAAGTCGCGTTCTTGAAGAACCACGAATGACTCATTATTAAAGTTATTTATTCATTACTTATTATTTCTACATTATTTCTTTTCAGTAACATTAAGATTTTATTCAGTATGATAATGTTCATTTCGTTAATAATCTTAATTATTTTAAAACAAAAGTTGTTATAATAAATTTAACACAAATTTTCACAACCTGCTCCAACTTTATATGGCGTCTGTCCAACCAAATTACCCCTGAAATAATAAAATTAAAAAAACATTAGTTCGATAATAATTTAGGTCAGATTTTCAAACAATAATTAACAGTAATGATAATACTTTTAAAATGTATAATGTTATTTAAAGTTTTATTAAATTGAATTAAAGTTAATAATTATTTAGGTAAAGTTTTAAAACAATAATAAATTGTTTTTATTTCATTTGTAATGCTCTTTAAATAAATAGTAGGTATGTAATTTAAAGTTCTATGAAATTGTGACTGCGTCGGTTTAGAAATTAAAAATTCACTCAAATTATTTAATTAGGTACCTATGTGTAAAATTATTAAAATTATTTATACTCACGCAGGTCCATAATTGCATACGTATAACTTTTCATACCACTCGGCTGAATTCTGATAATAAACAAACCCACAGCCAACTAAATAGGTATCTGCCCAAACTACCTACAATAACAAAAAAATAGTTATCGCATTTTACTTTATTAAAACAATTTTAATTATACCGACCTGTGTATAGTGGTTATAAGTAGATGTACCGAAAGTGTAATTTTTGTATTCATTGAACCAAGCATCTATTTCAGCGACCCAATCTGCTGTTTTATTGTTTACTGTGCTAGCAGACCAATACAAATTTTGACCAACGGAGAATCGTTCTGAAATTTGTGAAATATTGTAATACACTCCGCGTCAAAAAAAAGGTCCCACTTGAAATTGTGAAAAAATCAACAAATTTCAAACCGCTAACTCAGCGAGTTTTCGATGGATTTCGATGAACTTTCGACTCCAAGAAAGTTCAAAGTGTCTACTTTAAGGACATCTATTCAATTTTTGTTATAACCCTCTCTGCACCCCTGCAACCCCCCTATGAAAAAAAAGTGTTTTCAGGGGAAAATTTTTTCAACTAAAATTCAATCAATTCTCTGTAAATTTTTCGAAAAACGAAGGTCCTACGATGATTGGATAAAAAGTTATGCGAGAAAATTAAGTTGCATTTTGAGTTTTTTGAGTCATTACTCGCCACTTGTTGATCAATTCAGATTTACTCTTGACAAAAAGAAAGTTCTAAGTGTCTAGTCCAAAACGATGCATGCAATTTTTGACATAACCCCCTCTGTCCCCTGCAACCCCTCTATGAAAAAGAGTGTTTTCAGGGGGAAAATTTTTCAACTTTGACGATGTACACGGACTAGCAAAATTTTTTTGATCCGATCTGCCTAGATGATAATAAAATTTATTCAATTCTCTGTAAAAAAACGAAGTTCCTACGATGATTAGATAAAAAGTTATGCGAGTTTAAAAATTAAGTTGCATTTTGAGGTTTTTGAGTCATTACTCGGCATTTGTTGATCAATTCAGACGTAACTTAATTTTCAAACTCACATAACTTTTTATCCAATCATCGTAGGAACTTCGTTTTTCGAAAAAATTACAGAGAATTGATTGAATTTTATTGTCATGTAGACAGATCGGATCAAAGTTGAAAATTTTTTCCCCTGAAAACACTTTGTTTTCATAGGGGGGTTGCAGGGGTGCAGAGGGGGTTATAACAAAAATGAATGGATGTCCTTAAAGTAGACACTTTGAACTTTCTTGGAGTCGAAAGTTCATCGAAATCCATCGAAAACTCGCTGAGTTATAGCGGTTTGAAATTTGTTGATTTTTTCACAATTTCAAGTGGGGCCTTTTTTTGACGCGGAGTGTACTATACATACATACGTAGGTTACATACATAAAAATCACGATATATCCCTAAACATAATACATTATTCAAGTTTTTTCTCACTACTAGTCTAAGAACACAATTTTGTTGCTTTGTTGACATGTGTTTTGACTCAAATTTAAATTATTATAACCAAAACAAAATAAAACAAACTGTAGCTATTTATGAAAACACATGGCACATTTATTTTGCTTCGTCCACATTCACTATTCATTTCATGCAAGAGTTCTCTTATTCTTCACCATCAATCCATTTACTCACCGGACGTCCACGCAATTATATATTATTATACATAAGAGATATTAAGGTAGTAAATCCATGGGTAGTGACAACCCAAAATATGACTTAAATTAATATACAGCAGTCATTACAAGTCGTAGAATTTGAATAAAAATTAAAATTTATAGGTAACCGTTGAAATAACGAAGATAATTGAATTTAAAGTTGACACAAAAACGCGCTAAAATACATTGCGTATATGGAGGTTACCAGTAGATTTACTAAACAATTAGAAAGTTTTATATCATAACAACCCAACACATATTTGGAAAACGAATATGTTATTCTTTGATATTTGAGGTATTTATTAGAAAAATAAAAAATATGAGTCACCGCAATAATGGTTGAGAAATCGCATGCAAAAGGTTCCAGTCTCAAGAAAAATGATGTTTTTGACGTACTACTACTGCATTTCAGTGTAAACTTAAATTTCAATTATATTTTTTATTTAATTGGATACCTATGATTTGTAATTAACATCCAAATCTACGATTTTTAATGATTTATTTCTGATTATTTGACTGCTTCGGCCTCACCTCACACCGAAATCACGCACGCTTATGACCGACGGATTTTCCAGCTTAAGTAATGCATTAATTAATCATAGCTTAATCATTTGTTTCTGTAAGTTAGGTAGGTACATTATTTTTTTGTAATTGTAACTTTACACAGAATAGATAGAATAGAATGAGTAATAAAATATTGCGTCGTCATTATTCGTAAATACAAGTAGTACTACTTAGTTATTATACCATAATTACGTACTTAACATGGCAAATTGCAAATTGAAAATATAAATAGGTCTACAGTTTTTATATTATAGGTATATTTTCTATTTAAAATTTCACTTGCGTTATAATAAATATATATAAGAAATTATGTAATTGCATTGGTATGAAAGCAACGGATTAATCAATAAATTTAGAAATTTAAGAAATAATGTTAAATTATCTTATAATAGTTGATAATAACCAGTATAACTGGTTAATAATGATTGAATAATAATGAAAAGGAATAATGTTATAATATTATAACTATTTTTTGAAAAGCTACATAAAATTAAATTACAAACATTAAATAACTAAAAAAGTGCACAATAAATCATTTTTGCTATAATAAACTGTGACATACATGTCTGTAGTTATAAAATGGGACAAATAATATTTATTCATATGATAAAGAAATGATAATGTTAACATTTAATAAGCAATTATTCAAAATGCTGGAGTAATACTTACCATCGGTTACTTGTACATGAGCGAAGACACAAGTTTCGGCAATTTTTTGAGCTTGGTTTGCCAGGCTAGCATCCCATGACTAAAAATAGATAATAAAATATATATTAACTTGGGGAAAGAACCCTACTTTGTAACTAATTCAAGATACAGAATGTAAAATTAAAACTTAAACTATACTTTTCTAATACTAATGTAAGAGTTAAATTTAAAAAATGAATTGTACCTATTATTAACTAAAGGTAATTTCATTCGTAGATATGCATTTAAACTTACCATTCTTTTCATGTTTGAAGATTTTGGTTCGTCTGGAACTCTGCCATTTGCAATGTCTAACCGATGTTCATTATGCCGAGTTACAATTATTGTATTCTGCTCATTGGACGATACTCCGCTTGCTACCAGAAATAAAAATTAATACATTTAAATATTGATGCATGTTATAAGAAAATCAAATATGAATGTTATTTTATGCCCAATATATCCTATAAACAATAGTTATATCCCTAGTGCTCTGAATTAAATAGATGTAATTTGACTTATTTTGCCTATATAATAAATTTTGCTTAAAAAGTGTTTGAGTACATAATAATCATTTGAAAAAACCCGAGACTGTAGGTCAAGGGATTTTATTTGAAATTATTAAAAATGTTCACTTACTTACCAAAAAGTTTATTGCAAACGGCATCGCTTCTTGCACGAAAACTTAAAACCACAATAACAACGATGTGTACGCACTTCATATTACACGATTCTGACACACTGAAGGAAATATTTTGCATTATATATCTGACTTTTAACAACCATAATTTATTTTACCTCCAAAATTTGCCAAAATATGTCATACTAACGTTTAATTTTCTTATCTGGTTACACAACCAAAAGTTAATTTATAATTCCCCCGCAGTTGGAATGAACGTTAACAGTTTAAAAATTATTTTGTTTATTTAAAAAATATTTTCATATAGCTTTTATCTCCTTATAATGGCATCAAGTGAACATTTGGAAAAAAATAATTTTTAATTGCTTTATTTGATTTGTTAATTTTTTCTTCACTTAAATTCGCTTAAATTGTTAATATAAAATTGGAAAATGGAAAATTTATGATTATGAAAATCTATTCTATTAGACATGTAAAAATAATTTGTTAGAGTTAAAAAAATCTCAATTTATTTTTCATAAAGTACAAGGCTTTTTTTAAAAAATAAAAACTGACAAATATTTATTAATTCACTATTTTATAAATCATTGCAAAATAGAAAAAAAATTGTTTCTCAATAAATTTTTATTAATGGATATGTTGAAATAATACCTTAATTTTTTCAGTTCTAAAATTAACATTTAATGGGTTAAAATAATTTTTTATATAAATTATGCGTAATATAGCGGAGCGCGGGGTTGCCGCTTCGGCCGTTCCGAACGTTCTTTTCAACATTAAATATCACAAATAGATATTGAAGACATAGTTCCGGGAATCTGAACTTTTTTAACAAATTTTAACCCTGAGTTGTTGAGATATTAGCAAAAAACCAAACCTCTTTTTTAATTTTCACTGTATTGTTTATAACTTTTGAAATAATTGTTATGCTATTTTGCAATTTTGACTATTTTTTATAGACCTTATTCCAAATCATAATTTTCTCAAAGCTGATACCCAAAGACAAACGCAGAAAAGTGCTGAAGTGTCTTTTTGCAGAAAAATATTAATATTGTATTTTTTGTAATATAGGTAAATTTTATGTAAAATTTGGATGAGGGGGCGAAATGGTACTGCTTTGATTATTAGTGGGGCTGATCTTTTACCCCCCCTCCCCGTAGTCGGCGCCACTGAATGCTCGTGCTTGCCATTGATATGAATTGAAGTAGGTAATGGACGTTCAGCTTTGATTCATATTACTTTTTATGGCTGCTGCTATTCATGATGTTTTGCGTATTACAAAATAAAATACAATATATTATTATCAATGTCATGTTTTGTGATTAGTAATTTTATGTCGCTTTTTTTTAAATTAAAAAGTTTTTATTTTCCGGTGTCCTTTAAAACTACACATTATGTGTGTGTGTGCACGCGCGCGTGTGTGTATGTGTGTGTGTGTGTGTGTGTGTGTGTGTGTGTGTGTGTGTGTGTGTGTGTGTGTGTGTGTGTGTGTGTGTGTGTGTGTGTGTGTGTGTGTGTGTGTGTGTGTGTGTACCTATACGAAATAAATTTAGTTCGTTTAAACATTTTTTGAAGTAAACTGCTATCATGCAACGTATATTTACTTTACATTTACAAAAATATCGAGTATGCTACCATGGTGATCGTTTTGCAATGGAAATACCACAGAAACACCAACGCGAAGAAATAACAGAGGAGCAATATCGAGCAGTTATTTGTTCTGTCATCGACAGATGACAGATGCAATAACAATTGCCTTCGGGCTGTAGGTTTACATTATTTTTTAACAAATTTTGTAAATTCCTATAGTTTTTAGCAATAAAGTCGATAATAAGCAATATTTATCTCTTTTTTTTTTACAAAATTGTTCAAATTCCTATTTGTAACTCCAGAAGCCATCTCCTATCGAAGCGTTTGCGAGAAAATCTCTAAATGATATTTTTTTCTTGTTTTAAGTAACTTAACTTGGCCTTGCGTGATTAAATTTGTTACTTAGCTGCAGCCGTTAGGTGTGGTTTTTCACAAAAAGTTTTAGTAAAATTTTGTTAATTTTAGACTAATGTTTGTTTTTTACATACATTTATATTTACATTTTGTTGACTTGATCCATGTATTATTTTTGTTTTTAAATGTGTTTTACAATTAATTCTATGTATACAATATTTGTTATGACTTTCACGTAAGTTTAAATTTTGTAAATGTCTGTTATTTCTGTTACTAATTTTTGTTAAATTAAATTGAAGATGACCTATGTGGGGTAGTAACCGGTTGGAGTTGAAATAAATCCTTCAAATTGTGTGACTGACTTCTAGTAATTTATTTTTCCTTCCTTATCCAGTATAATATTCTGACACTCTAGATTAGATCTGATTTGATTTTGGTGTTGATCGTGCAACTGGAAATGGTAGTCACTTTGAATGAAAAAATTTTTAGTCCAAGCAAAGCGTGATTTAACCGTGCATTTTGGGTAGGCAGCGATTTTATTTTTTTGTATCGTAGGGGGGTCAGCCGTGATTGTAAAACCGAGTTTTCGGGACGGGGGGTGTTGTCATTCGGCCGCCATCTTGAGATTAAGGGTCTAACTTATTGTTTAATTTATCTCCGTAACCGTGAGGCTGACAAAAATTTTGTACAGAGCATTTTTGTAACTTATACAATTATCTATAACTTTTGTTAATAACTTTTTCGCATAAGATCAATAATAAAAAAATTATGAGCAAAAAAGACGAAAAATACCGTCAAGGTAGAGTTTTGTGTTAATTTAAAGCGTACGGGAAGAAGTTTAGTTTAGTTTAGAAGTTTAGTAAAAATGTGAACAATGACATTTATGCGATTTTCAATTGTTTATCAAAAAATTATTTAATTTTTTTTTATTCAACCTGTGGTACCAACATTATAAACATAGGTAACTTATTTATTTTTATTAAAATACTATCGTGTGTGATATCAAATTAAAGCTCTCGGAAAAATAATTCTAGTAGAAAATAAGTTATTAAAACTTATAGTCGGGGAAGTAGGTACTGTGGTGGACACAGCAGATTTTTTATTGTTGATAGTTATTAACAAAAGTTATAGATAAATGTATAAGCTACAAAAATGTTCTGTACAAAATTTTTGTCAGCCTCACGGTTACGGAGATAAATTTAAAAATAAATTACACCCTTAATTTCAAGATGGCGGCCGAATGACAACACCGCCCGTCCCGAAAACTCGGTTTTACAATCACGGATGACCCCCCTACGATACAAAAAAATAAAATCGCTGCCTACCCAAAATGCACGGTTACCCCCTTTTTACCTTCCGCTTACCTGTAAAGGAAGGTATTGGAATCATGCAAAAAATCGGGTAGTGAATTTTTAGTGGATGAACACGAATTAGGGTCCTTACAACTTGTTTTTGATAGTTTCCCAATGATGTCTGTAAGTATGTGTGTGTGTGTGTGCGTGTGTGTGTGTGTGTGTATGTGTGTGGTCCGGGCCGATGCCGTCTGTCGGATAACTCAAATACGAATTACCCAAAAATTTTGATATTTGGTATTTTACAATTGTATACGAATAGGAAGAGCTCATTAGATTTTGGTACAAATATCTTAACCGGAAGTGATATTTTTTGAAGATTGAAAAGATTAAGTGTCCAAAATTTCTATAAATTTGGATAAATATAGTATTTATTTGTAATAAGAATAAAAGGAAAAATTATTTGCAATCTACGTTATAAAAAATTGTCTTTATCTGGTAGCATTAAAGAACTGCAGTAAAATTTAAAAAATAAATTTATCAAATAAAACATTGAAATCTTGTAATCCATGATCGGTTGATTTTTGTTTCTGCATAAAAAATATTGACAGATGAGACGGGTGACAAGTTGGCATACTAGCGCTATACAGGTTGGTGGAGGTGAAATGCGAACATAGGAAAATATATGACAATGGAGTTATCATGCTAGGCATCTTGATATACGTGGAATAAGTACTGTCAATGTTAAAGTAGTTGTCATATTATTGAAATTTTTATTTTCATTAAAATATTTTCTTTGCATAATAATGTATGTGTACGAGCAGAACGAGAAAGTTTACATGCACTTTTAGATTTTATTATTATTTCTGTTATTGATTACTCTTTTTGCCACACAAATTCAATTTACTTCGTTTTGTGACACTACTACAAAATATATCAAGATACCTGGTATGAAAGTTCGATTGCCATGTATGTTCCCTATGTTCGCATTTCACCTCCACCAACCTGTATAAGTCATAAGTAAGCTATTAAATGTAGTAACTGAACGGAGGATTGCTTCAACACAGAAGAGTTTCCGTGTGAATGAATCTTTTAATTCAGGTGATACTAATTTTTGTGTTTGAATATTTTAGACTTTTATTTGTATATTTTAAATGGGCACCAGATTGTACGTATACATTTCTGTTTAAAGTCTAGATATGGCGGAAGGTTGTGTGATGGCCACGTCAGATTTTTTAGCACGCTTTGCTGGGACGCGGCGCATTCTCTTTTCCATACAGTACGACATGCAATTCTTTAAATTTTGCAGATACTGCTACGATCGTATAATGTAAAATTAAGTTTTTCGTATCTATAGACAAAGACAGCATGATAGCGTACTGTATTCTAATAATAATTGTCATTAGTTGACTAACAGACAAAACATGTGAATGCTATTAAATATCAACATAACTTAATAGTTTATTTACTTTTTACATGGTAATCGAGGATATAGGTACCTAACAAAGTAACATGTATAATACGCCAATCCGACAACGCTTGACGCGAATCGTAAGCTTTTGGTGGTATAGACGTTTCAAATCCATATAGGAGTGACGTCATATCAGATAAATTCTATCCACCACGTTCACAAAATAAACTATCTCTTTCTTACAAATTTTATTCGTATAATATATACGGATATCGTATGTCATAACGGGCGGCAGTAGCAGAACAAGTTTATTCATATAATATAGTATTCATTATATGAAATATATTTTCTTACATAATATTGTTTTCTTTTAGATTCACAAAAGTTCGTTATATACCATTTATTGTTTACTGCTGACAATTTGTCAATATTCTCATTCTTGTTGTGTCAAGTGTCAACATAAAATTTTGAGGTTAACGTGTTTTGTTATTTAGTTTTATTCTATTTTATTGATTATTTCCTACAGAACCATGCGATGTATTAAAATGGTAAAATAATGATTAATGTTAATTCTAAAAATAGAAATAAAAACTATTGCTTTTAAATTTCGCGTATAGAGAAAGACCATCTACTAAACTCATACTGTACTAAAAAGTAAAATCTTGATTCATACGAATAATTTGCTTGTTTAATATGACGTCACTCCTATATGGATTTGAAACGTCTATATATCATGATACGTGCAACAGCACAAAAATGTACTTTGATTAAAAGTTTTGGAAAATTGAATGAATCAGTTAAAAATCATGGAAATGGTTGAGCATGTCGCATATGTCCGATTGATCCAATATCGAAAAACGTAACCATGACTTGACGTTTTACTCGTTTCCAAACCGTGCTTGGAAAGTTGAGCGTAAAAAGTTATGGATTGTACGTGTACAATGAGTTTCGCAAGTACATAATTAAATTACGAAAAGTACCTACAAAGTGGTATAGATTTAATTAGGTACCGTATTTATTAAAAGTGTTAAAGTGATATTTTTAACCTATAAAATGTTTGAAATACGACTAATTCAGATTTACAGAATTGCAGTAATATGAATATATTTAAATAAACAGTTCAATTTAATATCTATTGCGTTTCTGTAGTTAATCACAAGCACAGCGCAATCGCAGTATGTGTGGTTTAACTAAGAGTACTCACATCGTACATGTCCGAGCATAGTAAAACGTAAGAAACACAGCTTCGAAATAAAATATGCCCAATTTCCATGTTGTGCTGTACTATGTCTGTATTCTGAATCAATGCATGCATTCCCGTATGTTCATTTTCTATGTTTCGCTGTGCTATGCTATGCTGTGTTCACTACGCAATCTCTGAATCCAGCTTTAAGCTTAATTTGTCAAAATTATTGTATTTCAAATTTATCGCAGAGTGCAACGTTGCAAGTTCTATATTCCATTCATTTTTTTTTTGAAGTTCGTTACATAAAATATTTATTTCTGAGTTAACAAGGCGGTCAATTTTGATAATATTTCGCTTATGTATTCATATTATAACCACACATTAAGATAAATAGTATTTTAAACAAAGTTTATGGGTTTCAGTCAAGAATTTAATGCATTATTTTCAGCAAAGTATCATTTTTGCTATATACCCACCATGTTGAAAATGTCATATTTAAATGTGAATATCTCAGAATAGAGACGGTCAAATCGATTGAAATTTGAAATGTATATATGGAAAACAGTGTCAACAACTGATTTTTTCATGTTTATGGATTTGTTACAACGCTCGAATTACCTTCTGAACAATTAGTGGATAATAAGAGTTTCAAATATGATAAATAACTATTACCTTGCTAGTAATGTAATATAAGTACTACTGTTTTCTTACGATTTTTTATAAACTCAATAATTAGGTTTTCTAAAAGACATTATATCTTGCGAATAATCTACTTATGGTCAATCCAGCGAATCAAGCGATGACATGACAATGAATCATTATTATTGTTACTTAACTGTGACGGCATGATGTCATGTATTTCTACATTGCTTTATGATAACATTTTATTACAAAGCTTTTGACTAATATTTCCGATAACAAGACACAATCAGTCTCTTCTGAAAATAATTAATTAGGACGAATAGTTCGGTCTGATGGTAACTGTAAGCATCCATCGTAATAACGTCCATCCGTCCCCGTAGATCAGGGAGCAAATCGAGACAATTTGACAGGCGAGCAGTTTGCTGCCATTCCAAATTACGTCGGCTCCGACGGCTCCGTGGTAGAGACGGGAGACGGTTACCTGGGAGACCTAGCTCCGTGGAGGATCAAGAAGCTCGTTGTGTTTTGTTCGTTGACTCTCGTCCGCGGACAATTTTGTAAGCATTTTACATTTACAATAATATTTTTTATTCAATTTTTACCTTTTAAACTGCTATTATTAACTATATAGCAACAAATTTAAATAAATGTTTATTCACAAGTGAATTCAAACTTTTTAAATCACTCAACACATTTTTAAATCACATTATTTCGTCAAAAATGCATAAAAACAATGAAAACTTGCAACTGACTACTACTTTGATTTTTTTATGTCAAAATAAATTTATAATTCATATAGGTATTTGAAATAATTTCGTCAAAATTGAATAAAATATTGTATAAACCACGTGAGATACGAATGTTTATTCACTTGAAGAAATTATCCCACTCGTCCTCGGGCTCGGGAGCTAAATTTTCTTCTCTTGAATAAAAACATTCATGTATCTCACTTGGTGTATATGATCAGGTTTTCTATTTTGAAACTATATCCAGCAAACACAGTACACAGTAATATATCATATACATTTAAAACATGAAACAAGCGTTCTTTAGGTTTTCAAAGTAATTATTATATTATTTATATTTCAATGACTTATTTAACTCAACAAGTCTCGTCAAATTCTCACGCACAAAACATCAACTTCGCGCACAATACAAAAATAACTATTTTCTTCATAAATTATTTGTTATTGATAAAATTTATGTACGGCGGACTAAAAATATACATTAATTACATAAATTACAAATGAGTAAAAATGGATTGTTATTTTATTAAAATTATTATCTAAAACTCTAGGTGATATTTGAAACATAGATAAAGAGTATTTTATTTAGATAAGATAATAGATAAATGAGAAAAATATATCTAGATAAAATAATAGATAGAAGTATCGAATAACGGAAGAACTTTATTATCTAGACGACTTATCTTGATATAATTATCTAAATTATGTTACAACTCTGATGGCAATCTTGGTTCTACATCTACATGTCAAACATCAAATAAAAATCTGACGTGGCCATCACACAACCTTCCGCCATATCTAGACTTTAAACAGAAATGTATACGTACAATCTGGTGCCCATTTAAAATATACAAATAAAAGTCTAAAATATTCAAACACAAAAATTAGTATCACCTGAATTAAAAGATTCATTCACACGGAAACTCTTCTGTGTTGAAGCAATCCTCCGTTCAGTTACTACATTTAATAGCTTACTTATGACTTATACAGGTTGGTGGAGGTGAAATGCGAACATAGGGAACATACATGGCAATCGAACTTTCATACCAGGTATCTTGATATATTTTGTAGTAGTGTCACAAAACGAAGTAATGTGAATTTGTGTGGCAAAAAGAGTAATCAATAACAGAAATAATAATAAAATCTAAAAGTGCATGTAAACTTTCTCGTTCTGCTCGTATACATACATTATTATGCAAAGAAAATATTTTAATGAAAATAAAAATTTCAATAATATGACAACTACTTTAACATTGACAGTACTTATTCCACGTATATCAAGATGCCTAGCATGATAACTCCATTGTCATATATTTTCCTATGTTCGCATTTCACCTCCACCAACCTGTATAGCGCTAGTATGCCAACTTGTCACCCGTTTTATTTGATAAATTTATTGTTTAAATTTTACTGCAGTTCTTTAATGCTACCAGATAAAGACAATTTTTTATAACGTAGATTGCAAATAATTTTTCCTTTTATTCTTATTACAAATAAATACTATATTTATCCAAATTTATAGAAATTTTGGACACTTAATCTTTTCAATCTTCAAAAAATATCACTTCCGGTGAAGATATTTGTACCAAAATCTAATGAGCTCTTCCTATTCGTATACAATTGTAAAATACCAAATATCAAAATTTTTGGGTAATTCGTATTTGAGTTATCCGACAGACGGCATCGGCCCGGACCACACACATACACACACACACACACACACGCACACACACACACACATACATACAGACATCATTGGGAAACTATCAAAAACAAGTTGTAAGGACCCTAATTCGTGTTCATCCACTAAAAATTCACTACCCGATTTTTTGCATGATTCCAATACCTTCCTTTACAGGTAAGCGGAAGGTGAAAAAGCATAAGCATGTCTGAAGTTACAACGATATTATTTACTAATATGTTTCGAAAAATTAAAATTTATTAATATAATCACATTATTATTCGTACATACGAGTATATTTAAATTAGTTATTCATCGTATATCATTGTAATCGTAGAAATACATAATATTTTAAATACTATTGAGTTATAAATATGGAATACTTCTATTTATGTTATTTATCTTCAAGATTTTTAAATGTTTGTATAGAGCGTAGATTTAAAATTTAAAACGTGCCTTCACTATATCTGCTACATATATTCTGTAATAATTAGTAGATAAGCGTGTTCAATTTAATAAAGACAAATGAGGGAACAGCATAGTGCATAATGGTAGAGTGGTAGGCTATGACGAGTCTCTGGTTTCAGAGGTCGTAGGTTCGAATCCCGGTCAGGTAAGGAAATTTTCACGACCTGATTTGGATCGGTATCCACCTCCGTTACAATTCAAAATTGGGGTCTAATTATTAACTTGGCAACCTCCAGCTATACCGGCTAGGATCTGTAAAGAGTTTTTTATTGAAACTTCATGTTATTTAAGCCTTAATTATTGTTCTTAATAAAGCTGTAATTATTTTTTAAAGTTTGTGTGACGTAGATGTATAGCTGAAAATCTTCTCAAACCATGGGACTGGAATTAAAATGTACTAATGTAAAATCAACTGTTTCTAAATGTTACAAAATATAAAATACAATTTGGTAGTTTCTTTATTATTGTAAGTAAGAATACACGTGAAACGCATTATTGTGACGTAGATGTATCGATATGTAAAATCCCAAATATTGAAAGAACTATTAACTTTTTGAAAATTTTTTCATGTCAATAACTCATTTTTGAGGTCTTCTTTTAATATAATTAACTCGATTGCTAATTTGCTACTATGGTAAAGTACCCTATTGTAACAAATTTGTAGAATTTTTAACTTTTTGTAATTGGAGAATGGCGCAAGATAAATACAACGTGTTGAATACAAATTGTAGATAGTAACATTTAGTATACATTGTTATTAAAAAAATTCCTGTTAATCCATAAATTTTGAGGATATTCCAGAAAAACTCTTCAAATCTTCAAGAAACTATCACTTCCGGTTGCACGACCAACACCAAAATCTAATCAGATCTAATCTAGGGTGTCAGATTATTGTATACAAAATTTCTAAATTTTTTTATTCAGTAGTATTTGAGTTATTGTACCTCTAACATCCATCCACACACAGACACACAGACATCATCGCGAAAATATCAAAATCGTGTTCTACGGACCTCAAAACGTGCTTATCAATAATTGAAAACTCACTATCGAAATTTTAGCATGATTACAATACCTATCTTACAGTACTGAGTGGCGAGAGGTAAAAATTAATAATGTGTGTCATCAAGTCACCCTAGAGCCTAGAGACATAAACCAAAGAGGTTCTCATCCCGAAATCATAATACATAGGTGCATACAATTTAAAGAAGACTTTTTACCTTTCAAAGCTTTAAGTTTTTCGTCTATCCCAAGAAATTTTCTTTTAAAAATTTAATTTTTATTTCATTATCATTAGTAACTTTACGGCAATATCGAAAGATGTTATTATTCGTATTCTAGGATACATTAATGACAATTTCCGAACAAAATCCATCGGACAAAATAAAAATACCGCATGGGGCAGCTCGCAAGCTCTAACACGCCGAAGCAAAACGAAGAAATGGTGTCTCTATCCTGGATTCTGGATGTAGGAGCAGGGAATGAACCGAAGATTTAATCAAATTACGCTGAGAAACGGCGATATCGTGCTGTTTGTTTCTTATCTGCCATTGTATGGTTTCTCCCAGTTTTATAATAAGTTTTATGAAATTGGATTTTATACGTATTCATAACTTTGTAGTTAGTGTAAAAAAAGAAAGAAATGATATGAGAAGCTTTATGGAAGCTTTTTATTTAACTTGTGGCTTATTGGCTGTGTTACGAGAAAATAATATAAGAACGAATTTTATTTTTAATGCCTTAAATATATACCTACCATACGGTTATGTCTGCAAAAGATAAATGCGCACAGGAAAATGCGGACACATACAATTTCATACACGGACTATGTCGGACACGGATAATTGCGGACACGAACTATTTCCGACACGGACTATTTCAAACACGGACAATTGCGCAGACGGACTAATTTTTGACACGGACCATTTCGGAAACGGACTATTACGCTCATGGACAAGTGCGGATGTGGAAAAGTGCGCACATGGAAAATTGCGAACGCGGAATATTGTGCTAATGGGAAATTGCGCAAATGAAACATACGCACATGGAAATAAATCTCATTATGGCATTATGCAATCTTTAATCCAGTGATTGAAAAATGTGTTAACTGCCCTTTGATTTACGAATTTAAAAAAAAATTGTTCCATGATCAGTTCGTTGCACGATATTGTGAATCATCCTGTATATAGGTACCTAAATAAAAATTAAAAAGCCTAAAAATAGTTGCCATGAACCCTCGGATTGAACATATTTTTACCTTCCGCTTACCTGTAAAGGAAGGTATTGGAATCATGCAAAAAATAGGGTAATGATTTTTTAGTGGATGATCACGAATTAGGGTCCTTACAACTCATTTTTGATAGTTTCACGATGATGTCTGTGTGTATGTGTGTGTGTATGTGTGTGGTCAAGGCCGGGTGTTAGTCGCATAACTCAAATACGAATTACCAGAAAATTTTGATATTTGGTATTTAACATTTGTATATAAATTGGAAGAGCTCATTAGATTTTGGTACAAATATCTTCATCGGAAGTGATATTTTTTGAAGATTGAAAAGGTTAATTGTCAAAATTGTATATAAATTTGAAAAAATATAGTATTTATTTGTAATAAGAATAAGAGGAAAAGTTATTTGCAACTTACATTATAAAAAAATTGTCTTTATCTGGTAGCATTAAAGAACTGCAGTAAAATTTAAAAAATAAATTTATTAAATAAATTTTTGTTTCTGCGTAAAAAATATTGACAGGTGAGACGGGTGACAATTTGGCATACTAGCGCTATAAGTCATAAGATATTAAATGTAGTAGTAATTGAACGTAGGATGGCTTCAACACAGCAGAGTTTTCCTGTGAATGAATCTTTTTGTTCAGAATGCAAATTTCTGTGTTTGAATATTTTAGATTTTTATTTGTATATTTTAAATAGGCACCGGATTGTACTTATACATTTCTGTTTAAAGTCTAGATATGGCGGAAGGTTGTGTGATGGCCACGTCAGATTTTTAATAATCATTTAGTTAAACTTTCAAGCTCAGCCAGCAATCAATTTTTGCCAAAAATTCATAGCCTGACACACTTTTTGCCGACCCTGGTTGAGGAAATAATTTTTATTTTATGTGTGTAACTAAATCTCTAATTTTCCTTTAAGCCAATTACAATTCATACTTTTATATAGGGTCTTTCATTAAGAGTGATAGGATTTTAATTTTAAACAAAATGTCAACGGTTTGACATATCAATTTAGTTTTTGCTTTATTTGGAAGCTTAGACAATGCAGTTATGTTCGGAACAAGATATCGTTCAAATGTCCACCACGGCTTTTTGACACTGATCACAAGATCTCTCCAATTTGGCAGAATTTTGCAACACTGGCCGCTACAGCTGTGTTTTTCTCCTCACTTCGAACATTTCGTTGCCTTTTTGGTGGCTTATTGTCTTAGTAATGTGAACTCATACTTTATCACAGTGCGTCTTATAGCCTGCGCAGAGTAACGGTGAGGGCGACCCAATTCTGGGGTGAATAAATGTTGAGCACCCACAACTGAGCTCGAAGTTTGGTAATATTTTTTTTATTATTTCCAATCGGTCTAGAGGCGTCAAACGCTGCATCATAAAACTGCACACTATACTAAATAATTGGACACCTAGAAGTAAATAAAATATATACAGGTTGGTGGAGGTGAAATGCGAACATAGGGAAATATATGACAATGGAGTTATCATGCTAGCCATCTTGACATACGTGGAATAAGTACTGTCAATGTCAAAGTAGCTGTCATATTACTGAAATTTTTATTTTCATTAAAATATTTTATTTGCATAAAAATGTATGTATACCAGCAGAACGAGAAAGTTTACATGCACTTTTAGATTTTAATATTATTTCTTTTTGCCACACAAATTCACATTACTTCGTTTTGTGACACTACTACAAAACATATCAAGATACCTGGCATGAAAGTTCGATTGTCATGTATGTTCCCTATGTTCGCATTTCACCTCCACCAACCTGTATATATCAGAAACCGAGAAATCTTTATTGAAAAAACTATCACTCCTATTGAAAGACCCTATATTAGGCTCGTCCGTCGTCCACCTAAACATACATTGCACTTAATTCAAGTTCAAATTAATTGAACTAAATTTTGGCATTATGCCAAAACACACAAAAACTTTGCTTTCATGCAAATTTTTTTTTCAAGTGATTTATGTTCGCCAAAATGTGTGGATACCATCACAAGGGTGATAAAAATTACAATCATAAAACTTTCCTTCAAACTTAGTAGCTATTACAATATCGATTCTTTTATGATATAAGAGATGCCTTAAACTTACCGGAAGAATGTTTATATTATAATTAAAACAAACAAATTAATATCGTTGTTTCTATTTTTTATAATTATAACGGGAAATAATTTTTTGCCTTAGATCTAATGTTTATAATGATTAACTATAAGCCTTAAAGTATGCGTGGGTTTATTAAAATTGCGAGCAACACTAACCTACCAAAGAGATTTAAAATTATAGAGTGGTGGATGAGCGCTGCTAGGCGTGATCACTCCGCAGCCATCTTTGATGTAACCTGTCATCTTGTTTGCGGCCTAGCGGCAATATTTTAATGTTACTTTTATTGAAGTTATATTCATCCATGCTTCAATTTAAAAACGAAAACATGAAATATTTAATTAAAAATATGTACCTACAATATTATTTGTTTATATTTAAAGACAAATTAGTACCGTCGTACTTACACATTTCAATTAGATTGTAATATTATCTAAATTGCAATAAATATATGAATATAATGCTGCGTATATATTTATAAACAATATAGTGCAAGAATTAAAGTTTTTTTAAAATTTTGTTATATCGTCATAAACTACAATTAATACTTTTGTGCCATTTAATATTAATACATTAATATTCGTTATCAGACAAATGTCTGGAAGGTTATAGATAATCCATACAAACAAATAAAAATAATTTGTTTAAAGTAAACTTCGATTATATTGTCAGTAAGTTATTATGTACCTATTACGTTTAGTTCACAATTATAACAAATATGAACACAATTATAAAGAAAACAAAAACAATCAAAAATATGAAAATGATTATAACAGAATGTGGTTATTGAAATTTGAAAATAACTGTTTAAGTCAATAATAGTTGCCGGATGTTCAAGAAAGGTTACAAAATTTGATATTTGTTAAAATAATTGCCATGCGAAGGGTGAGAATAATTATTATCAATAGGGATAGTATTATCTATGTGTAGAATGTGTGTAAACGAAAATTGTGGTCACTTTGAATATCTTCTATAATTTTTTAATTTCGTATCTATTGTTTGTGTTTCATTAAATAATACTTAAACCTTTGATAGTTTATTTAATTTTGTGTGATATTTTGCATGAAATCTAGACTTGTGATACATCATTGCATTCAGAATTATATGCAGAATTAAAATTTATAAAAATATGTAGGATGTTCTATTTGAAATGAGAAAGGTGATGTCATTTCCGGTTTTACCGGAAGTGATATTTTTGAAAATAATATATATTTTTATGTCTTCTTATGGCTAGATTACTCATATAAAATTTTGTTGCGATTGTTTTATTAATAACAAAGATATTTCGAGCGTACCATGTTTGGGACACCCGGGTATAATAGACCTAACAAAACTAAATTGCAATGTACTTAAAAATGTTTAAAAGTTTAAAAAATAATTTTTATTAAAATTGTTGAATTCTACAACTAAGCATGAAAAGCAAGCATAATAGTTGATAATAACTTTTGTATTCTCTATTCGTGTCTACTGCCACGTCACCCGATGAATCACTAAGTCCGGTGATATATTTTCACACCTCACCTGGAGTCTGCAGTTGACACTGCACATCCAGGGCTTGAGTTGCGAGGGTGCGATGCAACACAACACGTTCAGCTGACGGACTTCACACGCAGCCAAATTGCCTGCGACACCCACGAACATTTGTTTCCTTGCTCGCCCGACGCCTGTTCTCTTGCTCACTTGAGCGCTAAACGTCACTTTGCTTTATGTACTGGAACATGCTACGATTTTTTCAACAAGACTGATGCAGTGATTACGTGAATTAGGAGTTTTATTGCTGGTTTTCAAAATGTGGACTTCTTATTGATATAGTAACTTAAGTTGTTTTTATTTGACAAACTGTTGACTTCAGGGCCGGATTTGAGGTTAAGGTAGCCCCGGGGCATTGGCAGATCCAAGAGATGTTTTCATTTGTCAATTTTCAACCAAATTGGACGATTCTTTCGGGAAAACCCCATTTTGGCTCTATCTTAAGGGGGCAAACTCAGATTAGGATTATCCCTATTGAACTCTTCAACCCCCGAACAAAAAGAAACACGTTTTTGGGCTTAAAAGCGTCCAACTTTGGCGATGTGTACGGGGTTGAAAAAAATTTGTCGACTTGATCCACCAAACGGGCACTAAAATTTGTTTAATTCCCTGTGCAGAACTCATAAAACGTCCTACGAAGATTTGTTATTAAGTTATGGGTGTTTGAAAAAAAGTGCATTTTGTTGTTTTCTGACTCATAACTCGGATTTTTTTGAGACTTATTCTTTTATTCTCTAGAAATGGTTTAAATGGTGTACAAAATTTGGTTGAAAAGTCGCTGAGTTATGCGTGAAAAACCTTGAAATGCACTTTTTTTCAAACACTCATAACTATAGTGCGGATTATATGCATTTGCATATATTATATTATTGTGCATATTAGTATTTTTTTACAAATGTTCAAAATATAGTATAAATTTTTTGCATATTTTGCGCATTTCAATATTTTTTACATATATTAATTAAAATTGCATATAACTGCATATTTTTTACCTTTTAACCCAAAATTTCAATTTAAAAAAATATTATATGTATAAAATTTATAATCGCTCAAATTTGATACCACCTACAGTAGTTTTTACATTTATTTTAAAGGTAGGTTGGTATACAAGTCGTATTCCAGAAGTTATACGTTGTTTTGTTTATTTTACATGATATTCTTGTGCATTGTTGACAAAATTTAATATTTTTCTGATTTATAAAATTAATTAAAAATAAATTATTAATAAAAATCTAAAAAAATGAAAAAAAATTATGTTGCATATCTGCATATGCATGCATATATTTGTAAAATATTGCATATTTGTTTAATTTTGTGCAGATATTGAGCATATTTTGGCCTTATTTCAATGCATATTGCATGCATATTTTGATCATATTTGCCTGCATATAATCCGCACTCTACTCATAACTTTGTGTAAAATCAACGTAAAAACTTCGTTCTTTGAGTTCTGTACAAGAAATTGATCAAATTTTAGTACCCTTTTGGTAAATATAGTCGAAATTTTTAGGGTATGGCGAGAGGTCTTGTGCTGGCCACATTAGATTTTTTGTTATTTATAGTAAGGCAGAAAGCAAATTAAAGAACACTGTTATATTGTAAGAGAACTGTAATTTTTTGACATTTTAATTTTAGGATGGTGAGTATAGTTTAGATAGAAGCAATCACATCGAGGTGGAAGAAATAAAATCAGAACGATGTTGCACAATGTTTTTTACTTCATGCAATAGTTTTAACCTAGAAAAAACAAATTTCAGTGTGTTTTATTGTTTTGTTTATTAGTAATACAAGATTAATTATACTTTTTAAATAATACTTCAAAATAACACAATCTATATTTTTAAAATATATGAACTTAAAAATTTGTTTCATAAAAAATCAATAGTATGATTTATTTTGAAAAATAGATAAAAACTATCTTAAACATTATTTAAAGAATAAAGGCTCATTCCCACTGCTTATCATAGTCATAGTTTTTGTTAGTTGTCATAGTCTAACACAGTTTGGTATAGCGAATTACATGTAAACATTCACAGTGCTTGTTTTAGTCTTAGTTTTTAGGCTTTATCATAAACACAATCCGAAAACTATGCAAACTTCAAATTTTTGTTATAATCATAGTAATTATTTTATGAGATAGCGATATATTTATATACCTGTCACTTTTTAATGCTGTTGTCAAACAGATTAGATTAAAATCTTATGTCAAAATATTATATTAATAATGCTACAGAAAAATTAAAGCAAGGTAAATATAAATAAAAATGTTCCTTCATTACTTAAAAATAGTTTTAAGCCGAGTTTGAGCTACAAATTATAAATAAAATATATTTACAAGTATATTGAATTAACTGTCATGACATTGTCATAAACATAATTTATATTGTGATGGGAATGGTCAGCGCATGTTTGAGACTGAAACTTATGTCAAAAACTATGACTATGATAAGCAGTGGGAATGAGCCTTAATTTGGACGTCGACTAAATTAAAAACATTAATCGTTTATTAATAAAGTGAAACATACATGGTTAACCAATTATCACAATATAATTCATCTATTTGCACAGTTTGTATCAGGACGATGACATTGACACGTAATACAATACAATATGAAGTATCAACAATTAAATAACAAGCATAACCATGCACAAGCATACATCCAGTGCTCTATAACACTGTTCCATCGTTTTTAACAAAACATGCCACTGTATTATGCGCACCTTTTATACAAAACAAACAGATCCATTCACAAAATATTCGTCGTTTATGTGTGGACGTAGAGTTGTTGGTATAGGTGTAATTTACATAACGGAAATTAAATTCACTTCTATATGTGGAAATTGGTGGCGATACACAGTGCGATGTGGCGAGATCACTGGTCATCGGACACAGGACATAATCAGATGATGTAGGAAGCACAAAATGCCACTCGCCTGACGCTTTATTAATAATCTGATCATTAGGCCAGTCAGAATAGACAATTTAAAAAATTATAAATTATAAATAAACATGTTCCGGTCAACGTAAAAGGTTGCAAATCTATACAACTGTTCGGAATATTTTTTTGATGTATCTGCCAAGTTTGCAGAAATTTTGGAATTTTTTTCGTCCAGTTTATTAAGGAAAAACCTTATTTTTTATTTAAAAAAATGTTCCGTATCTACCCTTAAATTGGTTGCAAATTTGATACGTTATAAGAAATAATATATTATAATACTACCCTAAGTTTGCAAAACTTTTGGAATTTTTTTCACGAGCATAGAGCAAAATTCAACTTAATTGCAATTTCAACAATGTTCCGGACTTCGGAAAAGGTTGCAAAATTTTATTGTTTGTTTTTATACCTATCGCGACCTTAGATTAAACTTTTGGAATTATTGTGAATTGATTGTCTATTCTGACTGGCCTACATGATGGTCTCCAGTTACCACAGCAATAGTCAAACGTCAAAGTTAAATTATGTTTGAAGTATGTGGTCGAATCACTGCTCATACTATACCTATTGATGTATGATTGATTAATAATAAAGTGCTTACCTGTTAACCCGTTCATAGTACCACCCGCCAGTGCAATAATATTCTTATTCCGAAACATACAACTCAAAGTTTCAATAATAACGTCTCGTACATTCCTATAAAAATTAATAATCACTTACCAGTTAGACTTAAGTATATTTCTAATTGTAACTCTTTTAAAAGAGATGTTAAGGTCACCCTGATAAATCAGTGTTTTTATAGTATGACTGAATATTTTGATTTTAATTGTAATAATTTGTAATGTACCTACTTGTATGCGTTTTAAGCATTTCTTTGATAGTTTTTTTTATATTATAATTAATTCCATGATCTATTTCTATGACAAAGCCAATGATATTTGTATTTTATTTTTTATGGCAATAAACTAACAACGATGTTTTTCACTTAAGAAATTAAGTTTTCAATGTGATGGAAAAACAATTTATTTATTTCATAATCATAACTTATTTTGAAATCCGCTTAGAAGTGATTCATAAGAATATTTATGTGGCAGCGTAACATTGTGTAAAAAACATTTAAAATAGATTAAATTTGTTTTTACTTTCTACATCGCATTACTATTAGACTATTACCGAGACAGTTATTTATATATTCGGGATAAATATGTAGGTACCTGTATCAGATTTGGTCAAATTGTTTAGAAATTATTAATAGAAACTCGACACTCGCATTTCCTTGTTGTCAACTGTGAATTTTTATCCTAAATTTTCTACAGTACTCAATGCAATACACTCCCTCTCTCCCAATGCACACACCTAACGGGTCAGGGGTCCTATTCTATTTCACTTATCAACGTTGATAAGTTGGGTTGTCTTGATAACCCCCCACTATGTGTGACGTAGTAGCCAAGCGACTGTCGCTCCGACTTATCAACCCTCGCTACGGTAGACTTGCGCGTTGCGTTGATTTTTGTTCGTTAGGAGGTTAAAATATTTATTTTATAAATATAAAATACCAATAAATTATGGGTTCATTATATGTATTTAATATTTTTGATTAGTTTATTAAATAATTCAACTTACAAATTTTAGAAATAAGAAATTGACATTTTACTTGAAAAAATAATTTACTTTGAAATTCAAAAAAATGGCTTATTTTAAAACAAATAATACGTTTATGATAAGTGATAGGTAAAATGGTGGTTTAGCAGTTTTTCTTGTCAAATTTCACAGTAAATGTAAAATCTCTATCAGTCGTTATCAACTGGAGGCCAAATATCCCTAACCCTTGATATAGTTACAAACGGAATGACGTCACGAAGTTATCAACTGAACTTCGCTAGCGACTGTCGCTATGAATTAGAATAGGTACCCTGGACTTTTAGTATGTTGGTCGGAGAATCCCCTCTATCAGACTAAAACAGACTACACTTCGTTGACTGGGCTATTAAATAGGTCGAGAAAAACTAAAAATGTATTTAAATTTTTTAAATAAAGCATAAAATTAAAGTCGAAAGCAAGTTAATAAAATTTATAGTCGGGGAAATACTGTGGTAGCCACAGCAGATTGTTTTATTTCAATTTCGAATATTTTTATCATACAAAAAGAATTATGCTTTTTGTGATAATTGATAATTAATTTTATAAAAAGTGATATACAGCCGGCCTTTTTCTGATAAAGATATAAATAATGTCATACTTTTTAAATTTAGTACCTATTATAGTTTTATATTGATAAGTTTACTAATGTTCCAATAAAACAAAACATAATATTTTCTATTTTTTATTTTTTTCCTGTAAAAAAAAACGCATAAGTATATGTACAATTTATTACATTATGACATTTTATTTATGGGATATACCTATCGAAGCATAATTAATACACAAATTAATCATAAGATATTATTTCTTCATGTTAAAAATTATACAATTTTACTTTTACTACTCGGAAGAAGTGGTTTTATTTATTTATTTTTTTAAAATAAATAAGAAGAACGAATATTAGGCAACTATTCGGTATTCTGCCTATTCGGCAGGTTTTTCATTACTCGGCCGAACACCGAATATTAGTTTACTATTCGGCCGAATACCAAATAGTCTGACGTAACATATAGCATGTAATACTTGAACTACGATTGCCTTGAACGGTCTCCTGAAAGTGCTTTATTTAGATATTTCATTGACAAAAAAAATAATAAGTTTCTCTGCATTCAAAGCAGCCTCATCAATCCTTGTAAGTTGGCACCAAAAGGGTGCAGAATATTCGCCGAATATTCGTTTATTCGGTAGACAGTCCTGCATAATGTTCGGTATTCGGCACATTTACTATTATACCAACAACGAATATTAACTTATAACCTTATCAATATAATTCCTCCAAGATCAGTATTCATGGCACACTAATAACTGACTCCCGTTTCATTAAAATATCCAATCACGGCCCGATGACACGACTCAACACTTCACCGTGGACAGCAGCTCTCGTTGCTCCATTACCAACCGATACCGTAATCTAGTAAGCTCAGGTTCAGTGCTTCACCCCCCAGGCGGGGGTGAATAACAACCCTTGACCGTGTAGGCGGCGTGGACATACGCCTACGAACTGCCGAGCGCTGATCTTGTTAGAGGTAACCAGCTGGAGGTATTAGTCGGGTAGGAAAGCACCGGAAAATTTAAATTTTAGAGGAAGAAGATGGCGATAGCGTCATTGTAATGTAGTTTGGGTTACGTCATGTATACTTTGATAATTTACTTTTTATTTTAACAATTTAATATAAGTACCTACCAACATACCTATACCTGCTACCTACTATTGGAGTTGAGTCATGGTTTAATACAGGATGTCCAAGTTAACGTGCTCACCATTGGGACCTCGAGAACGGTGATACGAAGTTGGTTAAATTAGACAAAAGTTGCCTCTCTTGGAGGGCAATTTAGAAACGTTTTTGTTTTTACACAAAAATGTATAGGTGACTAGATATACGCAAAAATGTATATTTTGACAATTTCGTTTTTCACCTATAACTTTTTTGTTTGAATTTGTACAAGTTTCTAATTTGTATGATTTTATCGAGCAGTCCTCAAATTTTTTTATCTCCTACGGATTTCAAGAAATTCAAACCAAATTCAAATTTTCATATGTAGCTCATAGTTGGCTATGACCCGTCTTATTAGAGATTTTTTCTTTCTTTTCAATAATGTAAAACACAAGTACATAAAAATTAAAATAAAGGCAAAATTACAGAATGTTAACCGTTATAATTATTTTAATAAGGATATTTAGATAAATTTATGGCCCAAAAATATCTCAACGCGTTCACGTTTTATACATATTTTAGCGTTCTCATCGGATTTGAGCGTTTCAGCTTGAAATACGTGTATTTAAACATAATTTGATTTTTTGTCGATTTCTAGTGGTTTGCGGACTTAGAAATTTTTTTTTAAATTCTTATTTTTTTGATTTTATGTTATTACATTACATTACATAAAAAATTTTAATAAAATTTTCTTGAACCTTTGCGAAATAATTAATAATTTATTTATGAAATATCAAAATACCAGATAATTCAAATATCATTATTTTTGAAAATTTTCTTTTGTATGTTGTTTAGAGTACTTTTACATGATTTATCGTGAAATTTACAAAATTCTATCTGCACGGGTTGAAAAGTTACAAAACGATAAAAAATGAATTTTTTAGAATTTCATATTTACCTAATTCCTTTAATTTTAACATTTTTAAAAATTTTCTTAAACAGGGTTAAAGAAATAAATTTATTTTATTAAACAAATTGGAGTGATTATTCGTACTGATTTTGTGAGTACAGGACTGATTTTCATACCCGTGTACTGAAATCAATTTGAAAAATAATTTGTTCTGATTTTTTACCTACTATACTTACTACATAGTAATATACTATAATGTACTTATTGGTAATACAACCTATGTTTCTCAGTATAAAAAGATTTCAATAAGTAAATGCATTTGCATAATGAATATATGGTGTAAAAAACAACTAATTATTTCAAAAGTAGGTATACCCAAGTGTGATAATATTAATTAAGGAGTGAAAGGAATGGATAAATAAAATATCCTTATGTCTTAATGACACTGTTCTTTAATAAAATAAAATTTACCTAAATAAAATTTTATTTTATTAAAGAACAGTGTGATTAAGACATAAGGATATTTAATTTATCCATTCCTTTTACTCCTTAACAAATTATTTAACATTTACCTACATAATTAAATACTCTAATTTTCATAATTCTAATAAGTGTGTAATAAGTCACGAGATATTCTCATCATGTCATACCTGTGTAACAGAACGGGTAAAGTGATTTCATTAAAAATAAAAGGATTTGTGTCATATTTATCATTTCCTTATGTTACATTGTCACGCAATAAAATAATTTAAATATGCATACATTAAAATCAACAATTCATTACAAATTATACAATTTAGGTCTAGCACAAGTGATATGTTAATTTTAAATAACGATAAGATTGACATGTTTTATGGGAGTGTTAATTGAAATATAATTTTTCCCACGACCATATACGAAACTAACAGTTTCCATACAGTTACCTAGCTACAAAAATAAACAATATCACACAGCCGTTCAACCCGTTCGGTATGGTATCGAACCGAGTATCGAACAGATCTTATCGCCACAGTTTAATTTTTTTTTCACCTTTTAGTAGGCGTGTGTTGTCTTTCTGACAGTTGATAATTTTTTCCTGTCATTAAATATCTCGTGAAAATTGCATTATTTCATTAGAATGGACAAGCGCGACATTACAAGTGATTTATTCACATAAAGTAGTACTTTTGCTGTATCCGGTATAATTTTAAAAATATAAATAGACTTTATATTTTTGTTCTTCAAAATCTTGTATCAAGTACTTATTCCATAATTGTGGTATTTTTGTTTTTTCGTAAAGTTGAAATTATAACTGTGGTACTTGACATCAAAATACATTCATGCGTATAATTTTTAAATCCTTTATATTAAGTTCATCGTCTTGTCTGTCAACGTACGGCAAAAAAAAACATAAGTCAAAAATGACCCACATCCCGGGATCCTATAGAGCCGAAATTTTGCAAATATACTTTTGTCACCTAACAATGCACTTTGGCAAAATTTCAGATTCTCCGCCATCTTGAAACAAATTTGCGGTCAAATTTGGAACAGTAATAGCCAAGGATCTAACTTATGATATAGGTATATTAAAATGTCAGTCCGCCATCTTGAAACAAAATGGCGGATATATATCTTTAAATGTACTGTAACTATTGCGTTCAAATTTGGTACAGTAATAGCTAAGAATCTGTCTTGAAACAAAGGTATATTAAAATGTTAGTCCGCCATCTTGAAACAAAATGGCAGCTAGCTATCTCAAAATGTACTGCACCGATCTGGTTCAAATTTAGTACAGTAACAGCTAAATATCTAATTCAATATATGTATAGGCATATAACAATGTTAGTCCACCATCAAAAACTGGGCTGTAAAAATTATACCGAAAGTGTTAACGCGGTGAAGAACGAAACAAAAATCTGTGCACAAAAAATTTAAATAAATATCGATCGAGTCTCATATATAAAGAATTTATAGTCAAAAACTTTGTTTTTACGAGTTCATTTTTTAATATTTATGGTCGTGGAAAAAATAGTGTGCCTACATAATAATAATAATACAAACTCTATGTATCCTGATACCGTTTGGTGTTGAAATTCAGGAAGCACTGAAGGACCAGGTTCCATATATAAAATGTGTGTTCGTAATTTTTCCTGCGGTGGTTTATTTTTTTATTTACTTATGCGGCGGGCGCCAGACAAACGTGACAGGTAGATGTGACAGTTCTGTCACACACCGTTGATAAATGGGGTTTTTACTATGCGTTCCGTTGCGGCTTGCGGGAAACCATCGCCTGAGCTGCTGAATGCCTCAGCAGTCCAGGGACGGTCTTGGAAAATGTTGCTTATCAGAAGGTTATATTAGAAGAATAAACTACTACTGAGAAATAATGTACAAAAATATACTAATTCACAGGTATTAAAACCTAATTTAATGAATCTACGACTATGAGTAAGTAAGCAATTAAAAACAATTTACAAGAATATTAAATGCTTAGTTATGGTTGCCAAGGATTTACTGTACACCAGTTAGGTAGTAGTTATTTACAAACCAAATGCGGTAAGATTTTTATCCCACATGAACGGTCTTTTGAAACTCGAGCGAAGCGAGGGTTTCATTTATGCGGATACTGGCATGGTGTAATAGGTTTGTACAATGTTTTTTGTAACGAATAAAGTTATAATTAAATACATTCAAGTTGTAGTCTGATCATTAAATTGGAGGTTACGATGTTTTTTCTACGTACTACTACCGACAGAGGGCGCGCTAGTCGCACATATTTATTTCAAAATTTGTATATATCGATGGTGCATTATTTTACACACACGCACACACACCAAAAATTCACACTCAAATTTTTTGTCACTTTACCGTAGGTACCTATACTTACGTCTCTTAATAATAATGAGGCGAGAGATAAAAACGAAGCAAAATTTAATTTCTGCTGTTTACCCCTTTCTATATCTAAATTAGTACAAGTACATTAATAAATGTTTGACCTACTCTATTGAACTGATCGTCAGTTCCTTTAAATTCTCGTGGGTCGAGGAAGCCACGTAATCGAATAAACGGTAAATAACACGTTTCGGGAATATCAAAAAGCCGAAGCTCAGTTCGTTTAGTGAACTGGAACTCAGTTCATGATTAACATTCGACAATCGCGTCGGCGTTAATAGCTCCACAGCGTCGGTAAGCCCAACACTGAGTACCGAGGCCGAGTCCAATGCTTCATCTGCATATTCAGATCAGTGGAATCAACGGGAGGCGACGGTACTATTCATTACCGACGCGTGCCAGACAGAGAGAAGACGATTTACAGGGTGTTCTGTCAGAAATAATGCAGAACAAATATAATTTTCTACTACCTCATTATGATCTATAAGATAGGTAAGACTGGGTAAAATATTTTAAGTATAACGTCATTGCTAATTATCATTAGTAGAAAGAGTCACTAGATTTTATAAAGGAATATTTCGTCGAAATAAATTATCAAATATCTCAATTGTCCATTTTACCTTTCGCCTACCTGTAAGGAAGGTATAAATTGGAATCATGCAGTGCATGCATTTAACGTATTTTATTTGACCAAAAATGTTTTTAATAATGTCTACATTAAGTTTCAATAATAGAAGGAACTAAAAATAATTTATCTGAGTTTATCTGAGTTATGATCCTTACAAGTATAGGTAATCAAATATTGTAATCTATATATGTTAAAAACTTAAACTTAAAAAATGAAATAAATATGCAATATTTTACAAATATATGCAGATATGCAACTTAATTTTATTCATTTTAACTAATATTTTATTTATAAAATCAGCAAAATAAACTATATTTTGTCATCTTGCACAAGAATATCACATAAAATAAACAAAACAACCTTTAATTTCTGGAATACGACTTGTGTACCTACGTATATAACATCATTTCTTTTTTAACACTCACTTTTAAAATAAGTCATTTTTCAAAAGAGTGGCGCGCGTTACTAAAGCTACTGCTTACTTTGTGCGAATATTAACGATATATCCTGAATAGAAATTTTATACTACATTTCCAAATTTAAAATATTAAATTTCGGTTTAAAAGGTATAAAATATGCAGTTATGTGCATTTATAATAAGTAAGTTCGGACTAAATATTCCCATTTTGTGCATATGTTAATGTAAATATTTTATGTGATTGTTTTATCTTATAAACAACCGCGATACTTGATACTGCTTTCTCTTTTTGTTTATATGTGCACCCGGTATACCCCAAAGCGAGATGGAGCTTCTCCGCGTACAGCCTCCTAATGAGAGTTTAATTACACGAATTAATTAAGTTATTCTGCCGTGCAATGAATTGCATGACAAGCGTACGAACTTCCCAGGCCGCGCATTCTTCAGCATTGTCCGATTCTCTGATTGCGATTCATTCAAAACGCATAAATAATACCGCTGGAATATCGGACAAAGTGTATTTTTAATCCAAAATGTAAATGAATGAATTTTCATTTTAAGAGCATAGGTATAATGTGTTGTGTACTTTATACTGTACACAGAACCAGAATTTAAAGTATCTAATTTGTATATAAAAAACATGCAAATTAACGGCGTTTACGAGATGTGTGTACAACAAAACAGAGAACTTTTACATTAATATGTTGCAAAATATTATTTTTATCAATGAGTTTAGACAAATCACAAAAAATGTAATATTTGTATTTACATAACTAATTTTGAACAGAAGTTTTACAACGGATACCTATATAATATTTAAAAAACACTTTATCAATATTTCCGCAAACCAACAATGGAAAAAATATTGTTCACATGTTCACAATACGATGAGTTATTTGAAATTTTAAGATTAAAGAATTAATTTGAATCTCAGAACGTTCTGTTTGAGCAATTTCTTCTCTTATTTTATATTTATATAAATCAGTTATACACAAAAAATACCTACCTATCTAGTTTAAATAATGGCTAATGAAGCTTTTCGCTAACTCATTCAAAATAGAGAGTCTCTGTATGACAAATCAAATAAAGATTTTAAAAACGAATTGTCATACTAGTAAAGAAAAAGTAATTGGTTCGCCACTAACCACTAACCAAATGTTAGAAGTTTGTAAACTCTTGCGCTAATTTCGTTATTGTGAACATAACATGTTATCTGCGTTATGTCAAACTGCTGACGCTAACCATAACCATTAACGATAACCATTTATTTCGTATTGTATTGTGAATGATGCTTTATCCTTTGAATCTGGGCAGCATATTTTGATATTTGTTTCTGCACAACATGGCTTTTAAATTGCTATACGCTAGTTTGAATTTTATTTACTCGAAGTGTTTTAAAATATAAAATTTACTAATAATCGCAGTTTAATAATTAATTAATAATGTCAAATTGTTTAAAGCTATTATTACGCACGCATGGAACAATTATTAGTATCCCTCCCACGTCCCTGTATCCAAGCTATGCTTGGAGTGTTCGACGTGTTCCTATTCCTTAGCAGCTGTAGGGTCCTAGAATCCGAGAAGCTAAAGCACAGTGGAAGTTGCAAGTGATGTACTCGGTCCTCCTGCATTGTTTCACACTGATTAACATTTCAAGATCATCGTTAGTGGATAAAGTTGGAACTTGTCCGCTTCAACGTACCTACTCGTTGATCAAAGTGATTTAATTTTAAATCACTTTGGTTGTACTAGAACTTTAAAGAGCACTAGGTAGTTTATATGGAAATTTTAACCATCTTGTATACGTGATTTAATTATTGCTTCAGTGATTTATATTTATGGAAAGTTAAATTTATAGGAAAAGAAATACATGAAATGTTATTAAGGCAATTGTATGGAGATAGAAAAATGTAGAAACTTGCAAGAAAACACCTAACTCACTCATTCAATTTTTAATTTAATAAACAGTGTTTTTGTGAAGGATTATTTACAGAACGGTAAGATGAATATTTGTTATTCAGAAATAAAAGTACTGTACAAACTAAATTATTATACATATACTCAAAACTATAAATATACAAGTTTAAATATAATCCTTGTTAAGCCGTGAATTATTTTGAAGGTGGTAGCTTTAATAAGGGTGATTCACCATAACTTGCTTTTTAAAAATGCGTGCCATTCAGGCTGTAGGGATCGTAGTGGGGAGAGAGTGATCTCATTCGACAGGTGCACTTTTAAAGTTTTGTTTCCCACCCGGTCAGTCGCCTTCATGCGTTGGAGCACGGAGCAGCATCGATAGCTGTTTTGAGAGAACACTACCCGGAACGCCTCATCTCAACAAGGGGCAATTTGGAGTGGCTAGCCCGCTCGCCCGATTTGACTCCTTGTGATTTTTTGTGAGATTTTTTGAAATCCCGCGTTTACGTCAACCGTCCAAGGACCCTAGAAACCCTGAAGACCAACATCCGAGCCGCAATTGACAACATACCCGCTGCCATGCTGGCAAGGGTTATGACAAACGCCAGAAATCGGCATATTCAATTTATAGACAATTGGGGGCGTCACCTACCTGATATAATTTTGAAAACTGGGTGAAACAAAACTTTAGATATGTACCTACATTATAAAATAAAAATAAAAAGTTTCTGATTCGTAAAATGGGCATTATTGCGTTTTGATATAAGTAAGTTACAATGAATCACCCTGTATTATACGTTGTTGAAATACATAGTGAAACTATTCCTGAACATGAATTAATGCACGAGTGTAGATTCGGTACGAAAATCGTAATGATACCGAAGCTCTATTTTTTTAATTCTTTCAAGAATAGAAACTTGAAATATTCAACTAAATGCGTATTACACATTAATAAAAAAGTTGTTAGTACCTACCTATATTATTTACCTAACTGAACGCGTATTTACTAAAATAATAAAATTTCACTTCTTGCTCTGCATTCACAACATACTGATCCTTTGATACATAGCTTTGTAAATAAATTCGTGTTAATAAAATGCACAATTGGCTTCAATTTTAAGGGTTTAATTTAATTTAAAACTCAGGGGATTTCTCCCTGGACAGCTGACAATTTACGTATTTCAAATTCTCAATGTGAGGTTAATGGAAGCAGGAAACTAATAAAAATACCAAGTTCGTCTAAAATGGGGTTTGAAGGAGAAAAATTCGGAAAATATTAGCCTAAACCAGAACTCTACTCAATATCCGCTTTCAACATTACTACATTAGAGACCAGTTTCGACATTCGTTCCCGTTCCGGTGAAATACGGATTCTCTCTTCTGCGAGAACGGAGTGGTTTGCACAGCCATTAGGTTTCGGGGTTGAATGCGGAGTGTAACTTCTACTGCTATTGCTACCAATTCATTGGTGTTTCATCCACGCCGTCTTGTCCACGGGTGATTTTCACTTATTCTGTGTTTCTGTTTCATGTTCATGTTATTACTTCTGGTTCAGGGGCGTAGGAACCGCATAAAAGCCTAAAAGTTGGGACATGGAATCCTTCCTCTCAAAAAAAATGAAGCCATCCCTCGAAGGCCGTGCAGGGGCTGTGTATTTCGAGTTGCATATCAACAACTTTGGTTTTCGTATTTATCTTGAAAATAGTTTTCAAAATATAACAGCTCCATCAAGGTAGCAAAACTATGATAGCAAAACAAAAAAAAATTAGGCCTATATTTTATTACTATTTTATTTCTATTTAATTACCACATTTAAAAATTTATTACCACAGTAGTTATAAGAATATAAGGGTTTTGCCAGCTTGATATCAAGCTGGCAAAACCATATCGTAAAAACACATAAATAATATTGTAAATTACTTTAATATTACAGAAAAATTTATTACTAATTAATTACCACAATAAAAAAAATTATTAACAAGCTGGAGTTGCATAAAAGTAGTTGAATGTTAAGCAAATCTAAATTATTTTGCTTTTTATTGCTTTTTGATTGCTAATCTATGCTAACAAAACCCTTCTTGAGTCCAACAGAATTCCGTTTTCTTGACATAAACTAATTTATGCTAACAAAACCCTACTTGAGTCCAACAGAAATCCGTTTTTTGACATAAACTAATCTATGCTAACAAAACCCTTCTTGAGTCCAACAGAACTTCGTTTTCTTGACATAAACTAATCTACGCTAACAAAACCCTACTTGAGTCCAACAGAAAGCCGTTTTTTTGACATAAACTAATCTATGCTAACAAAACCCTTCTTGAGTCCAACAGAACTCCGTTTTCTTGACATAAACTAATCTATGCTAACAAAACCCTACTTGAGTCCAACAGAAATCCGTTTTTTGACATAAACTAATCTATGCTAACAAAACCCTACTTGAGTCCAACAGAAATCCGTTTTTTGACATAAACTAATCTATGCTAACAAAACCCTTCTTGAGTCCAACAGAACTTCGTTTTCTTGACATAAACTAATCTATGCTAACAAAACCCTACTTGAGTCCAACAGAAATTCGTTTTTTTGACATAAACTAATCTATGCTAACAAAACCCTTCTTGAGTACAACAGAACTCCGTTTTCTTGACATAAACTTATCTATGCTAACAAAACCCTACTTGAGTCCAACAGAAATCCGTTTTTTTGACATAAACTAATCTATGCTAACAAAACCCTACTTGAGTCCAACAGAAATCCGTTTTTTGACATAAACTAATCTATGCTAACAAAACCCTACTTGAGTCCAACAGAAATCCGTTTTTTGACATAAACTAATCTATGCTAACCAAACCCTTCTTGAGTCCAGCAGAAATCGTTCACGCTAGGTTCACGCTGTGTGGCGTTAGACATTCCAAATCTTTAATCCGGTAATTAATTAGCAATAAAAAAGCAAAATAATTTAGATTTGCTTAACATTCAACTACTTTTATGCAACTCCAGCAAAGCAAATTTTAAGCTGGCCAAAACTCGGATATTTAGTCCTTTTGCTTTTTTTAAAATATAAATCAATTTTATATTGTTAATAATTTTTTTTATTGTGGTAATTAATTAGTAATAAATTTTTCTGTAATATTAAAGTAATTTTCAATATTATTTATGTGTTTTTACGATATGGTTTTGCCAGCTTGATGTCAAGCTGGCAAAACCCTTATATTCTTATAACTACTGTGGTAATAAATTTTTAAATGTGGTAATTAAATAGCAATAAAATAGTTTTGCTATCATAGTTTTGCTACCTTGATGAAGTTAAATATAACACTAAATAGAAAAATGTTCGTACAATTTAATTCATGAAACCGGGAGTCGATATTTTGTTCCATTCAGAAGTTACAGTTCATCAAACACACTAAGTAATTTGAAATTTTCTCTCGAAGAAAATCTTAAAATTTTGACTTAACTAAGACCTTCAAAAAAATTTATGAAAAATCTGTATTATAGAGAATTGATTGTAGATTGAAACCGAAAGTCAAAATTTTTATTCTTTCAGAAATTACAAGTCATTCAACACAAAAATTATAAAAAAGGTAAATTTTCTATATTTTCTCTTGAAGAAAATCTTACAATTTTGGTATAACTAAGGTCCTTAAAAAATTAAATTAGTCTATCTTATAGAAAATTCAAAAAAAACCGGAAGTCTTAATTTTCATTTGTTCAGGAGTTACAGGTCATTAAATACACAAAAATATGAAAAAATGTAAAATTTCTCAATTTTGTCGAAGAAAATCTTGAAATTTTACCTTAACTAAGGCCTTCAAAAAATTAAAGTAATTTGTCTTATAGAGAATTGTTCGTAGAACTTTATAAAAGAAACCAGAAGTCAATATTTTTATTTGTTCAGAAGTTACAGGTCGTTAAACACAAAAAAGCTAAAATTTATATTTTTGATCTATTCCAGAATTCGGGTTTTGTAATACGGTTTTGTAAATATATTTGTAGGTATATTCGCAAAAGCTTCTGACATGGATTTTCCATATATTACTGTATTATTATTATGAAAAAAAGGTAATGGGAATTTTCCTGCAGTTTGTTTGCTCTGTATGTTATATCACTGTTTCCGTTTACGTAATATGTAACAGACACCTCGTCTCGGCTATCCACATCCACAGTGACTTGATATATACGCTTCACAAGTAACACACGTTGATTTATGAATTATGATAGATTTATGGTTAAATGGGATTATAGTAATCTGCGTATTACACTGATGTAGTTTACACTACATTGGAGTGTTTGTGTAGAGAACTGATTTGTGATTGATATGAAATTAACAATATGAGGTGTTGATACTGACGGAACAAATAATAATTACAAGGGCAATAGTTTACTGTTTAGTTTTTACTATTGTCTTATCATTTTTATTAAATTTTATTTATTGTTCTTAATTGTTATATTTTAATAATACGAATAGCATTATTATATTTTTTGTATACCTACCTTTGTAAATAGAAAATTTATTTTTCAGTTTATTGCATTTAACATTGAAATTCATAGTGAGCAAAATTTTAGGTTATATATCCTTTCTAGCAAAACTTTTATTAATTTTAAGATTATTAAATCTGTTACTTAAATTCCGAGTTTGCAAAATTATATTCTATATTAAGCTTTTTTGTTAATCGACGTATTATTGGCACCTAATGTTAAACTAAGTAGATACTGTGATTTAAAGCAATTAGCCTGTGTTACAAAACACTGGTTTATTTCGTGTAGGTATTTGTTTTTGAATTCTGTTTTCCGTTTTCAAAATGTATGTATGTAACAAAATCGAATTTAATCTTTAGTTTTCTATGATTTAATATATAACATAACCGAAATAAAAACAGTTAACTAGAAATTTCTGTACAGTTCCTAACTAGTTTGGTGAAAATTTCATAAAAAACGAAAGTTAAAAACGAATATATTCGAGTTATTTATTTTACGTAGCATATATGTAGTATAGTTCAAATTTAAAATTGAAACTTTTGATTACTTCACTTCTGTCTATTGTTAGTGAAACTATTTTTGTTCTTCCAACCAAATAGTTTCAATTTCAGTACACAACACTCACAAAAGTTTTCGTTCTCGTTCTCGTTCATCATCAATCCGTTTGCTCAGTTCACTAACAGTTTTTATAATTAAAAAAACGTCAAGTGAACGATATTCTCTTAATTCAAATATCTATTGGCCGTTTTCTGTCATCGGACGTGTTCAATGGATTGCCGATTTAATTAAATTTACTAAGAACGAGGGCGAGAACGGTGTCTCCTTAGTTCGTAGCTGATCGGTGATCATGTTTGGAGAGTACAATGCAGAGCCGGATTTCCGTTTTATCCCTAAATTTATTTGGAGCTCAGATATTTTACATATAAACTTTTTTTAATTAATTATCAGCTTTCTAAATTTTAGAAAACTAAAGATAAAAATTACCGAAAAAAGTCCTATTTACAAAGAAAATAATATCTTATTGGTTATTAGCAAGTGAATGCTTCGGAAGCTACTTGTCCAAGCACAAATATTTCATTTGCTGACAACCTGATTAAAAATCTTGCATTTACTAGGCGCAAGTTTAAAATCGACGAAGAAATAAGAGAAAGAATAGGGGCAACAGGAAGGTTATATAATGCAATATCCAACAAATTCCTAGGGAAAAAAGAAGTACCAGATGAAACGAAGGTCCAGGTATTTAAAAAAGTAACAGTACCAGTATTAACATATGGATGTGAGTCATGGACGCAACCGAAAACCTGTTAAGTAAAATCAGAAGTACAGAAATGAGATTTCTGCGAAGAATAAAAAGAAAAACAAGAAAGGATAGAATAAGAAACGAAACATTTAGAAACCAACTTAAAACAACACCTGTCGAATTTACAATACAGCAGGGACAACTAAGATGGTTTGGGCTCTTAAATAGAATGGGAGAAAACAGAATCGTAAAACGAGTATATGAAACAAAACCCATGGGAAAAAGAAGAAGAGGGAGACCCGTTAAAACATGGATAGAAGAAGTTAAAAAAGCTGCTGAAGAACGAGATATTAAGTGGCAAGAAGAAGAAGAAGCCTGGAGAGACAGCTGGAAGAGGAGTCCAGCCAGAACAGCACGATGACTCCAGCAAAGTCTTACACCGAAAGGTAGAAAGACTCAGTGATTAAGTAAGTAAGTTAAGTTTAATCTGTTTAGGTTATGAATCCGTTGGACCTATTCTGTTTATGTTGAAATCACTTTAAAATTATTTGAAAAACACTTGTTCAGATATTTATACAATCCTCATTAAAACTTATTTGCCTTGCCAAATCGTTTTTCCGATTTTATCAATTTGCTATCAGTCATATCACCAACTATAAAACTATGAAAGATAATTGTTGATCGCCTGTATAGTGACAGATGATGGAAATTTTCGGATATCAGTCAGTATTAATGCCTAGGTACGTTTACTTAACAATATTATAATTTATTTAATCGTATCATCAACTGTTATTACCTTTTTACATGCAACATTTATTGATAATTATAAACAACATAATACGTTAGTTACTTATAATACGTTAGATACTTATAATTCATTAGTTACGGACTTAATACGTTAGATACAACCATAATAACATAAAACCTTCCATAATACGCGAATTGTCAACTAATTGACAGATAAAATTGTTGATTTGTTTTAACATAGCTGTCTTTGATGATACGATTAAGCTTTGAATATAACGCGAATATATGCGATTTAAGTCCCCTTGGATGTTCAAAGAGACTCGGTTTCACCTCGTCGCTTAGCAACATCCTCGGTATTATAAATCGCATAATATTCTTGTTATATTAATAGCTATTATCTAACACATCTTAATAAAAGCATCATAACTATGGTAATTTTAAACAAGCAAAGTAAAAAAATACCCACAAGTGGCTTTGATCAAAATTATACCCACTCGTGGGAAAATTGTTACTATGCTTGTTGGAAGTCACCATAGAAACGATGTTTTAGGTTGAAACTTAATATTTTTATAATATTTAAGCAGTTATTAAGAGGTGTTGGATAAAACGTTATACTTCATACTTGGGCAAAAAGGAATGACCCACTCGCGAAAATTATCTCACTCAGCCTTCGGCCTCGTGAGTTAAGATTTCCTTCGTGGGTAATTACTTACTTTGCCCACTTGTAAAGTAACTATTAAAACGATAAATAGATAATTTCAAAATAATTTTATCAAAGTTTAAAAAATATTGTCAAAAATAAAGCAACATCTTGAATTATAATAATATTAATACATACTTTTAATATTATGTCTATTGCAAATTTGTAACTTAAGCCCGTTTGTCACGATCTATAATTATAAACAGAATTTTGTACATAATTATGGACTGAATTTTATAGACCGTGACATACACTAATTTTTGACATAGCTACTTTTTAAAACATGTTCTATTTTTGTGGACAGGAAATGTGCACTAGTAAGCGCAGAGAATATCTGATTTGTATTTTGTTTTTTGTTTTGATCCAGCAGATCTATGTTTAACAGATGATTGTTTTTAAAAAGAATTTTGTTTAGTTTGCGTGTTTATTGTTTGTGGTGGACAATCTTATTGGAATGCTAACATATTCAAACGTCAAACCAGAATTATGTCTCAAATTATGCGTCGTGACATACAGAAAATTTGTGTAGGTACACATAATTTTGTCTGCAATTCTATTCATAAAAATTCTGTCTATAAAAAATTATGTACATAATTTTGTCTATAATAATTCTAGATTGTGAAAAACGGGCTTTATGCAATGATTTCTGTTATTTTTGTATGTTTTTTTCAAAAACCTTTAAATTTGCCTGAAAGTATCTAATTGATATAATATAATCATATTTTACTCCTTGCATCTTGCAATGCTTCCTCCAACGATTATTAGTGAATCCGGAACTGGTGAGAGTGGTCGGAGTTGAGGTTGAAGCGGTTGGTGCAGTGTTCAGTGTTCTTGGTCTAATGTGCCGATAAATCAACCACCGACGTTACTCGCTCGGTTAGCGACGAGAGAACTGCAACGTGCAACGTCGTCTCTGAGTGGTGAGTGCACTTCGCTGCTACACACAGCACATTGCTGATATTCCTTTAACTGAGCACATTTTTCTCACAGCGTAATAAGTAATGAGATGGTGTAGCTGTTAACAGGAGATAAAGTATATGTTCACTAGGTGGCAATTATGTTCAAAGAAAGTTTTGAACATATCCTAACTAAATATTGAATATAATATACACATTATACAACGGTTAGACAATTTTTTTAAATCTTTGATAAACATTTTTTTACGGTCATGGAAAAAAATATAATTAACTGTCAATTATATTCTTTTGTTTCTTTTAAATTTTAATAAATGTAACAAATTTTAATTATAATGAAGTAAAATCATTTGTCTCAAAAATATTGTTTGAAATTTGTTTCGAGAAATGTGCGTTTGGATGACTTGTTTTAGTCTGCACAAGCTTCCTTCAATAAGTAACATTCTCCCGCATAAAAAAACATCTACTTCGCGCACAAAAATAACTATTTTTATCTACGACAATAAAATAATATACTTTATCTACGACTACTATGAAAAGTTTATATTTATGCTTTCAATTGTCAACGTAAAGTTGATTGTTACTGAGGACCAAGCAAGAAAACATTTTATTGCGTGTCTCCTATGACAACGCGCAATAAAGTACTTTTTGATTACATAAAATAAAAGAAAATGACAGAATCAAATAAATTTTTTTATTTATTTATTTCGATATTATTGGTATCGTCATGGTTACGAATAAAACATCAATTGATTGAACGCAGATAGAACTAACTGAATACTATTATTATTATAACAACTAATTTTAGTCGTAGATAAAATTATGTGTGTATTACGAGCATAAAGTGTCCTTGTTCCTCTTGCACTATTGTAGCTCTCGCCTTCGGCTCGCGCTGCAATTACCGTGCGCGAGTAACAAAGAGTCACTTTATGCTCTTAATACACAAATAACTATTATTATATACGTGAAAGTAGTATAATAAACCCCACCATAAGGACACATTATGATTTAATGAATTCATTATTTAACACTGTTAAATAATGAGTACTTTATTCTTCCGAACTGTCAAACTGCTAACATAGCTGTTAAATTTGTAAAACGCTGTATATGAGTAGCCTATAATAGTTCTAAATTACTCGGATGAATTGTCAATTGTCATCACACACCAAATTTGTAAATAAGAAATGTTGCTTTATTTAAAAAGTCGTAGATAAAATGTCGTATTTGACTCGCAAATAATGGCTATAATTCACTCGGATGATTAATAAACTCGCCTTCGGCTCGTGAATAAACTTTCATCTTCTTGAATTATAGCCTACATTATTTGCTCGTTAAATAATATACTATAAACTATGTACCTATGTAAAATGTTAGTATTTTATACATTTTTTATTTAATTCAGTGACTTTGATTTAAAAAATCAGTTTATTTAGATTTAATAAGACAACATTGGTTTTGAAAATTGTTTTGCATACATACAAATTTTTTACATAGTTTGCTATAAATTACGTATTTCAAAATCTGATGTACATGAGAAACATTTATTTCTTCTCAGATTTAATGTGTTTGCAAAAGATTTTTCAGAAATTTTATGAGATCTCTCCGTGTTCAAAGTTTACTTATATAATATTTATAACGAATAACGTAAGGAATTAATACAATAGTTTATTTACATTAATTTATTAATGCATGGATTATTTAGATAAACAACTTTAAACAAACAACATGAAACACAAATTATATTTATTTAGTCGAATATGAACTAGAAGTACATCTTGACTTCATCTCGAGACTATTTATCCAACTAGATTGTTTACAGCAAGAGTTGTTTACGCCATTATTCTGGATGGAAGAAGAAAATATGAGCTTGTTTACAGGTAGCTGTTTGTAGTTATATAACTATCGGTACACTGAAATATGAAGTGAAGCGATGAATGGTTTGGCGACATGGGCGTGCGTGTTTACTCTTCAGTAACACAAGTTGACGGTGGTCTGTCGGTGTGTATGATTCCGGAACACTGCTTAAGTTTCCAGTTCAATTAGTGCTGCTCAGTAGCACGAGAATACTGACGGCTTCTGATAATTCTTGTGACACAAGAGAGACTGTATCTCATTAACTTTATAAATATAATCTTTGAAATGTCTTCACTATTTTTAATAATTTTTGAGCAGTATGATATTTGTAGCTTCTGCATTCTACTTTGTATTAAAGATAAATGTAATAATTTGTTTCATATAAATTAGTCCAGGCATTAGAGCTCAAAAACTGTCGTTACCTGGAAATTTTTAAGGGAGTTTTGATTTTCTGTATTTTTTGTTGTTGGGATGCTGAACACGAATCTGATTTTTCCACCAAAATTTTTTCCCGAAATAATTTGTTTTTACTGAAAAAACAGGGCTGGCAAAATCATGATTTTTTATTCAAAAATTAATTTGATTTTTTTTAATTCCTGTGTAAAGTTGGGAAAATGTCATTATTTTCATTACTTACTTTATAAACAGTAGGTATATTTTTCATTTGTAAAACAGTCATATAAACATAAAAATCTGATGTGGCCATACTCTACTAATTTTATTGTACTAATATAATTGTAAACAAATGAAGGTACTCACAAATATAGCATTGTAGAAGGGAATTCGGGAATTGTAGTTTCATATTTCATATTTTCAATTTGTCAAAAAGTCAAAAACTTATTTGACATTAACACTCAAATATTTTATTTTTTGCTTTCATTGATAGACAGATAAATCAAAATTGTAACAAAAACTAGGGATAAATTCCTATAATATAAGTTCAGATTTTTTTCTATTATGAATAGTTAAAAGTTACGAACGGAGAAAAGCTGAGCGCTTTTTAATAACAGACAAAAATATTGACTTCCGGTTTCAAGCATTCAGTTAAAAAGACTATTTATTATACACAATACAATTTGTAAATATTTGGAAACCCTAGTTTAGCCACAATTTTAAAAAAATAATTTTAATATTTTTGTGTAAACTAACATTATTCAAACAGTTTATTGTCTTTATAACTAAAATGTTAAATTTATATTATTTCTTCGTATGTTCTATTCTTGATTTTATTCCATATTAACATTTTGGTAAATTTAATTTTGCTGTAGTGGCAGCAAGGCATTTATCCTCTCCCGAAAAGGAAAAGCCTGGGTTGCGTCAGTAGCGTCACGGCACAGCACAGACCAGACTTTTTGCTTGTGGTGTTGTGTGTATATAACACTTCGTTATCCTTCTCCTCTTCCTTTGTTGCTGTTTTCGCTGCTCCTGTCACTCTATCTTTGTTGTTTCGCTTTCAGTTTGAGTTTTATGAGTGCGAGGATAGTGTAGGACCGTGTAGGACAGTGATTAAAAAAACCTTGTCATGGTAAAATATTTCTAAAACGTGCCTAATAATTAAATTTATTGTTGTGATTGTAAAACTATATGTAAAAGGAACGTCGATGTAGTTCAGTATACATAAAAAAAATTGTGATGTTAAGTACCTAGTACCTATCATTTACAGATAAATTTTAAATGACTTGTTAAACATCACTTTTTGTTTGAATATAATGAGTAAATACCAGGGTTGGCAAAAACATGTTTTTTGTATTTTAAACAAAAAAAATCTGACGTGACCATCACACAACCTTCCGCCATATCTAGACTTTAAACAGAAAGGTATACGTACAATCCGGTGCCCATTTAAAATATACAAATAAAAATCTAAAATATTCAAACACAAAAATTAGTATCACCTGAATCAAAAGATTCATTCACACGAAAATTCTTCTGTGTTGAAGCAATCCTCCGTTCAGTTACTACATTTAATAGCTTACTTATGACTTATATAGCGCTAGTATGCCAACTTGTCACCCGTCTCATCTGTCAATATTTTTTATGGAAAAACAAAAATCAACCGAACATGGATTACAAGATTTCAACGTTTTATTTGATAAATTTATTTTTTAAATTTTACTGCAGTTCTTTAATGCTACCAGATAAAGACAATTTTTTTATAACGTAAATTGCAAATAACTTTTCCTCTTATTCTTATTACAAATAAATACTATATTTATCCATCGGCATCGGGCATCGGCCCGGACCACACACATACATACACACACACACACACACACACACACACACACACACACACACACACACACACACACACACACACACACACACACACACACACACACACACACACACACACACACACACACACACACACACACACACACACACACACACACACACACACACACACACACACACACACACACACACACACACACACACACACACACACACACACACACACACACACACACACACACACACACACACACACACACACACACACACACACACACACACACACACACACACACACACACACACACACACACACACACACACACACACACACACACACACACACACACACACACACACACACACACACACACACACACACACACACACACACACACACACACACACACACACACACACACACACACACACACACACACACACACACACACACACACACACACACACACACACACACACACACACACACACACACACACACACACACACACACACACACACACACACACACACACACACACACACACACACACACACACACACACACACACACACACACACACACACACACACACACACACACACACACACACACACACACACACACACACACACACACACACACACACACACACACACACACACACACACACACACACACACACACACACACACACACACACACACACACACACACACACACACACACACACACACACACACACACACACACACACACACACACACACACACACACACACACACACACACACACACACACACACACACACACACACACACACACACACACACACACACACACACACACACACACACACACACACATACACACAGACATCATCGTGAAACTATCAAAAATGAGTTGTAAAGACCCTAATTCGTGCTCATCCACTAAAAATTCACCACCCGATTTTTTACATGATTCCAATACCTTCCTTTACAGGTAAGCGGAAGGTAAAAATGTTTAAAACGTGTTTCAAATATATGTTTAAAACGTGTTTTAAACATGTTTTAAACATGTTTAAAACGTGCTTTAAAAATTTGCTTTGTTTTAAACAAGTTTTAAACATTTGTTTAAAACGAAATGTTTGAAACGTGTCAACCCTGGTAAATACTATGTATCTTGTTCATCGTATGAAAGAGAAACAGATAAAAGACATGCCAAAATGTAGTTTGGTCAAACTGTACTAAATTTAAACTCTTTTCAAAAATAACTAACATAAATAACCACTATGAAGACAAGAATCCTAGTCGAACATCATAATAAAGTTTTGTGCAGGAAATTAGTCAAGTCACCGACATTTCAAACCTAAAATAATATTTTTATCTCATATATTTAAATAATAATATTAAAGAACAAGTTTTATAAGACATGATTTTTTCGCACACGTTCAAATTTAATAAAACGACTTTACAAGTGTGAAAAAAGTTCTATTAAATGACTTCTTTATACTAGTTTTTTTGACGTCGTTTTTATAAAAATTTAAATTAAACTGTCATAATACACACCAAGTTGATTTGGGGAAATTTATGTGCATCTGTACCGTTTTGGTTGGTGACATTAACATTTCCATTTATTTAACTTTCACTGTCACTGTAATAACTATTCTAGGTGATCTAATAAGAGAAGACTCCATAAAAAAATATTTATATTCATTAATTTTATTGAATAAAAACTAATTTATTAAGCAAAACTGATTTAGAGGTTATAAGTTATAATGAAATTTTTACGTCAGACTCCTGGTCCTGCTACCAAGTATATTTCAAAAGTACATAAATATTCATTATTTATATGTATTTGGACCTCTGCTGTACGTACTTACCTTACATACGCCATACATCACTTGCACATCTTACAAAATTTAATAGATCAATAAAATGAGATCTAAATTAAATTTACATATAAACTTAGACTAGAATATATGCAATATATTTTTACTTACATAACATAAAATAAGTATAAAAAATATTAAATAACTTAGGTAAGTCAGTGAGTGATACTGTTTTGTTTTTTTAAATACATTGATATCACTGAGTGTAAAACAAGGATCGTTCCACAAAATGTATTGAAATTACTCGTATACTCGCACATTAATCTCAAATTCAGGAAGCGATGCGCAGATAATAAATGTTAGTTGGTGTCTCATATTTCTCATATAACTCACGATCACCCTGTTTTACAGTTACTCCGCCTCTAAAAGACAACACTAGGCTAGATGAGGCGACTGCTACATGCTGTGTATTGTTCTTTGTTTGGAAGCACCCGCTGCTTTTAATTTATACATACGGCCACACATATACGAGAATGTATTTCTTTGGTGCTACGTATAGTGATACTAATGTATTACTGTGCGCATATATTTTAATATGCGTTTTTATCTTTGTTGTAAAAATATTTCATGTTAACAGGGTGTATGCAACTATAAATTATACCTAATATAGTATAATTGAACGCACAGGGATGTTTTGTATGAAATATGTAAAGAATTTTCATCCGATATGAAATTTTTAAGTTGCAGTGCGCATTTCATGAAATTTTTAATTTACGTATTAGTTAATTCTACATTTTTCTTTTCACCTTTTTCATTTTACTCATTGTGTGCAAAAATAAAATTTTAATTAAATTTCGAGTCATTTCATTTTTACATGCCGCCACATACCTTTAAGGGAGGTATTGGAAGCTTAAAATCTGGTAGGTAGTGCATGAGTTTTAAGTGGATGAGCACGAATTAAGGTCCTTACAACTTATTTTTGATAATTTTGCGGTGTTGTCAATACAGGTTGATTCGCAACTTCGTGAATATATTTTAATGGCATATTAGACTCAACTAACTGGATATGGAACAGAAAGAATTTTTTCAAAAATCTCAATTTAATTTCCAGGTTAAGGTGTTCGTCTACCCTAAAATTTTACAGCGTTACAGAGGTGTACGCCTCCCACGTTTACTTTAATTATAATTGAAATATATGATGCTGTTTACATATGAGTGTATTACTATTAACAAAGGATGTCTTAATGCTTCTATATTTTTAATTTTTTTCTTTGGCCTAGAAATTTGAAGTAAAAAAAAATTAAAATGACGTTTTTTGCGGTGTTTTGTCATTATTTGATAATATTTTCCTCGGTCACTATAAATGGCAAGAAAAATTTAAAAAACAAGAAGCATGCAGCTAAGCTTCCTTTTTCGAATAGTTTTTGTTTTACTTAATTTCTTTAAAAAATACACAAGTTATTATGGGAATCTGGAGCAATGGTTACAGTAATTTTCAACTTCAAAATGACATTGCATAGCTAAGATATCAAGAGTATTCTAGGAATTCGAAAAAATGGTAGACGAGCCTCTAAATTTACTAAATTTAGATAACTTTTAACTGTCTTGCCAGTTGCTATTGTTTAATTCAATAAATTTTAATTTTATTCCATTCATAGTTAGTTATTATCCATATTCAGATATCTAAAAATGTATTCCTTGCAAAAACTGCCCTTATTTTACGAATATTAATATTATATATATATATATATATATATATATATATATATATATATATATATATATATATATATATATATAAAAAGCAAAAATAATTTCACAGGTATGCAGTCAGTAGATGGGTAAATAAAAGAAGTAGACTCTTTTAAGTTACTGACAGTAACTTAAAAGAGTCTACTTCTTTTATTTACCCATCTACTGACTGCATACCTGTGAAATTATTTTTGCTTCCTTAACTGATCAGTCGTGATCATTTTCCAACTATATATATATATATATATATATATATATATATATATATATATATATATATATATATATATATATATATATATATATATATATATATATATATATATACCGTGAATTTATTTTAACATGAAACATAGGAATTTGACAGCAATGTATTAGAGCGTTCTTTTTAAAATCGAACATAGGGAATCAATTTAACTGTATTATTCTTGACTAATATAACATATTTGGGCATCTGTAATAGTTCCAAGAGAAGCCTTCAACATAAACTTTTAATTGTTTAAACTGTACCTACATCGTATTTCCAGATAGCAACATTTGAATTTGTTAATTGGAGTCAAACTGATGCTACCTGGAAATACGATGTAGGTATAGTTTAAACAATTAAAAGTTTATGTTGAAAGCGTCTCTTGGAACTATTACAGCTGCCCAAATATGTTATATTGTTCAAGAATAATACAGTTAAATTATTGATTCCCTATGTTCGATTTTAAAAAGAACGCTCTAATATATTGCTGTCAAATTCGTAACCATGGATATGAAAAATAAACTCACGGTATATATATATATATATATATATATATATATATATATATATATATATATATATATATATATATAAATTATATAACCTATAATAAATAGAGAAAATAGGAAATAATAACAATAACGTTTAATTGTATTAAAATTTGTACAACTTCATTACAATGTGGATGGCCTATTAGTTATTTTTATTTTACAATTTATCTATAGCTATAAATTAATATTAATATTTACATTAAACTGATAACATACAAAACCCTGAAAAAAAAAATTCCTTTTACCATTTACGAATATTAATATGTGTCAGGGTTGACACGTTTAAAACATTTCGTTTTAAACAAACGTTTAAAACAAACGTTAAAAACTTGTTTAAAACAAATCAAGTGTTTAAAATACGTTTTAAACATACGTTTCAAACACATTTTAAACGTTTTAAATAATTTTTTTTTACTTTTATTAAAATAAGCACACAAAGATCCTATTGCTAATAATAGTAGTACCTATATACTATTTTCACTTGATGTCAGCCATAGCCATTACCTGATAATAAATAATATTTTTGTTTAAACATTTTTTTAATCAATAAAAAAACACGTTTTATACAAATAAAACAGTTATAAACAAAAAAACGGTTTTTTTTTGTTTAAGATAAATAACATGTTTTTTTCCATCCCTGATATGTGTTTGTGTGTATATGGATGTGACATCATGTGCGAATTTCTGTATAAGTCTGATAACTCAAATACGAATTATCCAATTTTTTAAAAGGTATTATATTGGTTTAACAAAAACAATGCCAGTCACCTAAAATAGTAGTTATATTTAAGCATTTTCTTACAAAATACTGAAATAATAAGATAATTTTATGAACCCTTTTAATAAGGCAATATTCCAAATCTAAATAGGAAATAATTAAGCTCTATTTAACAGGTACATAAAATATGTAGTACGCTTTCCTTTAGTTTCGTTCATCAAAAGCTTCCATTCTATTCAGCACATTGGCACATTATTGCCACATAACACACTGAAAGTTTAATACCATTTTGATGAAATTCGCTGCGTCAAAAAGTAAAATAAAATGCAAGCGTCGCTTGCACAAAATCAAGCTCGCATTGTGCGGAATCGCTCATAACACATGATCGTTAATCCCGCATCTTGTATTAAAAAGAGGCATGAGGCAAATCTACTTTGAACGGTAGGCAACGACACAGACCTTGTTGCTGATCATTCACGACTGCGTATCAGGAATGCTTATCTACCTTCATACTTTTAATCACTGCGTTGTACAATGCATGCCTCACTCCAAAGCCAAGGCTCTTATAATTATGTCGAGTTGAATCTTTTATGTGCCATAGGTACAATCTACAATAGCGCTTCTTAAAATGGGAGTCAAAACTAATACTGAGATTCTGTGCAATTCTATAAGTTTTACAAATTTGTAAATATTCAAATATTGAACAAAATCACATGTTTGTTGACAAATATAAAAATGTTCATATGATTATAAATTGTTGACAAATATAAAAATGTTCATATGATTATAAATTGCGATTTTGTTAAATATTTAGAATTATATAGATCTTTAGCAACTACAGATTTTCACAGTATCCCCCTATAAGGTTGATCTCTTATATTATATCGTATTTATACAGGCTGTCTCAAAACTTCAGGTACATACGTTAAGAGAATATGTTGTATAATATGCTGGTTACGAATAATTTTTTTTTAACCGCAAAATTTATTTCTTTGTTTTCCAGTTAAAATTTTTGTTGCCACTGCCACCGGGTGGATGCTTATGCTAAAGTTAATAATTAAATAAAATATTAATTATAAATAACTGTTAATAATGTAAATAATTATGTAATTTAAGTTGTTGATTACTTACTTGTTTGTGTTTGCGCGAATACAATTCAGAACTGCAGGTAAACTATCCAAAATTTTTCTAATTTAAAATAAAATGCTTTTTGATTCGTAATCAGCATATCAAACAACATAAATACACCTCTTATCTTTAACGTGTGTACTAGAATTTATGAAACAGCCTGTATAATAGGACAATAAGTAGGAGTTATCTATTATGTTGTAGAAAAAAAATCATCTTTTCGTATTTTATTAATAAATTATTCAATATTTTGGCAAATGCCGGACATTTTATTAATCGATTTTATGTTCTATTAATATTAAAAAGTTAAGAATAAAATAGATAAGTAATAATAAGAACAAACCAAATATCGTAAAAATTTTGTACGTTTATTACAAACTTACAGTCAGAATCGATACTACTCAGCCCTCTTCCCTAATATACGAAGGCATATGAGTAATTTGAATTTATGCCGGAATAAAATCATTGTCTCCTTGATAGAAAATTGTTTTAATTATAGTCACAAAGTAAGGTTTATGTACAATTGATTTTTACTCTTCTAAGGTCCTTAATCCTTACCCTTTATACTTTATGGAGGAACTTTAATGACAGAAATTCTAGTGCCGGAAGTAATATAATTTTAGGTTGACATAAAAATATGTTTTTGTTTCAATTGTCACATTGTTAAATGGAGTAAAATAAAATTTGATCTATAATTTTGACATGGGATAGCAACCATTTGTATTAATCTCTAGTAAAAGATAATAATTATTTAAGTTTATTAAGTTCTAAAAAATATATATTTTCAGTATACATTATTAACTGGACACATACTTAAATTCCGAAGTATTTTTTATAATTTATTTAAGAAATAAAGTTACCTACTTATACACTGAAATATTTTGGGTAGATTTAAGAAATAGCTTTTAGAATTAAAATTCGAAACATTGGTAGGTAGGTACTTTAAAATAAATCATTAATATCGCAATTTTACAAAAGTATAAATTATTCGTTATTAAATTAACTTAGAATTTAGTAGATTTTGACACTGATAAGTAGGTGTTTTTAAAATTATTATTTATATCAAGACTCTTGATTTTAGGCCAAGACTGAAAACACAAGACTAAGACATAGTGTTCAAGAAAATAAATTATTAGGTCACAGAAATAGAATTAATATAATAGTATATTCTGCAACAAGTATGGAATGAAGCATATTCAGCTCGAGTGGAAAGTTTGTGAGACGAGCTCTAGGCGTGTTTCACGGTTCCACGAGAGCGGAATAGCCATTCCAAACGTGCTGCAGACTATACTTTCTCTACGACTATAAATTTAATTGCATTAAAAACATAACCTAAAAGTAGTAAAATAGAAATTTATGTACTTATAAAATAATATTCTACATAAAATTAATAAATTAGTAAATCTAAACGTATTTTAAAGCTACCCACCAACCAAGAACATTGAATAAAGTTAAATTATTTAATTCGCCACATTTCATTCCATCACTAGTGACGGAATGAATCCATTCCGTAACAAGTGACAGAATTTAACCATTCCATAATTGAAAATTATGTCCGAGTAGGTAACTTTAACTTGCAAAGTGAACAATGCCCTAATATTTTGTTTATTGAGTATGAATTTGAAGATTTGTTTTGTGTTGTTTCAGGACAAAGCTCAAACCAAGTCCGTTCTTCTGGTGGTATCATTATCCGGTATAAAAGTATGCAGTCCCGATGGCAAGGTGAGTACCTCACAAAACACTAAACAAATCAATATCCGCCCGCGTAGCCCTACTCCTTAGCTGCGTTATTCTCTGCCTTACGCACTCGACTCACTTAAACGAAATCCTCGGCGTTCCCTTTCTTTTTGTTACGCATGGTCTAAAATACTGACGTGGAGTAATGGAAATGTAATTGGAAAAGAGGTCGGAACACTGTGAAGACTCGGCCATTGCTATGTTCTACTATTTCCCTAAGGATGTTTTCTTTATTTCTTTTCTAAATTCTATAAAGGAAGTAATGTGTTATAATCTTTTTATAAAGTTGCGAAACAACAAACGAGCTACGAAAGTATAGGATATAGTAACTGAAACAAGGTGCAATTTAACTATTAAGCTTTCTAATATCTCTTTAACGACAATTTTGTGTATTTGAATACAAATTTTTTTCAATGCGTTTTATTATTCTTATTATTTCTTTATAAATTTCTGTCTACTTTGATTAAATAATTAAACATGAGAAAAGTCAATATTATTACAAATTCTTAATTAAATTTATCAATTATTGTTCCTACTAAAAAAGTTTAAAAAAAGATAACTGCAAATTAAAATATAATATAATATTTCATTTATAGTAATAACTTTATCCTTGTTATTTACTGTAACCATTTAAAAAGTTGAATTGCTCCGATTTCTTTTTTATAGTTTACAACCTAATCTTACAGGCAAGAAAATAATATTTTAAAACATAATTCGTCTTTAGGTATGGGCATGGTACTATGATTTTTTTCTATCCTTCTGCCCTAGAGCAGTTGACTGATTTCAGCATTAAAATATTGCAATATAACATAATGTACCTCTGCGATTTTACCATTCAAAATTAATACCAGTAAAAAGTAAAATAAAATCCTGGAATATAACATTGCCCAATAATAATAAATAATATCTAATAATTTCCATTAAAAAAAATATTCCGGAAATAAATTCGATACTGTTTTTAGATATTACAATGCTTCTACATAGAAACATAATCTATTTAAATTGTACTACGAAAACATCGAACAAAAATTAAAGAAAAAACGAACCCGTATAAACAAAGTTTTTCACTATAAATCCTTTATACAGGTTGGTGGATGTGAAATGCGAACATAGGGAACATACATGACAATCGAACTTTCATGCCAGATATCTTGATATATTTTGTAATAGTGTCACAAATCGAAGTAATGTGAATTTGTGTGGCAAAAAGAGTAATCAATAACAGAAATAATAATAAAATCTAAAAATGCATGTAAACTTTCTCGTTCTGCTCGTACACATACATTATTATGCAAAGAAAATATTTTAATAAAAATAAAAATTTCAATAATATGACAGCTACTTTGACATTGACAGTACTTATTCCACGTATATCAAGATGCCTAGCATGATAACTCCATTGTCATATATTTTCCTATGATCGCATTTCATCTCCACCAACCTGTATATGAGACTCGATCGATATTTAATTAAATTTTTGTTTTTGAACCAGATCGGTGCAGTACATTTTGAGATAGCTAGCTGCCATTTTGTTTCAAGATGGCGGACTAACATTTTTATATACCTATGTTTCAAGACAGATTCTTAGCTATTGCTGTAGGTACCAAATTAGAACGCAATAGTTAGGTACAGTACATTCTGAGATATCTGTTTGCCATTTTGTTTCAAGATGGCGAACTGACATTTTAATATATGTATATCATAAGTTGGATCCTTGGCTATTACTGTACCAAATTTGACCGCAATTGATGCTGTACATTTTGAGATAGCTAGCCGCCATTTTTGTCATTTTTGACGTCTGTTTTTTTTACGTAAACAGAGAAACAGAGATGACGGACGGTGAACTTAATTTAAAGGTTTTAAAAAATCCTTTTCCATACTGATATAAAGTCTTGCTTGCACTAGACTTGAGACAGTAAACAGCCTCTTGAACTAAACGCGCAAAGGAGACTTTATAACAGATTTTATCGAAGCCATCGCCACTGCTGTAGTCTGTGGTTATAGCCCAAACCCTTAGCCATGCCAGATTTCAGTATTTTTCATGCAGCAGTAGCACTTATCTGGCCAGGTAATAACCAGTGCAGTGTTTGCGTCCGCCTGAAGTATTTCGGGTCGCGACACAATGAAAATAACTCGTCCGGGTTATCGGCTGCACGTGCATCCGGATTCATGTAAAACACGCCGTATCTGCTGGGGCTGGATGAGTGAAAATCACATTCTGCCCTTACCATTTCTGCCACGAACTTACCTTGTATCTTTACTACCAGGCAGAGAAAAAGACATTCCTGTGATTTTCAATCATAATCATAAAACTTTTCATACAGAGCAATATGATTTTTCTTAAATTATTTCGATAAATAAAGCATTTATGATAATATGTTTCATTAAACATAACAGAAATTTTTTAAAAGAATTTTCTGTATCATTTACAAACTATAGGACAATAATTTAAAATGTAGTGTTTGCAACTTTAAAATCTTCTATGCTATGATTGTTTGACAGTGAGAGTACTGTTGATATCTTTTGCTTGCATCTTGGTTTACATTATCGTTTACATATGACATGAACATGAAACTATTAAAATATAAGTAAAACTATTTATTAGATTAGTAGAATAAGTAGAATTAGGCGAGAGGTCCTGTACTGGCAACAGCAGATTTTTTTATTATATTAATTTTTTGTAGAACTTCTATTTAGAACTTAAATGGAACAAATTGTGGTTTTACTAGTTAAAGTTGGAATGGCCAGAATGAATAGCTACCACTAACAGACCACAGCGAACACAGTGCATGCGCAATATGCAGCGGATAGAATTACATGCAAGAAATTACTGTGCGCATTAGGATTCCTGTTATCTGAGCTTATGGCTTTTATGAGGGGATTTGGGTGACTAGATGGGTATCGCCTTTTGGTTCATGCTTTCGGTTTACGAAATGTAGAAAGAAAGAGCAAATATTACATTTTATATTTTGTTCTGTAAAGGTGTGTACAAGTTGTGATATAAATTTAACTATACTTAGCATAACGTGCAAAGATGTTCAATTTTATTTTATTTGCTTAGTTCTAATTACAATAATTATTATGCTATGCTAGTTTAGTTATTCTATCTATACTAAGTACCTGTATTTCGTTTCGTATCTGAGCTTTGAGCTTTGACAATACGGAGTCGAACATTCCTTGCAAATCGGCATGAATAAATAAGTAGTTATCGAAAATAGTTGTTTAAAATTCTCAATTCAAAAGTGTAGTTTTCTAACAACAAACAAAAAATAACTATTTTTCGCTGATTGACATTAAGTTAAACATTACTTTTACTTCCAAGACAATAATAGTTATTGATGTATCTAGGACAAACAGTTTAAGCAAGTTGTTTATTATTTTATTTTTATTCATAACCTATAATAAATAGAGAAAATAGGAAATAATAATAATAATAATAATATTTTATTGATAATATTATGTTTCAAATACATTTATAATAAGTCAAAAAAGGTCAAAACTGAGAATCTGTGTATAGGTACAAAAAATTTATTTCATAAGTAGGTAGTCTTTCTTTTCGAGTGCTGTACTTCATTTAACAAAATGTGTTATCGTTTAATCCAGAAGTTAGTTAAAACTAGTTTCAACTAGTAAAAACTCGAAAAAATTAAGGCTATGTGTACAAATTAACCTAACCTTACCTATCATCACGTATTCACTATTCAAAACTAGGGTTTGGTTAGGTTAGGTTAGTTTCCAATTTTTACTAGTCAAAACGAGTTTTAACTGATTTCTGGTTTCGACGGTAACATATTCAATAAAAATGTCAAATGACAGGCATATTTTTGTGAGATAACCTAGTAATGACTTTGTTATAAACCGTAAATTTTTTCTTTAAAGGCCCAAAGGCTTTTCAAACAAAATAATATTTCACATTCAAAATAACTCAAAAATAATGTATTGCGCACCACTGTACCGAAATTAAATTCCCCATCGACGCGAAATTTCCAAAGCAAGTGTGTACATAGAGGGAGAATTCAACACCGCACCACAAATTCGCGAACAGTAAAATCCTCTTCAGTTCTGGAACCGCGAAGATAACACTCCCGCCATTTCCCGTCCTTTGCGCCCAGGTGACGGGCATCAATCACTCCACCGCAGCCTTCGAATGATCTTTTCACGGCGACAAATGACAAGCGAAACGCGTCGGGTTTCTTAAACACTCTCTGATGTTTGGAGAACGCAGAAAACAGCCTGCTGGATATAAATGACGCATTTTATGTTAGTGGGATTTTGTGCTGCGCCTCTGAGGCTCTGTTACAGTTGCTCAAAGTCGTGTTATTTAAGGAAACAGATTATGTACCGGATGTTGGGTATTAATCGCTTGACAATAACGACTGTTCTGTTAGCACGGTGGAGGTAATTATAGAAGATGGTTGCTATGGTTTGTTTAATGACAAACCAATAAAATGTTACGTTCATTTATCACTTGTATCTAACTATATAATTAACTATCCCATTGGTACGTGCGTGCGAGTCTGGTGCAGTGTAGTGTAATGTGCAGTTGTAGCAACGTTTATTTGCTGCAAATAATGCATCAAACTTATATACGAACGCTTTGGTGATGAGAGTACAAGAATCTGTCAATCTTCCTTACTGTAAATTATTCTAACATATTATTGTGTCACTAATCAGTACAACTACGAAAAAGTAAAATATTTTTATTTGAAATAATGAAATAGCAAAAGTTTACTGCAGAAATAAATTTTGAATTAAGAACTTCCTAAATCATTTTCTATGTAAGTACTTTTCCTATGTTAGGTAGATATCAATTTTTCTATTTCAATGTATTAGTATATACCTACGTAATTTATCATTGTTTCTTTAAAATTAATAATAATAATAATAATTTATTTATTTAATTTATACATAATATTATTGGATGTAGCAAAAGTACAAAAATTTAAGTTGTTTTTCAGGCACTACCTACTCTTTTTTGTGATGTTAAAGGCACAGCATTATTAATATGCCGTAGCTAATAATCCATTTCATTTCAAAATACTCATTTCTGTCCAAACACTGTAATCTCAAAAAACAAACATTGTCATTTCACATTGTGCAAAAACGGTCTTGACAAACCTCGGTTAAAGTTTCAGCAGACCGATCCCTGATCCGGTTGGTCGTGTTTATCCACGCGACAAGAATTGGCCATGAGTTGAGATCGGACGCGCTACGTTCGCAACAGTATCCTGTGTGTAGCCTGCTGCACATATCGGTCGTTGGAACGTCCCGTGGGATTCATTTCTTCCTGGTGGAAAGATACGCGCGTTGTCGCGTTTACAGAGTCAACAACGCTGCGACATTCACTTTCGGTTATTTTCGTTTCATCACTTCGCGCTCAGCTAAGAAAATACTATTACAGAAATGCTGTGATGCTCATCATTGATATTAGGTAGATGGTGGTAGAAATAAAGTCAAGGGTCGCGAAGAGTTTTACGCTCTATTTGAAGTATTTTTGTTATGAGTTATGAAGGTTTCACGTCTTTAAAATATTAATTTAATGGTTGTATTCGTTTAGTTGGTCGACTAAAACAAAATTTAAATATTATTTTTTAATAGAAAGGAATTTTTCGAGAAACAGTCAATTTATTAAAACACCAACGTTTCGACTGCAAATATTAGTGTTTTATTGAATTTTAATAAATTGACTGCATTTCCAAAAAAAAATTATCTTTATTGTTCATCCATTTATCTCAGAAACTGTTCAAATTAAGTGAAAAACTGTTATATTAGCCCAGTAAAATAAGGGGAAAAACCTGAGGGTGAAAATTTTATTGATTTAAAAATAGGTAGGTATATTGACATCTCGAACTCTACCACCTGTGCTTCGCCTTCTACTGCCCCTTTTAAGGGATGAAAATCACTTTTTTTAAAGTTACCCTTTTCTTTTAAGGTTAAATGAAAAAATCGAGAGACTAATTTGTAGAGAGGATAATTCTCTTTTCGATAGCTTATAAGCGAGAAAATCGTGAAAATATATTTTGCCAATTTGCAGTCTTTTTAAGTCGAAATATTATCTCAACACGCAAAAATAGCTGCCATTCATTAACGGATTACAATATCGACTTCCGGATTTCAGCATTCAATTGTAGAACCTTTTTTTATAAGAAACATTTTTGTTAAAACAATTTGGATCTCCAGGTTAAACATTGTAAAAAAATCTTTGAATGTCTATCTTTAAACAATAAAATCTTCGCCCCTAATTTTTGTGGAATTCGAGCAAATTTTTGTCATACTTTAATGGGCTATATAACTGGCACAGTTTTCGAGAAAATCGTGAAAATGTATTTCGAACATTTCAAAGATTAAAAACCAATAATGGAAGCATCTTGTCTGAATGATTTTTAGAAATAAAACAATGCTGGGATGCAGTCATTTTATTAAAATTAATCAACCTCGACCGGTTTCGGCACCACGTGTCGTCGTGTCGTGAAAAGTTACAAAAGTGTGTCATAAATGTATACAAATATAAAAAGTTAAAACATTAAATGTTTTGTGCACGATTTTTTAATTTCTGATAAAACTGTTTAATGTTTTAACTATTTATTTATATATTTTTATACATTTATGACATATACTCTTGTAACTTTCCACGAGATATTTCGTAAGTATTGAATTTTTTCTAAATTTATTCATATTATATTTATGTAGATTGTTGAAAAGAAATTTTCAATTAACAGTTGGATTTCAGGCTTTAATTATTTATTAGATGTTGCGACGTTTCGACCTCAGTTTAGGTCATTTTCACAGCTACTACAAAATTGTACACTCCCTTAATTTATTTTCAAAACACACATGTGCTTAACTTTGTTGTTTGTATCAACGAATAATTGTTCAATAATACTAGAAATTGAATATAAATTGAAATACGTTCTAATTAAAATATTATAAATGTAATATCAACGTTGTTAATCTGTACGTAAAACACCGACTAACAATAATCGGAAGTGATAAAAGTTTGTCCTAGTTTTGGGAAAGAAAGATTAAATTAGATTATGAGATAATTGTTTCCTAAAGTTAACTGTAGTCTAACAGCAGTAACATTGTCAGTTTTACAAGCTAATTTCACTGACAGTGTTAGCTCATTTAATGCTCATCCCTGTGTCCGTACTTCTGTACTACTGTACACTTTGCCTGTGTGCGTATTCAGCAAAATAGTTATTTTGGGTCCCAGCGGATTCGCTGGGCTTTGCTGTGACGAGGGTTGCCTCATTTTGACTAATTACATTTGTAAGTGCTCCGTTATAAATGAAACTACTTAGTTCTTTTACCCAGATAAACTAATGTTTTATAAATTATGTGCTCAAGGTCGAAAAATTATTACCAACATATTTTTTTCCTCTACGTAAAATATGCACCAACTAATTATTTTTACTTGTCGCCTCATATTCTATAAGAGAGGTATTGTGACGGATCAAAATTTTCGAGTGTGAGTTTTTGGCAGATAAGCGCGTTTTTGGGTCTCTAGAATACGAATTATGAGATGATGTCTGTGTGTATTTGTTCGATCGTGCGTTCGTTCGTATGTTACAATTTTTTTGAAAACTATAACTCCAAAATTATCAAACATTTAAATACCAAATTTTATATCTATAAGGTTTAAATACAATTTTCAATAGACCAATAATTATTGGTATTTTGGTATAAATATTTCGATATACTATAATTAATTTAAGACAATTTTTTATTTTAAATGAAAGATTATGTAATTATTTAATACAATCGGTATTTTATAATTTTTTCTGTATCTCCTATCATTTAAGAATAATTAAAGTATATAGGTACTTTTAATTTAGTATTTCGGTATCTTGTAGTCCATGATCGTTACTACGTAAAATTTAAATGATTATGACATGACAGTAACAATGACAATAGTAAAATATCGTTTATATCTTCTTCTGCAGTTTAAATAAAATATTTGTGAATAGTAGTACCTATAAATTAATGTATTTGTAAATAAAAAGAATAAAGTAAGTATGGCGAGAGATCTTGTGCTGGTCACATCAGATTTTTTATATAGGTATCTATAGCTATAAAACTGTTGGTTAATATTTATTATTTCATTACATTACATGCATTATAACAAATCTTCAATTTTTCGCCAAGAAGAGAATAATAATGTGTTTTACTTTAAATGTATATATTTTTGAACTAAAACCAGAAAAATATAGGTTTTTGACCCCATATATTTTAAACTTCTTGAACTTTTTCTATGAAGCGTAACCGAACCTGCTACCAGGTCCCTGCTTAAAAATGTATTAATGAATATGAAAAAGACTACAGAAAAAAATTCTAAACTTAATATTTAGAAGTCAGTGAAATAAAGTTTTTTTTAAATGATGAAATTTTTATTACGAAAATTTATACCTACATTATTGTATAAAAATAAATGAATACTGAAAGATCAAAGAGAACAAGAAAGAGACGATATTTTAATTAAATTTATTAGATTTTCCAATTTCTTAAAAAATGGAGCTTTTATGAATTTGAGTTCGCTTTGTTTTTTTTTTTAATAAAACACTCAAAAAGCCCACTGGCCTATGCCAAATAAAATCAAACCGTTATTCTCGTTCTAGTAGAATTCATCCTTAACCTTGGTAATTGAAATTTACTAAAATATGGAACAAACTTTAATTAATATATAAGAGTTCCGTCAACTATATCTTCGGACACTTTGTGTTTTTTGTATTTAGTCTTATTTATTACATACATATTATTTTTTAATAATGTCCGCAACATTAGAGACGGGTTGCAAGATATTTTGCTATTTTATACGCCGTGGCCCTCACTGCTTTTAGACACAGAGAAATTATACGCCGTGGACCCTGTGATGGGGATTGAAATTATACGCCGTGGCCCACACTCGTTGCGACTACGATTACGTCAAGTAGGACGAAACGCTTTAACGTTGTCCTGTCAAATTCTCAAGGTTATGATTGTGTTATGATATTACGCACGAATGGACCTGGGCCTCTATTTTGTAACATAACAACTAGAAAGCGAGAAACAAATCCGAATTCAGTATGGCGGAATATGGATCACTGATAATTTTAACGATGCATGTCAGGCATAATACACTCGAGAAAAATAAAAACGAGTTCTGAAAACGTTGAAGTCTTATCTTTATTGTGATGATAGCCAATGTTTAAAAAATCCACTCCACCCTCTCCCACCCGTCTAAGAAAAACGAATGTATCTGATGTCCAAAAAGGTCCAACTTTGGCAACTCATACGGACTGACAAAAAAATCGTGGACCTTATTGGCCAACAGGGTAATAAAGATCAGACTTTTCCTGCAAGGTCCGCAAAATTTCAAGTAATTACGACGATTTGGCGCGAAGTTATGAATTTTTGAAAAAAAGCGCCTTTTTCAGGTTTTTGACTATAACTTGGCGAATTTTGCAAGTAAATCAATGAATTTTGTATTTCCGAGAACGTTGAAGGTTTCTCTATTCGGCCCTGTAAATTAATCTGCCGCCAAACCCGATCCACCCCCTGCCACTCCCGGATAAAAAAAACATGTTTTTTACTGAAAAATGTTCAATTGTAGCAACTTGTAGCGTGAGTAAAAAAAATCGAGGACCGTATTGCCGAACAGGACAATAAAGCAATCTTTTTCCTTCAATTTTCTCAAAATTTCAAGTACGTGCGATAATTTGGCACGAAGTTATGAATTTTTGGAAAAAAATTGGTATTTTTGTGCTTTTTGCCCATAATTTGTCCGATTTCGCACCAAATTCGTTTATTTCTTAAAACATCTAAAAAATAAAGGTGTTTAAAGAAATAAAAATTTTAAAGTCACTTTTAGATAATTGTTAATGAAATTCAGAAACCTCAAAAAGGCACTTTTTTTCAAAAATTCATAACTTCGCGCCAAATCATCGTAGGTCCTTGAAATATTGCGGACCTTGAAGGAAAAATTCGGATTTTTGGTGCATTTTCAAGTGGTGCGTTTTTATTTTCCTCGAGTGTATTTCAGTCCAGTAGAATATGAATTCGTGTGGTCACAATCATTCAAATAGCATTGTCGTATAGAATTTGTAAAAATGGTTACTGAAAGTGGTACGAATTAAATTTCTGAGTTACAAAATACATAGAGCCCTGATGCCAGTTTAAATTTAACATTCATTTGTGTAATATATTTTTTCTACGCCTACCATCGAAATTCGCTCTTCCGACATTCAATGCATTCTTCGAAAATATACCCAATAGGCTATTTTACTATTGTATGACAACTAAAAACATTTTCTTATAAAATAAATTTTAAATACCTAGGTAGGTACTTTATTTATCTCCATAAATTAAGTACAAGCTGTTGCTTTCGTACGTTCCTATAGTAGTTTGCAATTTTACGATTTTAGAAACTCAGTTTTAATGCTCGTTTATATCAGTGTTGGCCATAAGAAATTTTATATTAAAATAATACTAAAAATAGAATTTATTAATTTCAAAACGAGTTAATCAGTAGTTTTAAAACAACATTTATGTGATTGTGACGGGCTAGCAAATTTAAGAAGCCCGGGAATTTTGATAGTGATAGGTTATTGATGAATTGTTCACTACTACATAACATAGACACACAAATATATATTTTGAGAGGTATGAACATTATAAACATAGTTCAGTGCATAACGTGATCAACTGAGTTCTGATAACTTAGGTTCAAATTTTGAACTGCGGATAGTAAAATATATTTATGTAAAAATCGTAGTTTTGTTAGTAAATTACCGTAGTTTCATATTTGTAGGTTTTTGACAGAATTTCTACGAATTTTTTAATAGTTTATTGAAGAATTGTTCATCTTATTAATGTTGCAAAGAAAGTAATTTTTTAATTCAATGCTAAAATTCCTTGTTTAAACTGGCAAAATCTCGGAGCATCTCTGGGGCCTTGGGCAACTGTCCGAACTGCCCTACCATAGCTACGTCACTTCTTAGATTATATAATGATAGTGCCAATACAGTTTTGTTTTTAATTTGATTACAACAAACCGAGAACAAACAGTTCATGTACCGAGTGCCAGGTGGTTCTGTCGATACTAGAACTTTTTACGGGTTACGTATTTTATTACTTGCGTTGCCGTTCTTGTAGTAAATTATTTATTCAAAGCTAATATCCTAAACTAGGTGAGGGTGGGTTCAAAATCATTACTGCCCAGGGCCCCATAAATCACGCACCACCACTGGGTTCACCTGTAAAAATAGTAAATAGGTAAGTTTTATTAGCAATTTATCATTTATATCTTTCTATTCTTAGCTTATTTACAGTCATAAAATACCAAAGCATTTCCACTAACTAACGGAACTGTGAGACAGAAATATAACAGTGTTTGAGTGGACATTATGCAAGCAGAATAATAATTGTGTGCATTATATTAAATTTTACATTTATACGGTATACCTATTAATTAATATTATTAATTATTATTAATTATTAATTTGAAAACCAGATTTTGTTTGTGATTGTACAATTATGAATTCATATATTAATTTCCATGAAGAAATTATTAATGAGCACTCTAGGCTATATATATCGGAGAAAACTGGAAAAGTTAATAAGAGAATAATAGCAGCTCGTGAAATTTTAAATCTTAATCAATAATTTAATATTAAATCAACTATTATCAAACATAAGTAAAACAATTATTATTCGACTGTTAAGATAGAGTATCATAAGTGTATAGTTTCAGTGATTGTGGTAGACATTAAAATCAAATTATTTTTGTTTTCGGCTGCCATAATCTATTCTTTTTGTTCAATTTAAATTTTAAATGCAAAACAATCTTATTACTATCCGCCACAGGACCTGTGTAGTACCAAACTGCCCATACTTTAGGTAATACAGCAAGATAGTGCAATACATTTTATATAGACTTGATCAATTAATTTGATCAAATATGTGTTAAAAAATATGCACTATCTTCCAATACTTCCAACTATCTCTTAAATTGATTATATAAACTAAAATAACCAGACATCACAACAGTAAAATTTAAATTTTGATTCAAACTTTCGACTACCTACAACGTGTATTTTTCGAGCAAAAGTTTTAATTAACATTGTAATACAAATAAATGAAATACATTAATAATTTAATATTCTTGTAATTAATACATCATAATATAAACTAAATCGGATTATTAGTTATTTAACTTCTAGTGTGTTAATGAGTGCGATTAATAATTGAGAGATTTTAACGCGTGAGAGAAGCGAACGTTTTTCGATCGCTGCTTCAGAGTATCAAACTACCTAGCAGATTTTCATATTCCATTATTGCCTTATGTTGACCTCAGTTTCAATATTGACATATATCAAAGTGTTTATTTGCAAACTTGGCCAAACTTTCCTGGTTAGCAATCTGACTTGTCCTGTTCCACATCCCAAACTCCCTATGCTGTCGAAGAGCAGCCTGAATAGTTTACCACCTTTTCCATAGCTTCCCGTTCTCCATCGAACTGCCATAAACCGCGGGTGGGGAGAAGGCTCTACATCGGCCAGTTTACTACCGCCGTAAGCTCGCCTGCTTTAAATCCCCGCGCATCTGCGATCGCGATCCCGGCGAGTCGGAGACCGAGAATGGACTCGCACTGTCCCACTGTAAACTTGACTCCATATAAGCTAGAATGGAGAGCGCGTAGCGGCGTTCCAGGCTTTAGCGAAGGCCTAGTACTAGTAGATAGTTTCTATAGGATCGGAGTGTAAATGATGTGGGTAAGGTGAATGGAATTCTGAAACAGTGCTTTTCAAAATGTTTGATAATTTATATTCATGGAAGATATTCTCGTAGATTTCAACCTAAATAGGTATTGTTAACGCCCATTTTACATTGAGCAAGCGCAACGGGCAACTGCAATCTTCAAGGCAGGGTTGAACATGAAAATTTGCAGAAGACATTTTACTTCCTTGTACGGAGTAATAAGGAAGTATTGTAATCGCGAAAAATTTCGGTTTTCAGATTTTGATGGAAATGTCCGTTTTGACCTTTTCTGAATCAATTATGACTAGTTTCGTCGTGACGTCTGTACGTACGTACGTACGTATGTACGGACGTATGTATGTCGCATAACTCAAATACAGTTAGACGTAGAAAGTTGAAATTTTGTATTTAGGACTGTTATAGCATCTAGTTGTGCACCTCCTATTTTTTGTTTCAATCTATAAACCTGAAGTAGTACTTTTTTCAAATATTTCGATAAATATTTAATTTGAGACAATTTTTTTAATTTTAAATGAAAGATTAGGCTTGTCCCACACTGGATCCGCTCCGCTCAGCTCAGTCCTTTCAGCCAAGAAAAATATAAAACCCATGTATTTAAACAGAAACCCACACATCGCTTCCGCTCAGCTCGTCTCCGCTCAGCTCCGTTCCGCTCAGCTCCGTTCCGCTCTCCAAGAATATTTGACTGGAAGTCTGAAGCGGCGGATGCTAACACGCAGGCGCAACAAGTCAGCAACTCTGTGAATTTTTCATAATTCATGCGAAAATAACGGAAAAATCGTTTGCTGTCCTTAATCAACCTATTGAACAGAGTATGATACTCTCCTTCTTCATTTCTCACGGCATTTATGTCGTGCACCCAAAGTCTTTTTTTCTTTTTTTGGTTTTCATGTTCAACAAGGGCCATAGCAATAATCACTACTTCTTCCTCACTGTCACTACTGCTCGTATTCATATTTCACAGCACACTCAACAGTTTCACGGCATAGACTTACAAGTTGACAAGGATGGTTCGGTAGGAGCTGATTGATGAGCGGAGCGAAGCGGATTCAGTGTGTGAAAAAGTGACGGAGCTGAGCAGAGCGGAGCTGAGCTGAGCGGAGCGGACCTGAGCGGAGCGGATCCAGTGTGGGACAAGCCTTATGTGATTATTACCTACAATCGGTATTTTATAAATACCTATTTTTGTATCTGGTATCATTTAGGAATAATTAAAGTATATATTTATAATTTAGTATTTCGGTATCTTGTAGTCCATGATCGATTAACATTTGTTACTACGTAAAATTTAAATGATTATGACATGACAGTGACAATAGTAAAATATGCTTTATATCTTCTTCTGCAGTTTAAATAAAATGACTAAAATATATTTGTGAGTATAGTAGCAAGTAGTAGTAGTACTAGTATAATAAGTTAAAAGAATTTTTTATATTATTCTACATTTCAGTTATTAAGAAAAGTATGAACACACAAGGCGTACAAGGAAGTCATGTGGTGTCCACGTCAGATTTTTTTCATTTTACACTGAGTAACATCAGCAACATGCAATTACTTTTTTAATGTATAAATTTTACAATATTTTGTTACTATATTATGTCAACTTAACCTCTTGGATTTGTTGTATTGTATATTGTTGGAAAATAAGGATAGAATGGCATTATAACCACTAACGCACTAACTTTCAAACACAAATTAATCTTTTTGACGTTTATGTTCAGTTGGTAGCATCATAACAAACTAAAAATAACTAGAAATAACTGAATTGCCTGCAAGCCTTACAAAAATTAGAACATGTTCTATTCCATGCAACCGTTGTCTCAAGATTGCTTCTGCCTGTTGTGCGTGCAATTTCTGTATTACACTCATGCAATATTGAATCAATTTGTCAAAAGGTGCACTTGCATCTGCAATATTGCTCAATGTAAAGTGGACTTTATATACCTACCTTAAACTCTTCAACAAAATAAGGTGAAATTTCATCCATTTTCAAATCATCATAACTTGGCGTATTTTCAGTCGATTTCGATGAATCTTCGAGGGCGAAAAACTTTGAAGTGTCTACTTTAAAGTCCTGCATGCGAACTTTAGCATTACCTCTTTCGCCCCCTCCAGCAGCCCTGTGAAAAAAAATTGTTTTAAATTGAAAAAATGTCCAACATTGACGATGTGTGATCCACCAAACGGACACTAAAATTTGTTTAATTCCCTGTGCAGAACTCAAAGAACAACCTACGACGATTTGGCACCAAGTTTGAAAAGATAGCGCTGTAATCATAATCATTCGATTTATCGTACTTTTCGAGAAATTACACTGAAAATTGGAAAATAAAAAGTTCGTATTCATTAATTTGACTAGTGGTGCTAAATTGAAAGCTCTCTCGCCCCCGGGGCAAAGTTTGGTATCGTTCGTTAACTTTTGTAAAAATTCAAAATCTCCTGGGTTTTTCGATTTTTTTAAAGTTCTTTCCTTTAAGATTCCAAGGTTTTCCCCGCATCCCAGGCTTGTTTTTATTGGAACTTGTTTTTTCATGTAGTATCTGAATCTGCAATAAAGAAAGGGATTCTCATTTGAAAGTTTAATTTAATTTAATCTCGATGGATAGTCATAAAATTTACGTTAAACGCGCTAATAGGTTTCAGTGAATTCAGTGTTAAGATAACTAACGTAGAACATTCCCTTTTGTCTACCTATATACGAGTATATAAAATATAAGCAATAATTATTTGTAGTTATAACAAGTGGAAATGTAAAGTTTTGTCGAACGTGAACGAAGGGAGGTTTGCAATCGTTTGAGTACGACAAAATATTTTCAACACGTGTTTGTATGTATCTGGTATTTATTTATTTCAATCACAGTATAGCACTTGTACAATAGATATTACAATTTTACACGCTTCTCTTTTTGTTCTACACAAAAATAACTAGGTCCATATTTTGTAGAAATATCTACGTTATCTTATAAAATATCGAAATCAAAATATTATTAGATTTTTACAATTTATATTAATAATAACGATAGATCAAACAAACCGGCTTTAAATTAGAATTCATAACAATCTACCAAAAAAGCACTAAGCACTATTGGCGGTTTTGAAGCTTTAAGAGCTGCTGTGAAGCTGAAGCTCTCTCTTTACGATGCATTACTTACAACAACGGGCCACAAAAACTTTTTTAATATTTTAAGTTGAGAATATGCCCTACATATTTATGCCTTTACTACTGAATTTGCTAAACGGTATTAAGGTTTAAGGTGTAACAAGAAATTTAAAGCGGATGTACCAGAATTAAGTTTCATCTTAACATCCTAAACAAGTCTGATAAGGAAATAGGCCAAGAAGCAAGAAATTAATGAAAATTATACCAGAAAATATGCAAATTACACATATAATAATACTGAACAATAAATAGACATGCTTGTAATAATTTTTCTTATTATTATAACTAAATACAAAGCACTACAAATGGCCCAATAGTATTTTGTGCACCTAGGGAGGGAAGCGTGCTATTACTCCCGCGGGCAAAGTGGCGGTCCGAGCGAGGGCGCCGGCTTCGCCCAAGGGAGTAATAGTCATTACTCCCGCGGGCGTAGCGGCGACCCGAGTCGAAGGCGAGCCGAAGCGAGGGCGGCGGACTGAACAATAAATAGACATGCTTGTAATAATGTTTCTTATTACTATTATTATTAACTGAATACAAAGCACTACAAATGGCCCAAAATATATTACTTATACGTACTGAATTAATGAATATGGTTTAATTTTTTTTTAAATGTGTACATTATTTTAAAATCTTGGCATTAAAGGTGGTGATTTAGCCCCTTAAGCCTATCTCTGAGTACACCACTGACAATTTTAAAATTCCATATGAAAACTATGGCCCAAAACTGTTTGAATAATAAGCCTGGAAAATAAAAATGCTTATTTTAAAAAGTTGAGTAAGTATGTCATTTAAAATATGTACTTACCAAATTGTAAATTACCCTATTTAGGTACCTACATTTTGTTTTGGTTTAATTGAGGCAATATTGTGAAATAATCAGTTATTACAACAAGAGCGAAAATAATAGAAAATACATTTGCCTCCTGGTTCGACATATTTCCATAGAAACAACTCGACACCGGTGGTCGAGAGATGGTCGAGAGGGAAATACGTCGAATCAGGAGGCAAAAGTATTTTCTATTATTTTTAATGATCGAGTGGTATACGCATTGACTATTTTATGAATAAAACAAATTTACAAATTTTAAATAACACAATTTTATTTATTAGTATAATTTTTAAATTCATCTTATATACTAAAAGGCTTGAGATCATTTTCAGCAGCTTAGCAACCGTTTTTCGACACGCCTACTGCCTAAACGGGTGAACCGATTTTTATGAACTTTTTTTTATTTGATAGAGGTTCATGTGAAGTAGTGCCTTTTGGGTATATGAATATTGTAGATGGCGTGGTAGTCGCAGGGGAGTTGAAAAACAGTGATTTTTTTGACTCCTTGGATACGGGCATTATACGTTATTCGATTGTTTTTTCATTTGACATATAGGTAGAGGATGAATTTGACTATATTTCTATGCATGTTTCAACCCAATATTGGGTATATTAAGAAAGTTATTAAGAAAAAATTGAAAAATGCACGGAACGCAAATGGGAGCATGCCATGGATGTTTTGTTTTCTTTTTGACAAAAATGATTTTTTTGTCTACTGTCAGATTTGACGTTTCCAATTTGAAATTTTATTTGGATTTATCTTTTATATTTGATAAGGTAGAAGTATTTTGAAAATTTTATTGAGTATTTAAAGATGGAGCACGTATTATGTTTACATGCTTTTGTAGAAATTTGTAATATATTTTTTGAAAATTTTTATTCAATTTTACAATGCACTGTGAAGTTGAATCATATTGTTATTTATTACTGTAGTATTTATAGTAATATATTTTGACCCAAGTGTAAATGTTCAATTAAAATTAGGTATCTATATCCAATATCCGTGGATAATACTATTTCTCAGTAATTTGCTATAAGTTATAAATGTCAAATTAATATACAAATTTAACAAACGTGCTAAAAATGGCGTCCGATAATCGGGATTTTTATCTATTGTACTTGAGTTTGGGTTGAATTTGAGTTTGTCCTGCCCAAGTCGCCCTACTGGGATCTTTATCCTGAATAAATACGCACACTAACTAACAACTGGACAAGCACGAGACACGACGCGGACTAGACATGATCTAGATTGTTATTGCACTTGTATCAAGTATCAAATCTATTTTTACAAAAGTATGTATGGTATTATAATTAGCACCAAGGGGTACAAAATATGGCTTCTATGATCGGCATTTGTTTTTCAATAAAAATTTAATATAATCATGATTGGTACCAAACATATCGTCTAATGTTGCCCAAAATTATGGCTGTTTAGTAAGTATAAATTGCACTCGGTGAGCGGCATTTGTTTTTTCTGAATATGTTTTAAATTATATCGCGATTGATATCAAATTAAAGGTCAAAAAATGCATTAAAATGACTTTAAACAATTTGGCTTTTGTTTTTAGTCGGACAAAAAGCATTTTTTTAGTTTTCACAAAATTTTGTTATTTTCTTTTTAAAACACTAATGACTAGGTACCTATTTGGTATATTCCAATAATCACATCAAAAGACGTCAGAAAATTTAGTACTTATATTACAGTGAAAATTATAAACATTTTATATTAGAATTTTCCGGTTTTATAGTTTCCTCGGAATTTATCACAAATCCGTCGAGTTTTATATATTTTTTTAAACTAAAGTGCTAGATGATAACTATTTTATAAAATTGTTAAAAATGGGGATCGAACATCAACATTTTTTTCTAAAAAATTATAGTGTCATATCGAATTTCATACCTCAAATCAAATTTCTAAATAAGGGCTAATTAATAAAATAATTTATTACCGCGCGCAGCGGTAGAGTCTAAATGTTAAAATCGTTATAATTGAGGCACGAAGTGCCAAATTGTCCCACATTCAGGGTCCGCGGAGCTTAAGCCCGCGAAGCGGGCGAATTCCCCTTGTCGAGCGCAGCGGTAGAGTCTGAATGTTAAAATCTTTATAATTGAGGCACGAAGTGCCAAATTGTCCCATATTCAGGGTTCGCGGAGCTTAAACCCGCGAAGCGGGCGAATCCTCCTTGTCGCGCGCAGCGGTAGAGTCTGAATGTTAAAATCGTTATAATTGAGGCACGAAGTGCCAAATTGTCCCACATTCAGGGTCCGCGGAGCGGGCGAATCCCCCTTGTCGCGCGCAGTGGTAGAGTCTGAATGTTAAAATCGTTATAATTGAGGCACGAAGTGCCAAATTGTCCCACATTCAGGGTCCGCGGAGCTTAAGCCCGCGAAGCGGGCGAGTCCTCCTTGTCGCGCGCAGCGGTAGAGTCTGAATGTTAAAATTGTTATAATTGAGGCACGAAGTGCCAAATTGTCCCACATTCAGGATCCACGGAGCTTAAGCCCGCGAAGCGGGCGAATTTCCTTTGTCGCGCCCAGCGGTAGAGTCTGAATGTTAAAATCGTTATAATTGAGTCACGAAGTGCCAAATTGTCCCACATTCAGGGTTCGCGGAGCTTAAGCCCGCGAAGCGGGCGAATTTCCTTTGTCGCGCCCAGCGGTAGAGTCTGAATGTTAAAATCGTTATAATTGAGGCACGAAGTGCCGAATTGTCTCACATTCAGGGTGCGTGGAATTTGAGCCCGCGGAGCGGGCGAATCACCCTTGTCGCGCGGCAGCGCGACCTAGCCGAAGGCCCGCGTAGCGGGGCCTGACGCTAGTCTTATATACTAAAAGGCTTGAGATCATTTTCAGCAGCTTAGCAACCGTTTTTCGACTCGCCTACTGCCTAAACGGGTCAACCGATTTTTATGAACTTTTTTTTATTTGATAGAGGTTCATGTGAAGTAGTGCCTTTTGGGTATATGAATATTGTAGATGGCGTGGTAGTCGCAGGGGAGTTGAAAAACAGTGATTTTTTTGACTCCTTGGATACGGGCATTATACGTTATTCGATTGTTTTTTTCATTTGACATATAGGTAGAGGATGAATTTGACTATATTTCTATGCATGTTTCAACCCAATATTGGGTATATTAAGAAAGTTATTAAGAAAAAACTGAAAAATGCACGGAACGCAAATGGGAGCATGCCATGGAAGTTTTGTTTTCTTTTTGATAAAAATGATTTTTTTGTCTACTGTCAGATTTGACGTTTCCAATTTGAAATTTTATTTGGATTTATCTTTTATATTTGATAAGGTAGAAGTATTTTGAAAATTTTATTGAGCATTTAAAGATGGAGCACGCATTATGTTTACACGATTTTGTAGAAATTTGTAATATATTTTTTAAAATTTTTATTCAATTTAACAATTCACTGTGAAGTTGAATCATATTGTGATATATTACTGTAGTATTTATAGTAATATATTTTGACCCAAGTTTAAATGTTTAATTAAAATTAGGTATCTATATCCAATATCCGTGGATAATACTATTTCTCAGTAATTTGCTATAAGTTATAAATGTCAAATTAATATACAAATTTAACAAACGTGCTAAAAATGGCGTCCGATAATCGGGATTTTTATCTATTGTACTTGAGTTTGGGTTGAATTTGAGTTTGTCCTGCCCAAGTCGCCCTACTGGGATCTTTATCCTGAATAAATACGCACACTAACTAACAACTGGACAAGCACGAGACACGACGCGGACTAGAGATGATCTAGATTGTTATTGCACTTGTATCAAGTATCAAATCTGTTTTTACAAAAATATGTATGGTATTATAATTAGCACCAAGGGGTACAAAATATGGCTTCTATGATCGGCATATGTTTTTCAATAATAACTTAACATAAATCATGATTGGTATCAAACTTTTCGTCTAATGTTGCCCAAAATTATGGCTGTTTAATAAGTAAAAATTGCAGTCGGTGAGCGGCATTTATTTTTCTGAATATTTTTTAAATTATATCGCGATTGATATGAAATTAAAGGTCTTAATAAGGACAAAAAATCTACAGTATGCATTAAAATGACTTTTGACAATTTGGCTTTTGTTTTTAGTCGGACGAAAAGCATTTTTTTTAGTTTTCACAAAATTTTGTTATTTTCTTTTTAAAACACTACTATGACTACCTACTTGGTATATTCCAATAATCATATCAAAAGACGTCAGAAAATTTAGTACTTATATTACAGTAAAGATTATAAACATTTTATATTAGCATATTTTCCGGTTTTATAGTTTCCTCCGAATTTATCACAAATCCATCGAGTTTGATATATTTTTTTAAACTAAAGGGCTAGATGATAACTACTTTATAAAATTTTTAAAAATGGGGATCGAACATCGACATTTTTTTCGAAAATATTATAGTGTCATATTTCAGACCTCAAATTAAATGGCTAGATAAGGGCTAATTAATAAAATAATTTAAATTGGTGACTGACGATCTGCATTTGTTTTCATCGAATTCGAAGTTTACCAGGATAGGTACAATGTAAATATTAAATTTTCTTATTCAAATGGTAAGTCTAAATGCAAAAGTGGACTTATGTGAGGCACATGGAGCTATCCCGCAACAGCGGGTCCTGACGCTATTCTATTCTAAAAAATTTATGCCTTAACTAAAATTTATATTGAAGAAGGAAGATGGATAATTTGAAGTTGTAATTAAATAATTATAATTTCATCATACAATTTTTCTCTAAGTATAAATGTTAAAATCGTTATAATTGAGGCACGAAGTGCCAAATTGTCCCACATTCAGGGTCCGCGGAGCTTAACCCCGCGAAGCGGGCAAATTTCCTTTGTCGCGCGCAGCGGTACAGTCTGAATGTTAAAATCGTTATAATTGAGGCACGAAGTATCAAATTGTCCCACATTCAGGGTCTGCGGAGCTTAACCCCGCGAAGCGGGCAAATTTCCTTTGTCGCGCGCAACGGTACAGTCGGAATGTTAAAATCGTTATAATTGAGGCACGAAGTGCCAAATTGTCCTACATTCAGGGTCCGCTGAGCTTAAGCCCGCAAAGCGGGCGAATTCCCCTTGTCGCGCACAGCGGTAGAGTCTGAATGTTAAAATCGTTATAATTGAGGGACGAAGTGCCAAATTGTCCCACATTTAGGGTCCGCACAGCGGTAGAGTCTGAATGTTAAAATCGTTATAATTGAGGCGCGAAGTGCCAAATTGTCCCACATTCAGGGTCCGCACAGCGGTAGAGTCTGAATGTTAAAATCGTTATAATTGAGGCACGAAGTGCCAAATTGTCCCACATTCAGGGTCCGCGGAGCTTAAGCCCGCGAAGCGGGCGAATCCCCCTTGTCGCGCGCAGCGGTACAGTCTGAATGTTAAAATCGTTATAATTGAGGCACGAAGTGCCAAATTGTCCTACATTCAGGGTCCGCACAGCGGTAAAGTCTGAATGTTAAAATCGTTATAATTGAGGCACGAAGTGCCAAATTGTCCCACATTCAGGGTCCGCACAGCGGTAGAGTGAATGTTAAAATTGTTATAATTGAGGCACGAAGTGTCAAATTGTCTCACATTCAGGGTCCGCGAAGCGGGCGAATTTTCTTTATCGCGCGCAGCGGTAGAGTCTGAATGTTAAAATCGTTATAATTGAGGCACAAAGTGCTAAATTGTCCCACATTCAGGGTCCGCGGAGCTTAAGCCCGCGAAGCGGGCGAATACCCCTTGTCGCGCACAGCGGTAGAGTCTGAATGTTAAAATCGTTATAATTGAGGCACGAAGTGCCAAATTGTCCCACATTCAGGATCCGCAGAGCTTAAGCCCGCGAAGCGGGCGAATCCCTCTTGTCGCGCGCAGCGGTAGAGTCTGAATGTTAAAATCGTTATAATTGAGGCACGAAGTGTCAAATTGTCCCACATTCAGGGTCTGCAGAGCGGGCGAATTTCCTTTATCGCGCACAGCGGTAGAGTCTGAATGTTAAAATCGTTATAATTGAGGCACGAAGTGCCAAATTGTCCCACATTCAGGGTCCGCGAAGCGGGCGAATTTCCTTTATCGCGCGCAGCGGTAGAGTCTGAATGTTAAAATCGTTATAATTGAGGCACGAAGGGCCAAATTGTCCCACATTCAGGGTCCGCGGAGCTTAAGCCCGCAGAGCGGGCGAATCCCTTTTGTCGCGCGGCAGCGCGACCTAGCCGAAGGCCCGCGTAGCAGGGCCTGACGCTAGTTATAAATAATTTGACATTTAGTGAAAAATAAACAAAAATTTATTACTGTTTTTGTGTTATGGTTACGGTGAATATACGCATATACTATGTCAATATTCAAAAATATGCACTGGAATAGTTGTTTATATAGATAGTTTCTATGGTTTCTATGAAAAATAGTGCATTTTAATTGGTTAAAATATGAGGGAAATAGTCTCTGTAATATTTTACAAAATATTTATATATTTTATATTTGTATGGGTCAGTATAAATCACGGTAAGTATAAACCAAAGAAAATAAAACTCAGAAAATCTGTGTTATTATTTTGAATTATAAATAACGAAAAATGGATCTGCAATATAATCAAATGAATTTTTGATATTTTCATATCAGATACAATACCAACATCTACAGCAAGATATTTTATCAAAATTTCAGTATGTTGCGCAGGAAGCTTTTTAAAAAGAAACCTGATAAAATTTCACATTATAAACGTACATACGTTTTTACTTTACTGCAGTCATAGCAACTGTAGTTTTCAAAAATATATAACATGATGCACCTCTTATGGCTGGTTTATGATGGATTTAATTTATAAATTTAGATTTTCAAATTAAAATTTAAAATTTACGATTATCTTCTTGGTTTATAGGGGATTATAGATGTTAAATTAGTTCAATCATCTTATAATTTTGTCACGTGATTTGACATAAATGAGATAACAGATAATTTTGTTCTACGGTGTAACGAATTAATTTATTACATTTTTCTTTTTATAATATTTATCTATATTTTTTACATATTTTTTTCTTGTATCCATATTTCTGAAATTCATTTTAACAAATCGATAACCACAAGTCAAAATATTTAAGTGTCACCGTCAACTGTCTTTTCGTCTCCCTATGATCACTTTAACGCATGTACAAATTTAGATTTAGAACATAAAATATGGTCATATTTTAAATGTAAATTATAAATCTAAATTCTTCATGAACCAACAAAGGCAGATACGTATATTTTATATTTCTAAATCTAAATTTGTAAATCTAAATCCGTAAATTAAATCCATCATAAACCAACCATTAAACCTCTCACATCAAATAATGAAATCATATTTTCTAACATTTTCAAGGCTAATAACAAAATCAATTATTCAAATGAAGAATCACTTGTATAAAAACAATAACCATTTCAACCCTTTAAGTGCCACATAAATATGAAAAATTTAAAAGTTGGTCAAGATATCACGGATTATAAATCCCAGTAGCTTAAATGAATTTAGCGGCGTGATGAATGCGAAGTTTGATTTAAATTTAAATGCGAAATTTATGATAATTTTGAGAGTGAGAGCGATGTAATCGCTTCCGCCGAGGCCGCGTAGCGTCGCGACGCTGGGCGACGCAGGGCGGAGGAGAGCGGAACGTCGGAACGAGCTGGGTAGCCAATGCCCCGGCACTCATGTATTTATTGTTCGCCCTTCGGCCTCTGTTATCATTATATACCCACGTGACCAGAGCTTAGAGTGAGCTTGGATTGTTGGATTTACCGAGTGGTTTCAAGATTACAGACAAGATTCACACACCTAGTTTTATTTATTTTACACGAGCACATTAAAGGTGCAAAAGGAATAAGACAGAAATATATGAAATACTAAAAAGTACACATCTTTTAGAATAAGTAATTCAATGTAAACTTGCAGTTTTGTTTCACAAACATGCAATAATAAATTTACATTAAGATTTCCTACTTACTATTTCCAAGTATATCTGTCTGTATGCCAATTTATTTTAAAATTTTCCGTTTGTGTAATTTAAAAGATAACATTAATATAGCTCGTATTCAATATTAATACTATAATTAAAATACATTACACCGCCATTTTGTTTTCAGATTTTAGAGTAAAGCTCCGAGTAAAACAAATATCAAATATATCAAATTTTGAGGTAAAAGTCTACATAGTTTTTAAATTCGAATGTAGATAATTCATGTTATTTTTGTTCTAGCTTATACCTTTTGAGTATTATGTTTTTAAATTAATAACTAAATTTACTAAATTAATTATGGATTTTCATGTAATGGCCATGTCACACCGGCGTGACATGAAGCACGGTGCTCGATGTGGCATTTTGCTTCGTTCAAAGCTGTCAAAAGGGTGTCACACCGGTATAGCAAAATACCATACGAAAATGTGTATACCTATTGCTATGTTCACTTCGTACTTTGAAGGTTTTTGAAAATTATTTTATACGTTATTTATTTGTTCCATCGAGCACCGTGCTTCCTGCCATGCTGGTGTAACATGGGCACAAAGAACTTTGTCTGATTCGGCGTTAATATTCTTAAATTTGATACTCGTGTAAAAAGGAGTGTTAATACTCCTTTTACAAATTACAAAACAATATAAAAGACCAAAGCTCATAAAGAGTAGAAAGAAAGGCGTATATCCTGCGTCGTGAAACAATTTGCATGTCGTACCTACTGCGCATCCTAGAATATTCAACCAAGGGTTCGTGGAAGTATCAGCTCAAGGCTATTTAATTGTATGCTTGAAAGACGAAAGTTTTACTTGGAAAGAAAGGATGAAAAACTTCCCTTCGAAACGACGAACGTCACCGGATGCGCGGAAGAGAACGAGACGGAACGTTTCCAGTTTCCTATATTCCGCTTCATAGAAATGCGAAATGCCAGCGGACATCACTCAAAAACTTGCACCGTATAACAAAGTCGCGTCGGCCGCGGAAACAGGGACTGGGAAGTTTCCCCAGTAGGGAAATCCTGTCCCATTTATCGCGGAGACTACCCCAGATTCTCTGCACACTGCACAGCCACACACGACGAGGAATAAGACGCAACGGAATTACGTCTGGCCGCGTCGTTATTCGCTCAATCCCAGCGCCTTGTTCATTAACTCTTGTTATTTATAAACATCAGAGGTAAACGACGGAGTTAACTGAGGAAATGAAGATTTCAACTGTTCGTTCGCGGTCCTCCAGTCTAGTTGATTTGCTTGATGGATTGACAGTTTAGAAGAAGAAAAAGATACTATTGAATGGCTGTGAAATTTAATGTTATCTGATATCATTTATATTTAATTTGTCCCTTTTTACCTTCCGCCATACCTGTAAAGGAAGGTATTGGAATCATGTTAAAAATTGGGTAGTGAGTTTTTAGTGGATGAGCACGAATTCGGATTCATACAACTCATTTTTGATGGTTTCACGATTATGTCTGTATGTATGTATGTGTGTGTGTGTGTATGGATGTGGTTAGGGATTTTTGTCTGTCGGATAACTCAAATAAGAATTACCCAATAAATTTGATATTTAGAATTTAACATTTATATATAAATTAGAAGAGCTCATTAGATTTTGGTACGAATATCTGCACTAGAAATGATATTTTTTGAATATTGAAAGATATTTGCAACTTAAGTTATACAAAAATTGTCTTTATCTGGTACAATTAAAGAACTATAGTAAAATTTAAAAAATAAATTTATCAAAAAAATCGGTTGATTTTTGTTTTTGCGTAAAAAATATTGACAGGTGAGACGCGTGACACGTTCGCATATAAGTCATAAGTAAGATATTAAATGTAGAATTTGAACGCAAGATAGTTTTTGCTTTAGTTACTATGCCTAGCGACCTAAATTCCATACTTGAGATTAATAAAAACGAAGGTACTTTATTTTCTACTAGTTACCTGAATTCAGGATCAACGTAAGTAACATAAAAAGAATTCCCTGACGAACCGTACAGCAATTTTACTCTGCAAACATCAAACTAAAACCTATTACAACATAATTAAACAACAAATCCAAAACATCCGGTGACATCAAACAAAAATAAACGCATCGTCGGAGACTAGGAGGCTCCACAGAGGCCTTTCTCTTCCAGTTGTCGTTGCAAAGGCGCACTTCATCTAACAGGAAGGCAATTACGCCGTTGCACAAAAAACACTCCCAATGGATTGCTAAGAGACCGGTAAAAAATCACGGAAGATGCGAAGTTTTTCTACGGGGCATCGACGGTTCATAAGTTAGTGGTGTGCCGCAATCAGTGCAGCGGGGAGAGAAGGGGGCATCGAGACACCGCGAGACTTTGATTGATCATCCGGTAATGGAAGATGATGAAGGGTGAACGCTCAACGGCTCAACGGACGTGTTTCCCAGACGACGCTACCATTAATCCAGGCGCAGATCCCTTTACATCCAACACAAGAAGTATATGTCCTACCGCTTCCTTCCCGTGGCCAACAACACTGAACCCTCACTAATTTACTTGTTTTATTAACTGAGGAAAACTGTTCAATTATTTATCGAATGACCAGATCGATGATAATGCAGTGGAGTGTAATCAACGGTACTTTCAATTGCATTGGTTAAATCGCTGGTAAATTGTAAAGATTGCATCTAGTTACTGGTTATTATTAGTATAAACTGACTGAAATTTTTGCACGGATCAAAACTGTTTATGGCGAAGGTGTTATGAACCAAACAAACGTGTGTAAGTGTTGTCGTAAGTTTAATGAAAAAAAAATTGAAATAAAATTAATTTTTGCTTTTGCGCTGACCGATTCCCAAGATTTTTCAGTACTTTTTTCTGACGTAGGAAATACTATGTTAAAATTTTAATTTCGCTCAAGTTTTTACCTATTGATTTTAGAGCGAAAGTGTAAATACAAAAGTTGTTCAGAATAAAAAACTGCATCGAATAAGCTTATATTAGTTGTTTAATTTGAATTGTTTCACAAAATAAACATGAAATATAAACTAACAATTTAGGCTAATTTCAGATTGCCATGTAAAATTAAACAAAACAATAGTATATTACATTACAAGTCATGAAAATGTTTCATTGCAGACGAGGAGGCGTTTGAAGAATGCGAGGATGCGCAGCGTCCGAGCATTTCTTCAAAGCCTCCGAGTCAAGCAAAGACATTTTTATGACGCGTGATGTATTCTATTTTTTTTTAAATCGGCAATTAAGCTTAAAATTATAAAAAAATTAGGTTTGCATAAATCATCAGAGCTGTGACAAATCATCAGAGCTGTCACAAATTTTAGAAAAAGTTGTCATGACAAGTAAACAAAGTTGAAAACAAAAATGACTAGGCATGAAAATAAAATTTTCATGCCTAGTCATGAAAATCTTACTTTCATGCCGCAAATTAGTCTGGAAATGACGATTTTCATGCCGATTTTGAAAAAAATATTTATTCTGTCACTCTGACAGTTGAAAGATTTGAAATTGTTATAATTGATTTATTTGGACCATAAGAAGGATTCACTTCACATCAAAAAAGAAATTAAGTACTTTCTTTTTCTTATATTTCTTCCTAAGGTACATTTTATCGTACTTAATTAATTGAAGTATTTTTTGTATCTAATTCGTTTTATCGTCCATGGCACTCGTGACAGGAACGTTTTATATCAATAAATAAGGACTCGTTGGATGCAGTTTTTTATTCTGAACATTTTTTGTAATTACAGTTTGGCTCTAAGCAATAGATAAAAAAAAATTCAAATTTTTAAATTGCATTTCCTATAGGTGAGGAAAAAATTCTACACCCAGTATTATAAAACTAAATAATGTTCACAAGTTTTTGTTTTTCTAACTGATCAGTTGTGATCATATTCCAAATCATTAATAACAATTTAAAATCTTTCTTTTTACTCGAAGAGATTACATTTTTAATATCTTATTTAATTTGTTTTGAATACACACATTTTTCTTTTATAACTAATATTCAACATGGCTTAAATAAAATACAAGCAACAAACTTTAAATGCAATTTATCTCTTTCAAATTAAATACAGTTCGTCATCTACACAACCTCGTCGTCTAAATATAACGACGGAATGTCATTTTCCGCAGTATAATTCATATGACTAATATTCCACGTGACAGGTGAAATACAAACTGACATTAATTTATTAATAAAACGCATTTCCACAGTTCTGTCACGCGTACAGAACTGTGAAACGTGGTTAACATGGGGAGGTAGAGCCCGTGCTTTTGTAGTGTGCTGTGTTGAACAGAACGCAATGTTACGCACTCTCCTCTGCCATTTTTCACGGTCTCGTGCAGACAAGTGTGCGACAAATCCTCACCGTTCTGCGAGTTCTGCTGTTCACCAGTTCCTAACAGATTGATGTTGCTGCAAAAAGACCATTATAGGTTGTGAAGTATACCTACTTTTCAAATTAATTTGTGGAAGCAGATCCTTGTATGTTGATTTAAATATAGATTTGAGTAGATTGAGAATTAAACGTAGAACATCATGGCGTGAAATTTCAAATTTTTACTTCCTTGTACGGAGTAATAAGGAAGTATTGTAATCGCGAAAAATTTCGGTTTTCAGATTTTGATGGAAATATCCGTTTTGACCTTTTCTGAATCCATTATGACTAGTTTCGTCGTGACATCTGTACGTATGTACGTCTGTACGTATGTATGTCGCATAACTCAAATTCGGTGAGACGTAGAAAGTTGAAATTTTGTATTTAGGACTGTTATAGCATCTAGTTGTGCACCTCCTATTTTTGGTTTCAATCTACAAACCGGAAGTAGTAAATTTTAAAAAAAATTCGATAAATATTTAATTTAAGACAAATTTTTTTATTTTAAATGAAAGATTATGTGATTATTACCTACAATCGGTATTTTATAAATATTTTTGTATCTGGTATCATTTAAGAATAATTAAAGTATATATTTATAATTTAGTATTTCGGTATCTTGTAGTCCATGATCGATTAACATTTGTTACTATGTAAAATTTAAATGATTATGACATGACAGTGACAATAGTAAAATATGCTTTATATCTTCTTCTGCAGTTTAAATAAAATGACTAAAATATATTTGTGAGTATACTAGTATAATAAGTTAAAAGAATTTTTTATATTATTCTACATTTTAGCTATTAAAAAAAGTATGAACAAACAAGGCGTACAAGGAAGTCATGGTGGTGTCCACGTCAGATTTTTTAAGAAACATATTAAGAAATATTCATTTGTAATTATAACCAAGGAACCAACTGTGTAACTATGTTATGTAAGCTGATCATTGATCAACAACAAAAACGATCCTGAATCCTGAATCGACCAATCAAACCTATATTTAAATATTCTTTTAAAAGTAGATTTATACACGGTGTTTCTATACCTCTGCACTTTAATAGATTATATAATTTTTTTGATATACTGATTATAGATAAAAAATACTTTTTTCAAGAATCGCAAAAATAAGGGTAATGATAGGGTAGTTTACATTTTTTAAAGTTTTTTATTGAAACTTCATGTTATTTGAAAGCGATTGAGAGTACTGATAAGCCTTAGTTGTTCTTAATAAAGCTGTAATTAATTTTTAAAGTTTGTGTGACGTAGATTTATAGCTGGAAATCTTCTCAAACAATGGGGCTGGCATTAAAATGTACTCCATGTAAAATCAACTGTTTCCAAATGTTAGAAAATATAAAATACAATTTGGTAGATTCTTTATACTGTAAGTAAGAATACACGTGAAAACGCATTACGATACGTAAAATCTCAAATATTTAAAACTTTTTTCATGGCACTGATTTTTGAGGTCTCCTTTCAATATAATTGGCTGGATTGCTAATTTGCTACTATGGTAAAGTACCTTATTGTCTTGATATTGTACTCTGTGTCTCTGGTCTCTACTGTCCATATTGTTGTGTTTTTGCAAATATTATAAGATTACATTTAAATAGTAAAACATACTATAAATACATGTTGTATTATTTATTTAGAATAAAGAATATTGTAATATAAAAATTATCGCTCAAAATCTTCAAATCAGTGTACGAAAGTCGGTGTAGGTACGAAAATATTTAACTTCTACAATTTTATTTTATTAAAAAAAACCTTTGATATAAATATTTGACTTTTAAGACCTACAATGTATAAAATGTAATTTTTAAATTAAAAAATTAGGCTTAGCGTCCTTTTATTATCATTTTCTTCAAGATGCCTAGGTACATCGTGCACCGTATTGTCTCAATACAGTGCTGCTGAAGTATCGAAGCATGGCCAACCAATTATCAGCTTCTTTAAAAAAAATTGGCATGGTGAAAATCGAAACCCGCTGCGTTCAAAGGTACTTCTCTTGAATGACGCCTGAAGCGTGCTAAGGTATAATTAACCATAGTCCTATGAGCACTCTAATTACTGAGCTGGCTTTCTGCGTCAGTGGTCCGCGCCGCGCCTCGACGCTGAGCGTCACTTTGCGCTTTGTCGATGCGTGCCACCGCCGCCGCCAACGTCGATGTTTATTTATGACGACATCGTCGTCTTGTAGCGGCAACGCCAACGTTCGTCTTTTGTCTTGCTCATTAATCGACTGGTTGCCATGGAGATGTTTAACAACTATATCTTAATCCGGGAGAAACTTTCTCAATTAAGAATCATTACCGGCTTGTATTTTATCTGGCTGATTTACCAGCGCTCGCGGTGGATGGAGGTTTACGCAGAGGTGAACTTCAGAGAAAGGATAAAAAGAAATTTCAGACATTGAAAGTTCTGTAATGAGGACGGTGTAGGTATTTGTTTTTACTACTTTCTACTGACAAGGACTTCATAAGTATCTATTCTGCTTTTCTATTTATTTTAATTGCGCATTATATTATATCTGTGTTATCAATAAAAGAAAACCGATTTTTCTACAAGTTAAATAATAATAACCTTTGTTTTCAGTTGAGTTGAGTAATGCTTATTTGCAGTGTTGGATGTCTACGTGTAGAGTATAGTTTTCTACATCTACACGTAAACAATGTGTAGACAAAGTAGACAATGTCAACAATGTTGACAATGTAAAATATTAGCATTTGTAAAACTGTATTATTGTGTTTACAAGCTGCAAATACATCTTTTATAAATTATAAAAAATCTGAAGTGGTCTACACACAACCTTCCGCCATATCTAGACTTATAAACATAAATGTACACGTATACAATCCGGTATCCCTTTAAAATATACAAATAAAAATCTAAAATATTCAAACACAGAAATTTGCATCACCTGAATAAAAAGATTCGTTCACAGGAAAACTCTTCTGTGTTGAAGCCATCCTCCGTTCAATTACTACATTTAATATCTTACTTATGACTTACTTATGCTAGTATGTCAATTTGTCACCCGTCTCACCTGTCAATATGTTTTAAGCAGAAACAAAAATCAACCGAACATATGAACATGGATTACAAGATTTCAACGTTTTATCTGATAAATTTATTTTTTAAATTTTACTGCAGTTCTTTAATGCTACCAGATAAAGACAATTTTTTTATAACGTTAGTTGCAAATAACTTTGTCTCCTATACCTATTACAAATAAATACTATATTTATCCAAATTTATATAAATTTTTGATAATTATCTTTTCCAATCTTCAAAAAATATCACTTCCGGTGAAGATATTTGTACCAAAATCTAATGATCTTTTCCTATTCGTATACAAGTGTAAAATACCAAATATCAAAATTTTTGGGTAATCCGTATTTGAGTTATGCGACATACGGCATCGGCTCGGACCACACACATACATACAGACATCATCGAGAAAATATAAAAAATGAGTTTTCTACCTTTTTAATCTTTTGTCTAATAATGTCGAACTTTTTAAATAAAACTAATAATTATAGTGCAATTGATCAAATCACTAGGTAGATATTGCTAATTATGTCTAATTTTTAATACTAGAAGCATAAAATTATTCTCTTTGTTTAAAAGTTTACTGATTGTCATAATCCGAAGAGCACTTACTTAGTTACATAGTGTTAGATTATTGTGGAAAACTCTCGACTTAATTTAAAAAATTAATTTTGTGCTTCATAACAAAAACAAAATCATCTTCTGGCTTATACTCCTGAAAGGCAAAGTTTTATTTTTTAATAAAAAGGTTGCATTTTAATTATCTCCGTCGTACATAAAAAAATGAATGAAAATTTGAAAAATGCTTTTCTTAATCCAATAGAAAATAATTATCCTCTTGGTTAAATTTTTAAAATTAAACCCAGACTTTAGGATATTATTTTCTAAGTAGGTCAAGGTACAGCGGAATATTTGCTGAAACAATTTATAAGATTAAATTTTACCTTTCGCCTGATTGAAGAATAAAATTTTCTAGAGTGAGTTTGTGGGTGGATTGAATAAGTACGATTTTCGTTTTTGAGTCTTAACTTAACCGGAAGTCATATTATACTTGAAAATGATTTGATTAATAAGTTTATCTTGAAAAAGTAGTACTTATAATACACAATATTTGCTAGCCACCAAAGAATGGTCACCCAAAAATGTTTTCTTTCAGTGTTGGACAATAACTAATAACTAGTTGTAATACTGAAAAAACATGTATACCATATACCCACTTCTGTTTTTGTATTTGATGTCGATAGATAACTTTTATTGCTGATGATGGCAGTTTTGAGTTTGGATTACCGAAACGTCCAATATAATAATGAAAATTCTTTAATATGAAGTAAAAAGGACTTAAGTCAAAAATTGAGTTTTTCTTAAAACGATATTTAATATTGTCTAATTAATTTTTAAATTAATTTAAAAAATGTACACAAATTTTAAAACATAAATTATTAATAAGAAATCCAATGGCTCATTTGATTATTAGTTTATGTAAAACGATCGAACGACGGCGTAGAAGGTTCAGGATAAATATTTTTATATTGAATTCCCGACTTTTTAAACTCGGGATCCCGACTTTTAAACCCGGGATCCTGACATTTAATCTCACGATCCCGACATTTAAACTCAGGACTCCGACTTTTAAACTCGGGATCCCAGCTTTATAATCCCGGGATTAACAGTTGGAAACCCGACTTTTAAACTCGGGATTCCGACTTTTATACTCGGTATCCCGACTTTTAATCTCGGGATCCAGACTTTTAATTTCGGGATCCCAACTTTTAATCTCGTGATCCCGACTTTTAATCTCGTGATCCCGACTTTTAATCCCGGGATCCCGACGTTTAATCTCGGGATCCCGACTTTTAATCTCTGGATTCCAGCTCGGGATTAAAAAGCTGGAATCTCGAGTTTAAAAGTCGGGATCCCGAATATAAAAGTCGGAATCCTGAGATTAAAAGTCGGGATCCAGAGTTTAAAAGTCGGGATCCCGAGTTAAAAAGTCGGGAATTCAGTATTAAAATATTTACTCTGACCCCTTCACGCCGTCTTACGATCGTCATTCATTATTTTAATTTGGCACTGATTTTTACTTACCCGACCTATGTAATAGAGGGAATTATTGTAATCGTGATTTTTGGACAGTTCGAGATTTTCGTGAATCTTCACGTTTTAGACCCTACTGAACCCAAAAAACATAATTTTTAAAAAAGTCGGTCTGTTAGTCTGTCGGTCTGTTAGTCTGTTAGTCTGTCGGTCTGTTAGTCTGTTAGTCTGTCGGTCTGTCTGGATGTTACATAACTTAAAAACGCGTTCGAATTTTGGACTGAAATTTTATATTTACGAGTCAAAATCTGACTTCAAGTTCGATAATGAGCTTTATTCAACCAGTGGTACCAACTTTATAAACATAACTTATTTTATTTTTATTTAAATACTATCGTGTGTGGTATCAAATTAAAGCTCTCGGGAAAATAATTCTAGTAGAAAGATAAAAATAACATTTAACCGATCGTCAATTTTTTTAAATACATTATTCAAATTATACCGAGTTTGGTGTCAATTTAAAGCTCTCGGGGAGACGAGTTTAGTAAAAATGTAAACAATGACATTTATGCGATATTCAATCAAGTTGGTATCAACTTAAATAGTTTGGGAAAAAACATAAATTTATTTAAATTTTGCTGAATAAAGCATAAAATTAAAGGCGTTACGAAATAAGTTATTAAAACTTATAGTCGGGGAAGTACTGTGGTGGACACAGCAGATTTTTTAAAGTATCATAGCGTACGTATAGTCTTATGCAATAATAAAAATAAAAACTCATTATAAATAAAAATATACAGTTTATTCAAATTTTTAAGCCCATTTTCATTAGGTCTCATATTCAAACAAAAATAACCATATTAATTAAGCCATCAAAAATGTTAATACACAACCCCTTCTGATTCTACCCTATGGCTAATCGTAGTCGTAATAACCCTCGATAAGCAAACCGATCCAACCCTCTATATAACCATAAGCTCCCTGAACCACCAAAGTCAAACTCTCCAGTTTCAACTCCACATTCATCCATACTCCACCGTGGAGAACCAGTCCACGTTCCGTTTGCATTGCCGGATTACCGGATGCAATGGCGCCGGAACACGATTCCGGGGGCGGAAGAGAACGGGGGGTGTGGAGTGTGTACTGTGCGTACAGTGGAGCTACGCGTACTCCGCAATGTGGAGAACTGAAGAGAAAATGATTTAATGATTTGAAGCTGGAAGGGTAGATTGGTTGCTGGGAGACATTGGCGCTAAGAAACGTGCCGGAATTTGATTTTGGAAGAATTTTTGGAGCATGAAATTTTATGATTTGGGTTACTGTAGAAAAGGTGAAGGAGAATTTATCAAATAGGTATCTAGAAAATCAGAAAAAGTTCGTGAAAGAGATTTACAACGAATGAAATAAATGAAAAATTTATATACCGGGTGTATATTGAAAAGTGAAACATAGGCGTTTAACATGGTAAATCAGTTTTTCCGTTCGCATTGCTTCCCTAATTATTTTGGACAAAAATGTTTCAAATAAATGTTGTTGAGCATAAAATTCTACATCCGGATCAGTAAACAAAATTTATTTTGGTTGCTTTATAACTGCAGAAATCAAATTTGAAAATACACGGAATAGCGAATTAATAGTAACAGCCATGGAATTAAAAACAGGATATGAACAAATGCGTAACGCTTTAAACGTCAATGTTAGAATAATAGATTGTCAAAATCATTTATACGTAGGTACTAATAATTTGACGTTTAAAACGTTACGCATTTGTTCATCATTAAAATTTCTGAAAAATGTACAGAATTAAATACAATTGAATAAATACAATGTTTTTACTTCCTTGTACGAAGTAAGGAAGTATTGTAATCGCGAAAAATTTCGGTTCTCAGATTTTGACGGAAATATCCGTTTTGACCTTTTCTGAATCCATTATGACTAGTTTCGACGTGACGTCTGTACGTACGTACGTACGTACGGACGGACGTATGTGTGTCGCATAACTCAAATACGGTTAGACGTAGAAAGTTGAAATTTTGTATTTAGGACTGTTATAGCATCTAGTTGTGCACCTCCTATTTTTGGTTTCAGTCTACAAACCGGAAGTAGTACTTTTTAAAAATATTTCGATAAATATTTAATTTTAGACAATTTTTTTTATTTTAAATGAAAGATTATGTGATTATTACCTACAATCGGTATTTTATAAATATTTTTGTATCTGCTATCATTTAAAAATAATTAAAGTATATATTTATAATTTATAGTATTTCGGTATCTTGTAGTCCATGATCGATTAACATTTGTTACTACGTAAAATTTAAATAATTATGACATGACAGTGACAATAGTAAAATATGCTTTATATCTTCTTCTGCAGTTTAAATAAAATGACTAAAATATATTTGTGAGTATACTAGTATAATAAGTTAAAAGAATTTTATATATATTATTTTACATTTTAGTTATTAAGAAAAGTATGAACACACAAGGCGTACAAGGAAGTCATGTGGTGTCCACGTCAGATTTTTTTATTTAAATAATGTAAGAAAATATTATTATTATGGTAGAATTATATAATATGTTGCAATGCAATACAAATTACATAAATGCAGACAGCATTAGGTGGAATGGCTGAAGTTATTTTATTAGTACACGCTATTTTTTTTGATGTAATACAACTTCTCCCTTGTTCAAAAAAGGCAAAGTTTCTGTTTACAAACATATTGAACAAAATATTGACATAATAGGAGACATGAAAATTTATGATGCAAAAGTCAAGATAGAATATCTATTACTAAAATATATCCAAGTTTTTCGTCTTGTTTGGACACTGAACGATACATGTCGTACATGAAAAAAGTAGCCAAACAAACTATAAGAGATAAATTTGAGCTTGGTATATTTACCACCAAGTGATGCCGGTAATTTTCATGTAATGAGGTAAATATAGTAATATTTCTGTATTATTGTTGTTTCTTAAATATGGCTGGGTAATAATCTTATCCCAACTCAGTGGGAATGGATTTCAATCAAGGAAAACGAACCAATTAAAATAATGAGTAAAAACGTTGCCCCATCCCACATTTTAGAAATGATATTTTGTAAATGCAAAAGTAACTGTACACAACATTGTACTTACATGCAAAAAGTTTGGAATGTACTGCACAGCACTTTGTAGAAATTGCCAAAACATTTCTTGACAAAATAGAAGACAAGAGGATGTAGTGAATATATAATACATAATATTTTTTAAAAAATGTATGTAAAATATAATATTTTTTCACCACACCTAATATCTAATAGTAATTTATTTAATGGCGAGTACAAATCCTCGAATTTTATTATTATTGTTTTTTCTAAATTGTGCGATTAAGGCAGGGCTTTCCAGAGAAAAATTGGGACCGGATATATTATAAATATAGGGTCAGTTACCGTCTCGAGAATTATCGCATTATTAAAAAAAACTAGCAGAAATAGAACTTACAAAATTTTGGGGCCCTTAAATGACCAACGAGTTTTGAGTACAGGGCCCTTCTGAGTCTTTTTTATGACTTGCACCGAAATTATAACAATCATACGTTAAAAAAATAAGATTCGTTTTTAAAACTACTGTAAATCGTTAAATTCAACACATAAATCAAATAAAAATGAAAAATGTTTTTTCTTATATACCTGTAACCTTACAGGTATACAAAACTATAAAGTGTTATACATCAATCGATTGCAAATTTTATAAGCTACAAATTTGCAATTTAAATTTTTTTGATGCAGACAACGGTTTACGAGAAAAAAAATAAAAACTAAAAAATTGCAACTTTGGGGGTGGTTTTGGGGTGGTTCCACCCCTCCTACGGTCGGTGGGTTTTCACAGGTCGTAAAGAACACCAAGAACTATATATCCTCCAAATTGTAGCTTACTACTAATTTTTTCTAGGTTAAAATCTAATTTGACTGGGCTATCTAGCGACATTCAGTTGCGTTTCACAAAGTTAACTGTATGAACGCCAAATAGAAAAATTATATATTATGACAATTGATTGATGCTAGTTTCTATAATTTTGTTTTCAAATCAAAGCAACATGGTACATACAATTTGTTCGAAATCAGGCCACCTATCAGTTTTACTTTATGTACAAACAAATTCTTAATTTGTAAGTTTATACGTGATATTTATTTATTATTCGTTTATAAATTAATTATTATGGGACAGTATTTCAAAATTGATTTATTCCAATAATATTTAAGGAATAAATAAGTCGACAAATATATTATTATAAATGCGAGAGGTAATATGACAAAAGCACATCATATTACTTCATTAGTAAGGTAATATAACAAATGACCTCACTCGAGACCTCACTCAAGTGATAAAAATAATATGATTATTATATTAATGGTGTGAATAAAATAACTTAAAATTCCATGGGAGTAGAATTTTTTAAATTTATACACATTTATTTGATTAAAATAAATACAGAGAAACATAATTTAGATTATGATTTCCTCATTTACTAATTTTCTCCTCTATATTATGAACGAGATCCAGCAATATTCCCTACCGGGAACGTCTTCAACACTGGAATATTATAAACTAGAAAATTCAAGAAGAGAATATTCTTGACAGGAATCATAAAAATCACGAAATCCCAAGCTAAGGAAAATTCACAAAAAAAACATTAATAGAAAAGACATATCTGGAATCAAGTAAACACAGAAACTTTACTTGGCGGCCAAACCTGAAGTCAGCTGAACGCCGCGTTGTGGCCGTTTAAAAAACGAGTTCTGTTGGAAGGGTTTTGTTAGCATAGATTAGTTTATGTCAAAAAAACGGAGTTCTGTTGGACTCAAGAAGGGTTTTGTTAGCATAGATTAGTTTATATATTAGTCAGAATCCGATTTTTTTCGAAGCCATATTTTTTCCAGTTTTGAATATTCCTTTACATGCGTTTTCTGCATCAATCAGATTCCAAATTTGAATTTTCTATGAATGCATTTTTTATGTAAGCATTTTCTTATCTCTGAATTTTCGTTTGTTTTATGATTCCGGGCAAGAATTTTCTTGTACTTGAATTTTCTAGCTCTGAGTTTTTTAGATTTGAGTAGGCACCCTTCCCTACGGGCCATTCTGTCTTGTAAATGTACCCGATTTCAAGCATACCCAACGACAACGATCACTATACTCAATACTCAGGTTAATTATTATTGTTCCTCTGGCAAACCATCACTAGTAGTGCGCATGCGCTGGCAATGCATGCGTGCGCGCGTGTTCATATTGCGCTTTTATACTTGCCATTTTGTGCAAATGGACCCGTTATTACAGAATAGATACGCGCTTGTTACAAGAATGGCCACTTCAACCCTGCGCAGCAAATTTCATGTTATTATTATTATGACTGATATTATTTTGTAATTACATTTAGGATACCGTTATGAAGTGGAAACGAGGGATTCTCTTGTTTGTAAATAGACGTTTCATTTGCAGAGAGTATCAGAGTAGTTTTGCTTTGTTTTGTTAGCAGAGAAGGATTATTATTTTAAATGAAGATAGTTTCTATTTTACATGCACACATATGCATTGTATTAATGTTTGAATTACGAACACCAACCATAGAAAATGTGCTTTTATTTTATATTTTAATTAAAGTAAGAACAGTTACATATTTTGATAAAATTATAATATTATACGAGTACATAATTACCACGCCTCTTTAGTCTATTACTTTCTTATACACAGTAAGTCTAGGTATCATGAAAAAATCGATGTCGGGATTTTCGCGGAAATACATGTTTTGAGGTTCACTGAATCCGTTTTGACCATTTTCGCAATGATGTCTGTGTGAGTGGATTAATGGATGGATGTATGTCCGTATGTTCAATAACTCATGAATGAGAAAAGATAAAATTATGAAACTTGGTATTTATAAAGTTTAGTAATTAGTATTATGCGCAGAGCTGAAAAGATTTTGGTCACATTTCGAAAACCGGAAGAGGAAGTTTTCTTAAAACATAACAATAAATTCAATTTACATTTCAAATATGGAAGTAGCCAGAAAAAATTTTAAAATATAAAATGTTAACAATGATATAAGGAATAAATTTCGTTAAATTAATTTACTACATTTCCTTTTAAATTTGAAAAAAATAAATTAGGTATATATTTAATAAATACATTTCAAAATAATCATAGTTGCTTGAAAACAAATGATTGAATCAGCAAAAACTAAATAATATATATTAAATACATTTAAGTCAATTATGTCAGTTATTCTATTATTCTATTCTATTATTGTGTATAAGAAAGTTGTGTGGGGACCACACCAGATTATTTTTTTAAAGTTTTCCATTTATTGTATAAATACATTTCTTTTCTTTATAAAATATATGTTGGGGTTAGCAATCATATTGATTGTAATAATAATTAATGATAGGAATGCAAGTGTCCAAGTGTGCTAATGAAGTTATGATCGTGTTTGTTTGTTCGATTACGTTAGTACACTTGGGCGAAGTCTGGGATTACGTGCTAGGTATGGTGTGAGTCGGATATCGACAGTCTTGAAGATACCCTGATACGAGTAGCACGTGCCCGGGAATTGCCACCTTTCCTTATCGTTATAGTTTGTAGATCACGTTTAACTGGTACATGACATGAGTGGTGAATGTGTGATTTATTTGGTGTTTCGATTTAACTATTCCAATAATTGCGCCTTTTAGTAGTTTTATTGATCACGTAACTGATCATCTCTTGTCCGCTCCGCTCGTACTCCGACATATAGGTTTCATTTGGAAAATTATAAATAAGAATATTTTTTATGTTTTTTTAAAAAAATATCCGCTATGGGTACCTGTAAAGCATGGTATTGGAATCATGCAAAAAGTCGGGTAGTGAGTTTTTAGTGGATGAGCACGAATACTCCATACAACTCAGTTTTGATAGTTTCACGATGATGTATGTATGTGTATGGTCAGGGCCAGCTTTCTGGAGGTCGGATAACAAAATAAAACAGTTGTTATTGCTCGAAAAACAATATTATTATAAAATACTGATTAGTAGCTATATTCTGCAACAAGTTTGGAATGAAGCTTATTCAGCTCGGGTCGAGAGTTTGTGAGACGAGCCGTAGGCGAGTTTCACGGTTCCACCTGAGCGGAATAGCCATTGCAAACGTGTTGCAGACTTTACTTTCTCTACGACTATTAATTTAATTGCATAAAAAACGTAACCTATTAAAATAAAAATATATGTATTTATTAAATAATATTCTACATAAAATTAATAAATTAATAAATCTAAACGTATTTTAAAGCTACCCACCATACCAACCAAAAATTTCCGTCCATTCCGTAACAAGTGATATAATGTAATCATTCTATAATTGAAAATGATGTAAGAATGATAACATTCTATAACAGTCGTACATATAGAAAATATCTTTCCTAACTAATGACGGCCAAGTAGACCGCACAATTCCCCGCGATAAACAACTTAAATATTTAATTCCCTGGTTTGTATACATTTGCTCTACCCTTAACTATCAGTATTTAGCATGTATTAGTTTCTGATCTTAATCTAGTTGGCTAATGCAGTTGGACGGCAACCAAGCTGGCGTCCGCGTTGCGCTGGTTTCCGCGCTACAGGTGTCTGACGCGTGTTGCAACGTGCAGTCAACCCCTTCCGCCACACTGAGAGTGAGTGAGTGGGGATGATGTTGTGTTTACCCTGCCAATCTCGTACTCTGCATAAATCATAATTATTACGCGCATAGATCCATCTTAATTCTATTATAACAACAGCTGCCATTTTTATTGTTCTGATAAAACATTTTAGTTTGGCAATATTTTATACCAGGAGACAATATCTAAATAATATTATTCACTTGGATTTTTATTAGGGTACAATCCAATTTATCTACTATCAGGATTAGAGATTCATAAAGTCAAGTAGCTTGACGTTTTTGTGAATTACTTGACTTGACTTGAAAATCAAGCTTTTTAAAAGTTTGTTACTTGCCTTGACTTGATTTTCTATCATTACTACTTAACTTGATATTAAGTAATTTCAAGCTACTTGATATTACTTGATAACGAACAATTTTGTTGAAAAATGCGCAATTCAGTCGAATTATTCATTAAAACGAAACGCCGTATTCCTAGAGTAAATTGAACGATTTTGTATCTAACACCAACGCTGTATATTTATTATTTTCTTGCATCATAGGAATTATTTTTTGTAAAAATTGTTAGATTTTAATTAGGTTTTGTGAATAATAGTTATATTGCCAGCCCCATTTGTTATATATTGATACCTAATAATTTGATATGTTTTGAAGAATGATTTAATTTTTATCCTTCTTGAAATTTAACTGCTTCATTTTCAAGTATTAAGTACTGGAGACTTTACTACTTGATTTTCAAGTTACTTGACTTGACTTGACTTTCGTATTCTATTACTTGACTTGAATTTGATTTGATTTCAAGTAAAGGCATTAAATTTAATCTTAAAATTATTTTTTTACTTCAGTTCCACATTAAATAAACAATTAAATCCATACTGATACTGGATAATTGAAATCACTCATATACACAAAAAAGTAGTATCGCACCGACACCATTATACATCATGATAAAAGGATTTAAGGTACGTCAGCTTTTTTAGTTTCAACGTTTATTAAGTAGAGTTAGTGTTATTATTTTGATATTAAAATTTTATTCATAGAAATGTATTTGGTGTATTTTATACATAAATCCTGTTATACAATTGACACCGTACTTTCTGTTACAATTGACACCCATCTCTTTTTGACAATAAAATCTTCTTCTAGTTATAAACAATATCTTATCAAAGAATTTCAAATCGTGCATAATAAAATAAAGTAATTATATATTCGTTATTTTCAAATTTTTTCTCACTGCAGTAATTTAGTTTTTATGAAGGAAGTAAAATGAAAACTATTTTTACTTTTAGCTATAAATACATAATAATTACAATAACTTCACAACATATAACGTCATACATCATGCTGCTCAAACTTATGTCAGCATTGAAGACACCATTATTGTGTCAGGATATATAAAAAGTATCAAATTTTACAATTAGATGTAACTACAATCTGCAAAGTTACATTTGACACCTGTTACTTTTGACACCGGTCTCCCCTATACCCAACTCATCTTCTTTGTTCTATAATATTTATTAATTCTTCGTTCACAACGACATAAATATTTCTATATCCTGCCTTCAATTTCAATTTCGAATAAAGCAAATACTCACCTACTTTTATTCTGGTGGGTAGTTTACAAATATAATAAATACAAGTATTTTGGTATTTGTCAGTGGAGTTAAGGAAATAATAATCAATGTAGTTAAACAGAGTGAGAAAGTAATATCCGGTTAAGGGCCGAACGTTGCACGCTTTAACATCCGATCGAACCCCAGTCCAGTGGATATTAGCTTGTGCTGTACTATGTTCGATTGGCTGGCAAACCGAAATGCGCCAGTCGGTTGGCCAGTAGCACAACTACCATGTTATGCTGGACACAAAAGTAAATTACAAATTACATAATTTGGATATGGATTTCGTAATAATTGTAAGAATAATGTTGGAGAATCACACGGACAATGACAAAATTATGTTAAAGTTATGACGATTTGAAATGGGTGAAATTTCACCTCATTTCAAGTGTTCCCCTAATTGGGTTGACGAGTGTATTTTAAATTTTGTTATGGATTTGATAATCAAAAAAATAAAGGAGTTTTATTGTTCGAATCTTATTACCTTCACTGTATTTCTTCTGAATCATCATTTTGTTGATTATTTCGTACGTAAGTTTTACCAATGTTTATGTTTTATAAAAATTAATGTCATATAATAAGTTTACTAAATTTACTAATAAAATATTTATTTTGGTGAGTGAAGCCGCCGAGACGAGAAACTTCTCGTTTCATTATCGTCTAATCTCGAACTACCTATTATAATGAAACATCTTTTTTTTAGGTAGATAGTAAAATGTTCAGAGCACGTAATATGATTTAATATTTATAACAGAATTCATAATAGGTAATAAGTAATAGGTATATTTCGTGGATTTGTTATTTTCAAGCTAAATCACAGTTCTCTTACAAAACCTAAATGATATATTTGTTGCTTTTGTTGGTATTATTTCATTTTTCTTAGAAACCAAAAATTTTCGAGATATAAATTATTTCAGTGACATAGCACAAAAGTCTTTAAAACTCGTGGATAAAATGCTGGGAGCAATATTTCTTCAAATATCATTTTTCCTTACACTGAAATCTTAAGAAAATAAGATATATACGTTTATAAAATTGTAAAAATTCTTTTTTATGCTCTCTAAAATCCCTTTATTTTAGCGGATTCAGTCCTTTAAAATGACGTTATGTGCTCGCCAAATATTCTAATAAAATAAATTACAAATTTTTCGTGCAGATCTTTAATATATGACTGTCATACCATCAAATAACTAATTAAACTTATAAATTATAAACCTTTTTACACTAAATATGGTTTAAATTTTCACTTTTTCTTTTATGTCAGCGCTGAAATACATGAAACAATTTTTATCACACATTTTTCATTTCATATCTCAAAATAATTTTATAAGCAAGAATAGGCTCAGACTTCCTCTCTTTACCCTTCTTGACATATATTCATCATTTGTCGCACGTAACACATATGCGAGGCTTAGAAAGAGGACATCAACCACTCCTCAAAACATGAAAGAAGTACGAATGCCTTGTTTGAAATGTTGCTTCTTTTTGTTATTGTGACATCACAGTTCATCACGATGACAGTACAGCAATCCCGAGACGCATTAGCCCCCCATTTTTCCGCTTGCGAAAAAATATATGAACGTAAAAATGTCGGCGGTGTGGTACATGTGTCATCCCGCAGAAGTCGAGACCGTGGAGGCTGTTTGAGGAGAGCGTTCGCCTTGATGGATTGACGGCCGACTCTAATGGAGCGAGATGCATTTTTCTTTTATTCCGCTTCCTTGCCTCTTCACTCCGAGATGCTCTTTTTTGCTTATAATCAAAACGACGGTTGCGCCGCGTCTACACTCTAGAGGAAAATATGCTACCTAGTTTTAAGATTTATGGCACAATTCTCTTACGTTCTGTAAATTTTACGGGTTGCAAAATTGGATTATAACAATAAGGGCACATAAATTTCTTGTTGATGTTTGTGTAATCAACTTTCTTCTATATCAAGCATTTTATTAAATATTGAAGAGCTGGATGAAAAATAAATTGAGTACTGTTCCCTATTATGTCCAGAAATTGCAACATTGTAAATTAGTACCTACGTATTTATTTACTTTGTTTGAAAATGTATTGAATATAATTATTAGGAAATTGATTCCTATAAAATTGTAATAATTCATATGAAATTTTGAACATTTTTTTTTTCATATTGAACAAAATTTAAGACTGAAATTCATTGAATAATTTTATCATCTTTAGACTCAACGCTAATTATTTAAAATCATAACACTGTACTCAACACTCGTTGTTAGTGTTGTGTTTGTATACATTCAACACGAATAGTATATTAAGTATCAAAAAAGATAGTTTACCGACCGATGGAAAATAAAAAAAAAATTGTTTGACATCGGTAATTATTACTTAACGTTCGTGATGCTTATATCATTTTTTGCACTATTGGAGAAGAAAAATTTATTTGAAAATTACGCAAATACCTATAATTTTTTCATAATTAGTAATGCTGAAACAAAATTTACTTACCGTTCAGTTTAATTTACTTACCGTTCAGTTTAGCCTACCAACCGGTACGAATAACATACCGTCTTGGAAACAGGCATGGTAAGTTGATAAAAAAAACGAACGTGCAAAAAAATGTAAGTTTATTGTAAACGCAAATAATAAGAAGATGTATCTAATGTCCTGTATTTTCAGTAATTTACATTTTATTAGTTTTTTTGTACAAATCTCAATTTAAAGGTCATTTCAAGGTTGTAGCAAAGGTAGCACACGCGATGTTAAATTAGAAGTATTTATGAACGTATATACTAAAATTCAGCTGTCTATCATTTCGTTCACCTATTTTTTATAATTCCAGGACTATAAAGCCATGTTTGTTATCAAAGTAGTTTGTTATCAAGTAATCCAAATTTATCATAATTATTAATTACTGTTTTAAAAATATTCAACTTTTTGAAACAAATGAATGTATTAAATAACTGGGATTGCCTCCTTCTTGAATACTGCGACCTTCGTCTGTGTTCTTTCTTTTCTAGAAATTTACTTTTTAGGGCGTTAAACAGTCTTTCGCCGTTATTCACTGTTTCTTTCACTTCTAATGTTGTAATAGATAACAATATTTTTTATTTAGATAAAGATAACTACTTTTTATTAATATAGATAAGATAATAGATAACCATTGACAAAATTATCTAGATAATAGATATAAGATAAATAATTATTTTCTAGATAATTATTAGATAATACATATAATAGATATTTATACATCAAGTCATCAAGTGAGATACACGAATGTTTATTCAAGAGAAGAAAGTTTAACCCCCGAGCCCGTAGGGCGAGTTGGATAATTTCTTCGAGTGAATAAACATTCGTATCTCACTGCGTTTATAAAATATTTTTATTAAGGTTTGACGAAATTATTTCAAATATATGAATTATAAATTTATTTTGACATGACAAAAAAACCGAATCAAAGTAGTCGTCAGTGGCAAGTTGTCATTGTTTTTATACATTTTTGACGAAATAATGCCAGTTTCGTCAGAGTGATTTAAAAATGTGTTGAGTGATTTTAAAAATAAATCACTTGTGAATAAACAATAACTGTTTAAAGTTGTTGCTATGGAGTTAATAATGGCAGTTTAAAACGTTAAAATTGAATAAAGAAATATAAATGACACGTTATAAAGTATAATCGGTACCAGCTGCCAAGCCGGCAGCGTTGCAAGACTCGATTTAGTTCAAACATTTTGATGCATTATTTCTTACTTTGACATAGCATTTATTTTGTGGACGCAGACTTTTAACAAAGAAACAAATCATTGTAAAATAAAATAAAACGTTTTAATTAAGAAAAAAATAATGCTTTCGTTCGTATCACGCTTGCAACTGATTGACGTTCAATCCACGTCTTGCGCTACTTCCACTCGTGGTAGGATTTAGTTCGGACACAAGTAACATGCGTTCTCCGCTCTACCGCTCAACTCTAAAAGGATAGCGTATCTGGTAACTGTTGGCTAATTTTCCGGACGCTTGGCCTCGACTCCAATAAAAACTCTCCGCGCTCCAAAGTCCGGAACCTCTCATCTTATCCCAAAACATTTGTTGGATTACACGTCTGTCCTCAGAAGAGATCCGAACACGAATCGTCCTTCCGCACACGCACACAGCTGGGTGGTTGCTTTGCTCTGAGGTCATGGAGATAGATAGTTAAACGGTGTGCGTTTTTGAAATTTATATGAAATTTATTTGAAATTAAAGAGTAAGTATCAAGGATAATTATTTTGAATATAGTTTTTTTTCTTAAAGACTGTTGGATAAATAGAATACTCTATCCAACAACGAGTAAAAATATTTTTTACACATGAGTCCCTACTCTTCCACGAAAATACGTTTAAGGACACGTTTCAAAAGTAGAGACAATTGCTACATATCGGTCATACTTATGAACTACGTTGCTATATTTAAAATATTCTCAATAGAGGGCTATACAATCGTGTTTTGAAGTTTGTGTCTGTTTACTATGACGAATATTCTCCCTAATTCTTGATGAACTCATCGGTGACGGGACGCAGGAGAAAATCAAGATCCTCGATAAATTTAAGCTTTCCTTCATTTAATATTGATTAGTCATTTTTATATCTTAATCTGGTTTTCATAGTACACATAAAACAAAATAAAATGAGCATTTTTATTATTATTTAATTATTTTTTTTTGTTTTTTAAATAAATTTTTTATAATTTTTTTTCTATAGTTCTGTATATTTAACAAATGTTAAGTACACATACACAATTATTTCGTAACAATTGAAAACGTTTACAAATTTCTCTCATCATTACATTTTTATGTACCTACTTAAACCTATGTGTATTTGTAAAAAACAGAAATTATATACAAGTATTCGTTTGGACTGGAGAACTAAATAAGTTATATAAAATTTAACATTTATTATTATATTATTGAGGCATAAATTACCAAATTTCTTAGAATTTTTTTTATTGTCGAGATTCGAGAATATTTTCCTGGAATCAATTTTGCTGGAGATTAGACAAATTTTTCTGAAACATTGTTGTGTGGCGATCAATTGTTAAAAATATTTTCAATAGGAATTATTTTTGTTAGATTTGATTGCAATATCAGATGTTTCTAAATAATTCTAAGAAACTTCAAAATCAAAATTGAAATTGAATTATCATTAGCAGATGTAAGAAAAATGAAATATTTTATTCCCTCCTTCGTTTTAGTTATAGAGTAGTTATTGTTAATTTAGTGTAAAACTAGCATCAGGACCCGTTACGCGGCTCTAACACTAGGTCCCGCTACCGCGGGACAAAGGAAATGCGCCCCGCTTCGCGAGGCTCAAACTCCGCGCAGCCTGAATTTGGGAGGATTCGGCACTTCGTGCATCAATAATTGTAACATTTAGACTCTACCGAAATAAATTGTAATCTTTTCGTATGATGAAATTATAATTATTTAATTACAACTTCAAATTATTCATCTTTCTTATCCAATATAAATTTTAGTTAAGCCATTACAATTTTAGAATAGAATAAGATAATATGTGTAATAAAATAAATATCCTGGTTATCCAACTATAAACAAAAGACGTCATTTTGAACAACATATAGTACATCTTTTCCCATCAAGAACTTTAATATGATATTAGACTCAATATGATTATAACATTTTTTTATATAAACAAATTGCAATCGCCGGCAATAATTTTAAATAAATTTATTAATTAGCCCTCGCCCTCACCTAGCTCTCTAATTAGATGTCAAACTCGATATAGTTCTATTACTTTTTCGATTAAAACAAATGCCGATCGTCAGTCACCATTTTCAATAATGTAATTATTGAGCCCTTATCTAGCCTTTAATTTGATATTAAACTTGATATGATTTTATAATTTTTTTATTAAAAACAAATGCCAATCGTCGAACACCACTTTAAATAATTTTATTATTAATTAGCCCTCATTTGGCTCATTAATTTGATGTCAAACTCGATATCATTTTATAATTTTTTCGATAAAAACAAATATAAATCATCGGCCATTATTTTAAATAATATGATTTATCTAGCCCTTTAACTTCATATCAAACCAGTGTTGTGACAGATCATTTTAAAATTGATCTAGATCAAGATCTTCTAGTTTAATATGATCTAGATCAGATCTTAGATCAATTTTTACGATAGGATCTTTTTTTTAGATCAGATTAGAATTTAGTGATCTTTTTTTCTTTAGATCGTAAAAAGATCAATATTAAACAAAATATTTAGGTAATTGTTGTATTACATTAGGTACATAAAAAAGAAGAAAATACGTAGTATTCAAGCGATTTAATCTACAGTTTAAAATTAAACTCGTACTTTTGCTAAATATTCAATTTCATGCTTTAACTTGCATATAGCGTAGAAAAATCTAAAAATATTATCTTATTTTAAGATCGTAGATCATATTTATTTGATCTAGATCAAACTCAAGATCCTTAAATATAAGATGATCTAGATCAGACCAAAGATCACGTAAATTGAGCTAGATCGGTGATCTAGATCAGTCACAACACTGTATCAAACACGATTATGATTCTATAATTTTTTCGATAAAAACAAATTCGGAACGCGTGCCGCAATTTTTAACAATTTTCTAGCCCTTAAATTTACTTTTAAAAAACAAAAGCCTGAATAGCCGACCTCTATTTTGAACAATTTTGTACATCAGTCCTAATCGAGACCTTTGATTTCTTTTCTTAGAATGAATATAAGATTTCGTGAAAATAAAGTATAACATAACTAATGTAGAAAATATAGTAGTTATCGGTTATCCAGCTCGGTTCAAATCAAATGTGTCATTGTCACTGTCTGTTGGGTAGAAAGTCGAAAACTATATTACCGATATTTAGTGACAAGTAAGTTATTTCGACTGAGCTGCCATCTCTATGGTAAAGGATGAACTATTTTCGACTACTTTGCTACTCAAATCTACTCAATTTGAATAAATTTTAATAGCCATTTTTGAGAAAACTACTGTAACAATTAAGATAAACATTGCAGATGTGTGAATATTAGAGCAAATATTGTTTCCTGAGAGTAATTTTGTATTGATATAGGGCATCATATTGAATAAAAATATTGTTTTAATGTTTATAGTAAACAATATTGGAACAAAAAATATTTCAGGAAACAGAAAAAAAAATATAAATTTCAATAATGTTTTGTTTGCCTAGATATTTTGACCAGGAGCGGAGAAAATGGCTATTAAAAATTGATATATTTTTATGCAACCTGCAAAACATCTGTAACGCACCCTTAACATGGTGATGGTGGCATAAAGGAAAAAGTGTGTGTTTTTATGTGGATAAATCAGTCTGACTACTAAATTTATAAAAATGAGAGTATGAAGATTTTAACTATTTTGGTATACCTACTATAAATAATATAAATATAATATTTTTATAATTAAAACACAATGCTGGGATGCAGTGAATTTATTAAAATTTAATCAACCTCTACCGGTTTCGGGTCATCTTCCGGAGCTACCAAAAGTATTACAATAATTCTAATATAGGTAATATGAATACATTTTGAAACATTTAAAAACTTACGTGATATGTCGTGAAAAATTACAAAAGTATGTCATGGTTTATAAAAAAATAAATTGATAAATAAATAATTATAACATTAAATAGTTTAGTCAGAAATTAAAAAATCGTGCACCTTAATGAACCGTAAAAAACTAAGTAAGACAAGTGAAAAATAAGCAAGGTCAAACAACATACCTATTGGCCTTGACTTAAGTTGGAAACACATTATTTTCAATAAAATGTAACTAACAAGTAAATAATGCACATGATAATTAATTTCCGTTCCTAATCTATATTAAACGGGATAATCAATTTTATAATTTAAAACAAAGTTTTTTTCAATCATTGTATGCACATTTTTAATCTGTAAAAATTAATGTATAAGTAATGTTAACAAAAATGTTTAAAAGTTATATATGTATAATAAAATGGTAAATACATCAATAGCATAATACTCTGTAAAATTTTCCTTATTTTAGGAAAAAATATAATATTTTATTTTTGTTGAAAGATAAATGTAATAAAGCAATATACCAAAGAAATAATCGTGAAGACAAAGGAATTTCCGTCAGACGTACAAATAGATTTTAAAAACTTTGTAAGTTATGAAAGCGACATGAACTGAACAGATACATTTGAATACTTTGAAATTCCTTTTATGCTTTCCTTCGTGTTTTTTATGATTGGATTTTAATAGCATAATAAAATTTGTAGGTATCTAAAGCGTTCGATATGCCTTACGTATACATAATAAAGCACTGTCTCACGCCTGAACAGTTTTCATGTTTTGCTGGCAATAAATCCAGAAATAAACCTTTTTCATTAAATGAGCACTAATCGGCTACAATAATTTATTATATAAACACACTTACCTACATTGTTATATTAATATGCTTTCTGAATGTTTTTATGCTATCATAAAACATTCAGGAATTATTGAGTTTGAATTTAAGCCACTAATTTAATTATTGGATGATTTTTTGATGTAGGCTTTGTTATTTAAATACTACCAGATTTATCAAATTGTATTTAAAGTTAACTGTGGCCATACATAATTATATTTATTTTCATTTTTAATTGTAAACATTGTTATAAATAATAACCAATTTATTTTAGAAAAACTATACCAAGTTTCAATAAGTACTACTTCCGGTTTGCGAATTTCTACCAAAATCTTATCGCGTGTTAAGATCCTTTTTATTAAAACCTTAAAGGAATATGAAATTTCTTTATTAAAGGTTTGATACTTTTTAAGATATCGTGGACGAAAAAAAAGTCCATACGTCCATAGTAAATTCGTATTCTAGAGACCCTGAAACGTGCTTGTCGACCAAATAATCATACTCGAAAATTTTGACCCATTACAATACCTCTCTTAGAATATGAGGCGAGAGGTAAAATTTACTTACTTTAATTTCAATACCATTTAGAAAATTTGTTATTAGGTAAGCTCTTTTCGCTCGTAAACCATAAAATGAGATTTAAGCCCACTAATTTCACTTTTTAATTATTTAATATAATATAAATAAGAAAAAGCTTTTAATTTTTTTAGTCGGTTATATGCCAATTTTTTAATGAGAAACAATTCCCCAAGTACCCTTAATGACACACATTGTAACAATGCGCAATATGATTTAGATGTAATTTTGATGAGTAATCAACATCTTCGAAATTTATTATATTTACTTCTCCCACGTGTAGATGACTTAAGTTAGTTGTGTATATGGATCCTTTGTCTTCAGGCATAAGTATACAATATGCTGTTCGATTATTATTTTTTATGCTTGAAGATAAATGTGTTATTACAAATGGTGATCCATATACGCAGTGGTATCAAGAAGACAAGAAGCATGAGAAAAATTTAAGTATTACCAGTTAGTGGGTGTACGTTCAGACGCTCGAGAAAATGTATTTTAGAGCAAAGTTCAAGTTTGATTTTATGAAAAGTCAGTGGATGATCGTGGTCTGGATCGCACGTCGAGAAAATGTATTCTCGAGTAAAGTTTAAGTTCGAATAATTACGTAAAGAGTCAGTGATCGTCTGACTCAAATCGGTACAGAGACGGGTTTTGATGAGAGAGCGCCGTTCTCATGAGTTTGGTACAATTATACGTAATTAGTAATCTGTCGAGTCAGTGTGTGACTCTATATGTCGAACAGATTGTAGTTTAGTGTTTTCGTTTATATCGCTTTGTATAGTTAGTTTTAGTTCAATGTTAATTAAATAAATAGTCAAGTTTTCGTGAAAGTGTGTGTCATATTGTTTGTGTCATATTTTCATGTATGTTTTGTTAGTTTTGTACAAAACTAACTGGCGCAGTCCTGCAAACCCTGTCATATTTGTTTTTAAATAGTTAACCGCACGTTCCAGAATCATCCACAGCGTCAATCCTACCGACCTGTCATTGCCTTCCTTTTTTCATTTTTTTATTACATCATGAACATGGTAAAAACATATTCCTTGTTAGGTATATATTTATACAGGGTGTTTATGTACTTATGGATCAAACTTTAAGGGTATATGTAACACGTTCTACTGATAACGGCACAAAAAGAATTTTTCAAAAATTCGTAAAATTAAGGGTGGAAAACATGTTGAGTGCCACCGTCTTCTAACAAAATTAATTAAATTCATTACACAATATCTGATGGATTAGATAACTACGTGCATTGTTAATATTTGAATAAAACAACACAAACAGCTATGAAATCAGTGGCACTCAACATGTTTCCTTTAAGTAAACCACCCTTAATTTAGCGAATTTTTATAAGTAGAACGTGTTACATATACCCTTAAAGTTTGATCCCTAAGTACAGAAACACCCTGTATACCATAAAAGTAATCAAAAAATTCCGTTTCGCTCGTCCTTTGTCTTTAATATTAACATCCTCTCATAGAACATTTTCTACAGTATGCTTTAGCACCTCTGTTGTCAAGGGAAAAATATGTTTCCATTCATTAAACATATCTTCCCCGGATAACAATTTGCTGTCAATTACGTCAGAGTGTCACCGTGCAAGAGAGATAACCTCACTATACCCTGCACTTGCCAGAGAGAGATAACGCGCGCAGTAGCGTCGTCTGTGTAATGTAAATCAGATTTCATAATGCGATATAAGTTGCCACCCTGAGTATTTTGTAAATTCTAATTTCGCGAATGACGCGGGTGAAGGGCTGATATCGCTACGGTCTCAGGCGAGGACAAAAGCGACGAGACGATTATGAGGCCAGTGGCGTACGGTGGGAATTCAATGAGGTATTCTTGCAAAAAGCATATTTATGTTAACGCATGCATACAAATACGTTTAAAGCTTTAAAGGTATGAATGGTAAAATAAATGAGATAAATGTAGTGTTAGGAAATCTGAATATCTTCTTTATGCTTGTATTCTGTGTACATAATATTATACCGGGTGCTTGAAATCTGTTACTCACAACTTCGTGCATATATTTTAATAGCGTAAAGTGCTCAACTTACTTATCACGGAACTGAATGAATTTTTTCATAATTTGCAGTTTTAGTTCCCAGGATTTTTAATCATACAGTTTTGGTCACTGTTTTCAAATGAAATTTCTAGTGATGCTAAATGTGAGCCGAAATATAATAAATTAAAAACTGACTGAATTCCATTAAGTTTTTATCCTTCCATTAAACGTATTCAGTCAAGAAGTATCATCGATTCATTATTATTATTATAACTGGATATAAGGTAATAAAAATAAAAAATGTATCTACAAAGAGCTAATTTGATTTCAATGCCAATAGGAATCGGTACTTTGCTTGAAGAACTATAACAAAAATTACAAAAAGTAGCCTAACCAAATCCAAATTCACATATTACAGTGTCAAGGCGGGAGGTCATGTGCTGGCCACAACAGATTTTTTATATTATTTCCAAATTAATGTCTCTATATTACCCATTTTAAAAATATTTTGTTATTGGTTATTATTTTAATCACTTAATTAATAAACATCAAGTAACCCCGTTTTCAGTGTTATGTTTACGTACCCGTAAATAATATTTATACGTACTCAATACGCATGCGCGCGGACATTTTCAAAAATGATCGGTTATTTATTTATTTTACCTGACCAAATAAGTGAATTTCATAAGTTTACTATTTTTGTCACTGCACAATGAATTAAAATTTAATTTTATTCCATTCATAGTAAATTATATAATCAACAAACTATCCAGTGGTTCGAAAAATGTGCTTCTTGAGAAAACTGCCTTTATTATTACGACTAAAAAAAATTATTCCATGATCAGTAAGTCACTAAGAGTACCTACCTACTATATGGCATTAATATATATGCACGGCGAAATTGTGAATAACCATATATAGGAAAATCAATGTTATTTTCTAAATTATGTTCTATAATACTTAAGAGGGAAACCGGTGACGAAAAGCGTTCGAATTACATTGTTGAAATATATTGCTAGGCGGACTCTCTATATCACTGAGCTAACCACTGGCCAAATATAATTCAATTATACTGTAAAAAATGTATTTAATTACGACGAAATTTTTTGCTCAAATTAATTGTTGCTTCTTATCGCTCGTATCAAAAAATTTAAAAATATATATAGTTTTGCTTTAAAACTGGGTATTTAACTTTAAGCATACGCGGAATTTTTTTTTTTGTAAAATATATAAGATTGTAATTTTCCAATTCAAATTAAATAGCAGATTGATAATCTAATGTGCATTAAAAAGATAAAATTAAATAGAACGGCGATGTGCAAATATATGAAATTTAAAACTTCGTACTTAGGTGAAGTCCGAGTTTATCTACCCAGGTACCAAATAGATCTGTACTTTGTACCAAGTCATGTTGAGCGGTTCACAAAATCGAAATTGACCGTGTTCACCCTATATAGAACCTCATGTTTTAAATTTTGACTATAGTGGATTGTTCATATAATGAAGTAGGTATTCACATAACCGAGGGTATGAGAGGGGCAAATTAAATTTGGTACCGTTCATAGAACTTTAAAAAATATCTCACACCTATTTTTAAGTTTCTCAATCATTCGTTTTATATTTCGCGAGATATTTGGGTGTTATGGGTGGTCTGAAACATCCTGTATAAGAAAACACAGCACTATAATTATTTGTAGCAAACAATCTGCAATATAAAATTCGCAACATCAAATTCGATAATAGCCAACATCATTTCTCATTATTTTGTGCTGTAATCACTTTCACACCGCCGCCCATGTTTGTCACTTCCATCCACAACACTCTTCACACTCTTCAGCGTCTCTTCGGACGTGGGGCGGCATGCTAATGTGCCGATAGCGCGCCGCGGCGCCGAGATAGCGATAGCACATAGCCTATATAGCGGGATATTGGATTGATCCAATCACTTGGACACACAAATGCACTGAGCCTATCCATCACCGGATCACGCAACAGTTGCTGCGGAAAGAGGGGTAGGAGGAGCGGGTTTGGTTTTGTTTCTGCTGGGGGTAGTTGTTTAAATTTGATTTTGAGTTATGTTCAAGTCATTTCGTTTTAGGGACGTTTATTTGATGTATGGAACTATCTGATATGCGAATGCTATTTTCTTAGAATGTTTCCGGTCTCAAATTCTACTACGTGAAACCTTATCTTTTGATCATATTTATACATAAGTCACTGACCATTGTATTTTTGATATAATTTTTTTTGAAAATGAATATAATTTTGATTACAAAAGATAGTTTTAATCATTAAGAGTTTTAAAAAAAATTGGAAATGGTGTCTTTTGGATGACTGCCATCAGCCTCTTCGCAAGCTGCTGCTTTTTGCTGTACCTGGTCCATAACTGAAGAAATGTGGTTTCAACCTCGGTTTCAACAAGACGGAGCTACGTCCCATACTGCAAGGGAAACAATGAATTTGCTGTGAACGGTTTTTGGTAAGCGTATCGTTTCACCAGTTTTGGCTTCAGTTATGGACGGGTACAGCGGGGAGCGGCTGCTTGCGAAGGGGCTAATGGCAGACATCTAAAGGATATTATTTTTTAAATTTAATTTTTTTTTAACTCTTCATGACTTGAGCTATCTTTTGTAATCAGAATTATTCATTTTCAATAAAAGGTAAAAGAGTTGTATTAGAAATACAATGGTCAGTGACTTATGGCCCACCCTAAGGGTTCGGTTATGTGAATCCTTTATTATGAAATTCGATTGTCTTGCACCGGCCAGCCGACCGACCGAAGGACATGGCTTTTGGAGGACTAATTAACCCACTTCCCACCATCCAATTGAGCTCTGAAACTTGGTGCATAGACTCGTGGCCGATGACAACACATTCTATCAAAATTTTAGATCAACACAAAAATGCGGATGCACATACCGGGTGTAGAATTTTTTTCTGACCTATAGGAAATACAATGTTAAAATTTTATTTCGCTCTAAGTTTTTACCTATTTCATAAGTAGCACCGTAGGGTGTAGGTATCAGCCGTTTAATAATAGAATGACTTGGAGAATTTTCTGCATAGTTGGCGTTACATTGAAAATGACGTAATAAATTCGCCGCTACAAAATGAATGTGGTATAACTTTGATAAAGAACATCATTTTGTAAAGATAAAAATTGAATTTTATTCATCAAGGCTTCCACTTTCAGTTGCACTAATAACATTTGAATTTCCGACTCCCTTATACCGAGAAAATTGTTTTTTAAAGAATCATAACTCAGTATTAGAAGATGTTCAAAGAATTCTCAATATTTTCAATATCTATAAATGAAATTATTGTAAATTCATAGAGGATTATCTTAACCAATCACATGCACCTATTTGGAGGGTTGTGTGTTTTACGTCCGAAAAGAAAACTTGTTTTCGCTATCTCATAGATTTCTTTATTTATCGCGGGCACGAGCATTTTTGAAAATAGACCACTTTTTGGCCCCTAATTTTTTTAATGTAGGCGACGAAACAATGAAATCCAGTGGAAATAATCCTGTAACAGTTCGCAAAATTACGATTTTAGAGATCATACTAAAAATATATATATTTTGTAACTCATAACAAACAAAAAGAATTAAATTTGTCAATGTGACTATATTGTATGCGTTTTATTGGTACCTATTAGTGTAGTACCTACTTACTTAACATTCTCATCGGAACATATATTATAGTTAGAAACTATTTAGCACCGTGGAGAAGATAATAGTAGTACACGTAGTTTTCTAATTAACTTTGATAGCGTTTTATATTAGCCGTAATTGCAAGTTCTGGTGTAATTTATATCAGTTTCAATCCTATTACATTGTTAAAGATATTTCACGTATCTCTAATTAAATATCTTCGCTACCTTTATAATCAGTGTGTCTTTCACAGAAATTATTATTGTTCTTCTTTTCTTTATGATGTCTGAGTTTTTGAAAGGTCAAGTAAAATACGAAATACGTAGCTCATCACAATGGAATAAGGACTAATTATATTTTTCTCTTGAGAAATTTTCTAATAATAAAAGAACAAAAGAATCAGACGCGGAAAATTGTATTGATACCATAAACAATGTAATGTGAGATGTGATCTTCACTATTGGGTACTGGCTTGAAAAGAAACCTAGAAAATTGTTTTTCCTAAAAAGAAAACAACAATAAAACTTAAGATTTGTTTTAGGTATTATCTATATTTTATTAATTGCTTACCAACAAGCAATAATATATTTCCGATGAGATGCAACTAAAATTACCTGTGATATAAATATTTTCATTATTTAATAATTATTTTATTTTTTTCAGGTAAGAATTTCAATCACAAGCTATTTTCAACCCCGGAGGTTATTTCATTTTTATCATGTTTGGTTGGTAAGTAAATAATTACAGATGTTTGTAAATACTGTAATCTACTCATTTATTTTAAATATTACCGAATTTTTTTCAAACAAAGATTATTTTACTTTAAAATGTCCACATATTTACACTATAAGTTTTTCTACAGGTGTTCCATTTTTGCGCAATCATATGCAACTTTATATTATTTAATGGAGCACCCTATATATTTTTACAAAATTTTATAAATATTTTATTTCTCTTTATAAAAGTTCTTATTCATTATAATCCTAAAATGATCAGTACACAAATTATTCAAATTTTTATTAATAAATAATCACACAGAAAGTATGCCATGAAATAATATAAAGTTGCATATGATTGCGCGAAAATGGAACATTCTGTAGAAAAACTTTAAAATACCCACATATCTACACTATAAGTTTTTAGTATATAATACACATTTCTTTCAAAACACTATAATTATTTTGTATTTTACTTTTTGTTTAAGAAACTTACAAAAAATAACATAGGTTTTTAATTTCAAAAGTTGGTAATAAACTTTTTACTCAAAGATACATGCATTAGGGCAGAAAAACAAAGCAAATTATATTAAGATATTTTGTAAAATTCAGTATGGAATTGTTTAACTTTTCAATACTCATTTGAGATTGGAAAAGTACAATTTTTCCATTCTAGTTAAAAAAACTAACTTGATTATTTGAGTATTTGACATAAAAATATGAATACAAATATATTCAATTAAAATAATAAGGAATCTATTACTGAATTTTACAAAATCTTGTGTACAACTCGTCAGGAAAAGTGTTTCCCCATTCACGACGTGTTTCCCCATTCACGTCTAGAATGCGGAAAAATTTCACTTTTCCAAACTCGTTGTACAAATAGCTATTTTCTCTCCCCACTTAGACCTGCAAAGAGATATTTGCTGATCATGCTAAAAATCGGATAGAGAGTTTTTTTTATAGTCCAGTCAGGAGAGGTTTTGACTGAAGACTAATACATAACCAAATGAAATTTGGCATGTGAGTAGTTAAGAACATACAGAAACAAAAAAAAAATTCGCTCCACCTCGGTATGCTCCGCTTCCCACAAAAATTTTCAGTTGAAACTCAAAATTTTCTTGTAACGCATTTTCCTCGAAAACTATCAAAGATTTTGGAAAACTGTTTTGACAGGATGAAAGCTGAGGAAATTTGCTATCAAAATGGTCTTTGAAAATTTTTCATAAGTAGCACCGTGTAGGCTTCAGCCGTTTAATATTCGAATGACTTGAGAATTTTCTGTATAGTAGGCGCTACATTGCGAATGACGTAATAAATTCGCCGCTACAGAATAAATGTGGTATAACTTCGTTAAAGAACATCATTTTGTAAAGATAAAAATTGCATTTTATTCGTCGAGGCTTCCACTTTCAATTGCACTAATAACATTTGAATTTCCGACCCCGTTTATACCGAAAAATTTGCTTTTTAAATAATCATAACTCAGTATTAGAAGACGTTCAAAGAATTCTCAATATTTTCAATATCTATGAATGAAATTGTAAACTGGTAGAGGATTATCTTCATCGAATCATCCTCAATCACATGCAACTATTTGGAGGGTTGTGTGTTGTACGTCCGAAAAAAAAACTGGTTTTCGCTATCTCATAAATTTCTTTATTAATCGCGGGCACGAGCATTTTTGAAAATAGGCCACTTTTTGGCCCCGTAAATTGATTTTTAATGAGCTTATCGTTAAGTACAAATCCTAATCAACAAGATTCTGTAATTTGTTTCATCAATTGTACTACTACGTACATGTAACAGATGTTTTCCTAAAAAAAGATCATAACCTATAAATAAAGAAGGTAGCGAAAACCAGTTTTTTTTTCGGACGTACAACACACAACCCTCCAAATAGTTGCATGTGATTGGGGATGATTTGGTGAAGATAATCCTCTACGAGTTTACAATTTCATTCATAGATATTGAAAATATTGAGAATTCTTTGAACGTCTGCTAATACTGAGTTATGATTCTTTAAAAAGCAAGTTTCTCGGTATAAACGGGGTCGGAAATTCAAATGTTATTAGTGCAATTGAAAGTGGAAGCCTCGACGAATAAAATGCAATTTTTATCTTTACAAAATGATGATCTTTAACGAAGTTATACCATATTCATTCTGTAGCGGCGAATGTTTTACTTCATTCTCAATGTAGCGCCTACTATACAGAAAATTCTCAAGTCATTCGAATATTAAACGGCTGAAGCCTACACGGTGCTACATATGAAAAATTTTCAAAGACCATTTTGATAGCAAATTTCCTCAGCTTTCATCCTGTCAAAACAGTTTTCCAAAATCTTTGATAGTTTTCGAGGAAAATGCGTTACAAGAAAATTTTGAGTTTCAACTGAAAATTTTTGTGGGAAGCGGAGCATACCGAGGTGGAGCGAATTTTTTTTTTGTTTCTGTATGTTCTTAACTACTCACATGCCAAATTTCATTTGGTTATGTATTAGTCTTGGGTTTCAGTTAATTTTTGACTCTCCTGACTGGACTATTACGTTTATCGTGCAACTGGAAGTTGTAATTACATGATGATTTGATATGTTTTTTCTGATTATTATATTATTAATTGTTCCATACATCACTCGATCATCATTAATATCATTATCTTAAATAATATTATTAAAAATATCCCTATAAAATGTCGAGAAGTTATGTTTTATTTTTCAGTAAGTTTTAAATTTTATATTGTTGACACAATACTTGTATATTACAATTCTATTGATTGTTTTTTCATGGTGTAATTCCGCATATTGTTATTTGCCATATAAGGATAAAACGAACGACGTACGACTGTATGCTGTACGAGACAACAAAGCATATTTCCATATTGAAGAGGATATACAAACACAATTTGATCCCCAGACTCAGATTCAGAGAGTTTTATTTTCTGATAAACATATCTCAGTGAGTAGTAAAATGGCTATTATAACTGTCAACAAGCGGAAAGTCGTAAGTCAATACAGGAAACGCATAAAACCGACTTCAGTATCAGTCACAATATCCTCTGGAGATCACTCAACATTCCAATTTGAGCATTCTTCTCATGTCTCGGTCTCGGCTCTCCACGTTCTTCTTTTTCTTCTCTGTAGTCTGCCAGTAGGAATAGCCTGCTAAAGAACTAAAGTGGAATTAATCCTAACATCTATATCTCAGTTTCTCAGTACCTACATGTAAATATATTTATTCATATAAATTCTTACAAGACAAAACAATTGTTTACTATCAGATTCAGAATTATAGTCAGTTGGGTTTAAAGTTGAATAACTTGCTGAAAAATAATCCAAAAAAATTGAACCAAATATTATACTGAAGTATGAACATTTCCACGTTATTTATAAAGTTTCAAATTTTTAAATTTATTTGTGTAGAAATAACAACAATTTATAGCAAAAATGAGCTATGATTTGACACATTTTCAGAAATTGGTAACTTCAATGACGTCTACTGTCAATATACATCATCCAAAAAAATCATATTTTGATATAGTGTAGTCTTAAGGTTTGTTAAGATATTTGGTAACTTAATTTTTTGAAATGTTTATATTTTGTTTATAATAATCAAATAAGTAAACATGTAAGATCTTAGTTAACTGGTAATCTTATAAAATTCAAATTCAGATTAACGATGCCTTACATAATTATAAAATAGATTTGTTTATAATCTTTATTCAAAAATTATTACTTGAATTTTAATTTTTACGTGAAATTTATGGATCTGCCCGGCATCACTTTTTTATAATTAAGCCTGTTTTACATTAATACTTTTTTCGTCTAGATTCTAGTTCGACATTCATCCGAGAAGTTCCTAGCCATGTAACAGAAATTCCCATCCGAGTTCCGTTCGATTTCCATACTATTTTCTAGTATATAAATATACGCCCGGCTCTATTTTTTCTATTCGAGATTCATACTAGATTTGTCTGCGCATGCGCAGTTCAATCTGGAGTCAGTTTGACCAACCTTTAAAGTTTTGATATTTTGTTTTCATTTGTTCACGTTGACGTTTATCAGTTTTGCATTTATACGTGTTATTCAAGTTATGTTCATATTTTTTCCATTATAAATTCTAACCTTCAAATCTTAAGTTGTCACTTGTCAGAATAAGTAAGAATATTATTTATTTATTTTGAAGTTGGACCATTTCGGAAAAAATCGAAGAATTCCGATTGTATACGAATAGTTTGGAAATAAAGTATGAAAATCGAACGAATCTCGGATGGAAATCGAACGAGAAATCTAGCATGAATCTAGACGAAAAAAGTATAATGTAAAACAGGCTTTGAAGGTACCTATCGTTAACCTGAATTTGAATCTTATAACATTACCAGTAACCAAGATCTAACATGTTCATATTGTTTGATTATTATAAACAAAATATAAACATTTAAAAAATTTACGTTACCAAATAACTTTAAAAAGCTTATGACTACACTATACCAAAATATGAATTTTTTGGATGTATATATTGACAGTAGACGTCATTGAAGTTACCAATTTCTAAAAATGTGTCAAATCATAGCTCATTTTTGCAATAAATTGTTGTTATTTCTACACAAATAAATTTAAAAATTTGTAACTTTGAAATGTACATAGGTAAATACTTCAGTATAAGGTTTAGTTCAAATTTTTTTGATTCAACTTTAAACCCAACAGACTACAATTCTGAATCCGATAGTAGTTTATTTTTCCACATACAACACATACATAAATACATACATATAAAATCACGTCATTTCCCTAAAATAGAGTTGCCACGAACAAAGATATATATTTAATGTTCTTATAATTATAGTATATATGTTTAATTAGTATATTGCATGAGTAACTACTTTGGTATAGACGTTTCAAATCCATATAGCAGTGACGTCATAAAAACAAGCAAATTATTCGTATGAATCAAGATTTGACTTTTTAGTAGAGCCTGAGTTTGGTAGATGGTACTCTTTCACATTATCTATTATTCAGAATGCAACCACTTATGGTATATGTTAACAAATATTTACCCTATGCGTAACTGGCCGCTAATAGGATATTCAAACATAACCGTGCGCTGTTGGCTGCTGAAGCACTCAGCACACAACGCACCACTACAGAAGCAGTCGGCAGCCAGCAAACATTTGCGTACGTCACAAGGTACAAAAAGTTTCACCGTGCTATATAATGCGGATTAACGTACCTTGAAAGAAAGTCACAGTCTTACGGGGTGCACTGGGGGCACTTGAAATTTCAAAAAAACGAACCCGTAAAAACAAAGTTTTGCACTATAAATCCTTTATGTATATGATACTCGATCGATATTTATTTAAATTTTTGTTTTTGAACCAGATCGGTGCAGTACATTTTGAGATAGCTAGCTGCCATTTTGTTTCAAGATGGCTGACTAACATATATACCTATGTTTCAAGACAGATTCTTAGCTATTACTGTACCAAATTTGAACGCAATAGTTACAGTACATTTTAATATATCTATATCATAAGTTAGATCCTTGGCTATTACTGTACCAAATTTGACCGCAATCGGTGAAGTACATTTTGAGATAGCTAGCCGCCATTTTGTTTCAAGATTTTAAAACGACTAAATTTAACGCGATAAGTCGATAAGGTATATTACCAAACTTGACATATTCTGATACGGGATGTACAGAAGATGAAAGTATCTCGTAAGACTAAAATTTCGGGGGCTCTCTACACGTAAGAAGAAATTGAAATTTTGAAAATTCTAAATTTTTCGTTTTAAGGTAGGTACATAAACGATTTTAACACGATTTAATGTAGAAACGGGTACAAATAAAAAAAAAATAACGTAATACGAAAAAATCAGGGTCTTAATAAGGCTATTAAGAAGCCTATAATTTTAAAAATAGTGCAATTTAATTTTCTATATTAAATTGTGGCTAAATCAGATCACCCTGAAATTTATATTTCATAGAAAAGTGTCTGTGGAATTGAATGCTTGAAACCGAAACCAGATGTCGATATTTTTATTCCTTTGTAAGTTACGGCCGTTTTTGTGTCAGGAAACAAAGTTAAGGCATGATTTAATTAGCTTCGCACACCAAAAGGGCACTGTTCAATAACCTGTTCAACTCAAAGAACGAAGTTCCTTCGATGATATGGCACAAAGTTATGGGTTTGTTAATATTATGTGTGTATTTTAATACAATACTATAAAAAAGTTTTTAGAAGTGGGTATATTAGAGCAAAAATAGGCCAACTTCAACCTGTCGTAAAACGTGTAATTTATTTTTAAAATCTTATTATTTAAACAAATTTTATGGAGAAGACTGCATACCTATTGTTTTTCGCCGTTTTGACGACAGGTGTTGATACATTTTAAATTAAATTTGCTGGGTTTTAAATTGCAAAAAAAGTGTTATTTATTTATTCAGATATATAATTTAATTACTTGTTCATTAAAGTAATACAGGCCGTTCACCGAAACCCATAATTTGACTATGCAACATCCTTAATTACTTAAAATATGAGTACACATTATAATATAAAGCCTAACCTACATTTTCATTTCAGAAGAATATTAATTCCAATTTAATTCACGAACATTAAACTCTAGGCTTTAGAACTCATATTTTTTCATTATTTGTTTTAAATCAAATGTGCTCTCATAATATTTTTTGTTTCCATAATAAAATTCGTTGATGAAAATATAAATAATACTTATATTTCTGTGAGACATTTATTATCTTCTTCCTTGCTATAAAACTCATTTAGGAAAACACATTCAGATATAAAAAATTATATTATAGCTACGGTTTTTTTACACAGTAGTAAATTTATTCACATTACGTATGTCACCAGTTAGTTGTGTTAACAATTATTAACTTTCTAATTTATGCTAAGGTCGAATAATGGGTACACCAGTAAAATTATTGAAGATTTTGTTATTTATTCAGACAATCGACGTTTCGGCTACTTTATTTAGGCTTCATCGGGGCAAATGAAAATTTACAAAATCGAGTCAAAAGATGGTTCAGGGCGTAACATAATCAATTTCACGATGACCATTTGACAGGAAATCAGGAACTTGAACTTATAATTGCCGAAACGTCGACTATGAATGAATAACAAAATCTATAATACCCATTATTCAACCTTCTAACATCAAAATTTCGACAGTCAAGATTCAATTTATATTTCAAATTTATAGGTATTTTTATATAATCTATTTCAAGTAGAAACCTATTTATGAGTAGTGTCTATTTTACAACCGTTTTCTTACTGATACAGTCTCCTTAATAAATACAAATCTATCTTTACACACCGAACTTTCTCAGAAAATGTATACAAATTTATCTAAATGTCTTAAAAATAGCCATATGGTCTCTAATGTAATTTATTAAGTCAAATGTTAGGACAGATAAAATGGGACTGCTAATGTAAAAAATTTAGTTATCTAAGTAAGAGACGGCCCAAATGATGCTGTCATTAAAGTGAGATAAAACATGTGTCTGTCTTAAAAAAGATTATCTGCTCTCCCTCAGGATGGGGTCTTGACATCGAGTCCATAACAACTTACAACTTAGCAGACGCTGTATATTTTTAACGCAAGTTAATTATTTTCTGTTATTATTGTAAAGAAAGGGTTGGCAATATTATTACGTTGAACGTCTCTTATAGCTCATTAAGGAAACAATGTTTTAATCACAGGTCCGGTTTTATAGTTAAAATTAATAAAAACAGTTACATTATATTATTTATATATTTTTCCGTTTTACAAGTGGTAGTTAACCAATTGATTGTAGTCATGTAATCTGTGGATTTCGGTAACTACTACACATATAATATTACATAGTTAAGTTGTAGTTATCAGATCTGGCATAACATAGATATATTTTATGAAGTGTCAATTTATATAATATTCAATTCGGATTTTGATGCATAGAATGGACATGAGGACATTTAATTAAAATGCCTGAAAATATAACACTTTGAGAATTGAGATCTACAAGATATTTTACTTGTTACTCACATGTTAACGCTGTTTTATACAAAGCCTTCTATTGCCTTTGAAAATAGATCATAACAAGTCACTATAACTACTCGCTTGTAAATTTTTTTTTACTTGTTAGTTCTGCGCATATGTTTTTCTTTACAAGCGTGCTCAGTTATAAACAATTCAATAAACAATGTACGTTGGCACAGCAATCATACTTCCAAGGCTTATGAGATATTATTTAAGAGAAAACAGTTGTGTGTAACTGAGGATTTGGTTACAATTTTTTAATTTTATTCTGGTTTACAGATGAGTAACAAGTAAAATGTTGTACAATAAACGCAGGGTAACTGTTTTTACTGCTTCATGGAGGTGACAGCAGTAAAAACTGTTTTACCCTGCTAGTAATGTAATATACTATTACGATATTTTGGGTTTATCTAAGAACTGTAGGTAACTTTCTTACTAAAATTCAGAAAAATATTACCACCGTACCACCGACAATCAAATAGTAGGTATATTACATAACGACCATGGAAAGTGTAACATAACGAGCCAGTGAAATTGAACTTTGTTTGAAACAAAAAATTCTTGATTTTATTGTGCTAAGTTCATTTGATTAAAATGAAGAAAACCAATAATTTAAAAAAATAATTTTTTAGTTATTTTTCATTTTATTGTACATGTGTTTTACATTATTGGAAAGAGCATTAAAGTCACCTTAGACTTCCATAGGAAAATTGAATGTTAGTATACATTTCTCGAAAACGGTACGAACGAGCTACAACATTTTTCGGACGGCTGTAAAAAAGTGCATGTAGATTGTAGAACGCGCAAATATGAAATTTTTATGAATTCACACAAAAAGTTATAAGTTAAAAAAAAATCGGCAAAAATAAAAGTTTTCGCTGTATCTAGTGACCAAGCTATGCATTTTTGGAAAATGCATAACCTAACCTCAAATTTAATGCAGCATTCGCGTAAATGAAACCCTCGCTTCGCTCGTGTTTCAAACAACCGCTCATGTGGGATAAAAATCTTCCCGCATTTGGTTCATAAATACCTATTAATTGACATCATAACTGAGGGGAAGATCCTAATATAAATGTTTATCTTTAATCACTTAGTAATTTTCTTTGTAATAATTATACTTTCTAAAAGTACACACTTAACCACTTTGTTGTTTGTAATAATATTTGTTTGTATAGTTTATATTATTTCTGTTAAAAGTGGCGTTATAATTTTAACTACCTTAACAAATATAGCGAAAGCTGCGGGATGGTGCCTTCCCGCAAGAGGTTTGTATAATGTTTTTTGTAACGAATAAAGCTATAATTAAATACATTCAAGTTGTAGTAGTTGTAGCCTGAACATTAAATTTGAGGTTAGGTTATGCATTTTCCAAAATAGACCACAACTATCGTTAGAATATTCAATTTTTAGATAGTAATTAGTTTGAAGTGAAGAACATTCCTTATGGACCATTAACTACATTCATCAGCACTATGGACTGAAATTTATCACGACCTTTCAATCGCAGCTAAATTCGCATCGAAAACGGGAGCAACATCACCAACAGTGAACAACAGAACAACGCCATCACATCGACATCGAGCGCTACAACATGGGCCGATGTTCAGATGTTAATTACGTTATTTACGGCAGCACCAGGACCGCATCGTGCACCATCATCACCCGTTCATTTTTCATGCTTTGAGTCGCGTGTTCGAATTAGAAATTCTAATTTAAAAACTGCATTTTAAAATTAATGACACACGTCAACTAATACTTGCCAATGTGATGATAGATGGTGGATGAGAATTGAACGAATTTTATGGGCGATCGATTGATGTACTGGATCTTTATCGCCTCAATAGATTATACAGCGTAAGGAGTACTAACTTTTGTAAATCTGGTTTTTTGTCTATTACACTGCTCAAACGAATTAAAGGATACATTTTTTTGTAACAACTTTTTCTCAAATGTAGAATTCATATGAACATTCATTTACAGATTAAGTACTTAAACCTTTATTTACAATTTTATTAATATTCACTTTCAATGTTTTAATAGGCGAACACTGAACTGAATTAGTCAGAACGTAAAAACCGCGAAAAATTAAATGAAAAAATTGAACACTCAGTAAATTTTTAAATATAAACTAAAATGAATATAAATGTTAGTGGGATTAATATTGGCGTTTATCAGAGCTGAGCATTAATTCAATTACAAGCAATGTTGTGACAGATCATTTTAAAATTGATCTAGATCAAGATCAAGATCTTCTCGTTTAATATGTTCTAGTTCAGATCATAGATCAATTTTTATGATAGGACCTTTTTTTTAGATCAGATCAGAAATTAGTGATATTTTTTTTTAGATCGTAAAAAGATCAATATTAGACAAAATATATAATTGTTGTATTACATTACATCAAAAAGAAAAAATACGTAGTATTCAAGCGATTTAATCTGCACTTTAAAATTAAAACATATTAAAAATATTAAACTCTTACTCTTTACTCTTTCAATTTCATGCTTTAACTTGCATTATAGGGTAGAAAAAAATCTAAAAATATGATCTTAATTTACGATCGTAGATCATATATATTTGATCTAGATCAAATTCAAGATCCTTAAAAAATAAGATGATCTAGGTCAGATCAAAATTGATCTAGATCAGTCACAACACAACACTGATTACAAGTAATTAAAATACTAATTATTAGATTACTTTTCGACAAAAAGTAATTGATACTCAATTACTTTTCAAATTTGTCAAAAGTACTTGGAAATTGCAAGTATCCTTACCAAGTTATTGTAATTGATAAATTGATTTTGGTAATATATTGAGTAATTGAATTAGTATTTCAAATAAAATTTTAATTCAAATACTCTTGGGTAATTCAAATATTCTTATACTCTTGGGTAATTCAAATAAGTTATTAGGTAATTTAATTACATAAAAAATTTGTAGAGCTGACCTCAACGGTCAGATAATTAATTTTGGTAATTCAAATATATTGAGTAATTGAATTAGTATTTCAAATAAAATTTTAATTCAAATACTCTTAGGTAATTCAAATACTCTTGGGTAATTTAAATATTCTTGGGTAATTCAAATACTCTTGGGTAATTCAAATAAGTTATTAGGTAATTTAATTACATAAAAAAATTACGGAGTAATTGAATTAGTATTTCAAATATCTACTCCTATTATTTTATTATAATTTATTGAAATACCTACATTCAAATATTTGCATATTTCAAATACTTTTGCCAGTAATTGTAATTGGTAATTGATTTTTTAAATTAAAGTAATTTCAGTAATTGCAGTTTCAAATACTTAGAAGTCTTAAAAGTAAAAATTTGAATTACTTTTTAAAAATTCAAGTAGGTAATTAGTAATTAGTAATTCAAGTACTTTTTTCGAGTAATTTGCTCAGTTCTGGCGTTTATATACAACTATCATTTAAAACTATATTAAGCAAAGATCTAAACTGTTATACTATGTAGATAATCTAAAAACCACTTATTGAATAATATACTGAAAATGCAAAATAAAAACAAATTTACCACCAAAACTACAATAGAAAATATCACACAGTATTCTATCAAAATTAGTAGCATACACTTAATGAAAAATTCCATACAGAAGAGTAGTAGTAGCAGTAATAAATAGTTTATTGTTACCTTTCGATGTACAAAATCTTTACATAGTCCAGGCAATCTAGAGAAAAAAACCCTCTAACCTGGGCAAAATTGCTTCAGAAGCTTTCTAAACGGTTTTCGGCTCAGAAAATGTCACAGAATAACATATCCAAAATCTGCTAAAATCGGATCACGGGAACACCCCCAAAAATTGGTTGGAAAATGGCCGCCATTTTTAGTTTTTTAGCTTTATCTTGTATGTGGATGATACTACGAGAAAACTGTTACATACTAAATTATAGAGCATAAAATTCTCTACAAAAAGATGCAAACAATTTTTTTGTAACTATTACAGTTTATGAGAAAATCGTGAAAATAAATTTGGTTAATTTGTAATGATTTTAAATCAAGTCGTAATTTTGTCTTATCACACAAATATTGCTCTAATTTTTTAACGGATTATAATATCGATTCGCGATTTCCAGCATTCGATTCCTAAAGCTTTTTTCTATAAGAGACATAATTTTTAAAAATTTTGGGACAACAGTTAAGGCTCAGGTGCGATTAAATTTTTTTCAAGAGGTACAGTACGAAACCATTTTATTAATACGTATAACAAATTAATTACTACGAAAAAAAAATTGAAGGGCGCCTCTGGTCATATTGGCTATTTGTTGTAAATCAGATTTTAATAAAAGTAATTTATTTGCTTAGAGAAAGTATTATATCTATTTATAAAGCGTATTTTTAAATTTTTTGTAAACTATCAATTCTGTCATTTTGAAATTAATTTTCAATTCCGCTTATTCGCACTGTAATTTCTCAACGGAATAAAATTTCGATTTGCGGTTTTCGGCATCTAGTACAAAAAGGATCAGGGAATCAAATGCTGGAAACTAGAAGTCAATATTGTATTCCGTTCACAAATGACCGAAAATGAAACACAAGCAAGAAAAATATTAACCAAATTTCTGTATTTTGTATTTAAGAAAATCATAACATTTCAGTTTAACTCATGCTCAAAACAAAAATTAATATAACAATTCTGATACAGAAATGATCGAAAAATCGAATGCCGCAATCCGCAAGTCGATATCTTCATCCGTTTAGAAACGACAGTTAACTAAACACTAGTTATATTAATAAAACTTAAATTTCTCAATTTTCTCTCTGAATAAAAAATTAAATTACAGTTTAAATAAAGGTCCAGAATTTTTAACAAATAATGCATCAAATAGAGAATTTTCCAAGGAATCGCATGCCGTAAACCGCAAGTCAATATCTTAACCCGTTTAGAAACGACAGTTAATTAAACACAAAAAATACAGGCATTTGTTTTTCTCACCTCGGCAAATAAATCGCACCTGAGCCTTAACTGTTGTCCCAAAATTTTTAAAAATTATGTCTCTTATAGAAAAAGCTTTAGGAATCGAATGCTGGAAACCGCGAATCGATATTATAATCCGTTAAAAAATTAGAGCAATATTTGTGTGATAAGACAAAATTACGACTTGATTTAAAATCATTACAAATTAACCAAATTTATTTTCACGATTTTCTCATAAACTGTAATAGTTACAAAAAAAATTGTTGGCATCTTTTTGTAGAGAATTTTATGCTCTACAATTTAGTATGTAACAGTTTTCTCGTAGTATTATTCACATACAAGATAAAGCTAAAAAACTAAAAATGGCGGCCATTTTTAATTTTCCAACCCATTTTTGGAGGTGTTCCCGTGATCCGATTTTAGCAGATTTTGGATATGTTATTCTGTGACATTTTCTGAGCCGAAAACCGTTTAGAAAGCTTCTGAAGCAATTTTGCCCAGGTCAAAACGTAAATTGCCTGGACTAACAATATTACATTTGCATTTACATTACATACAGAAAAAAAACAACAAAATAATACACACTGCAAAACAGCAAAGCCAAAGTAGTAAAGTGCAGCGTTGTTCAGAATTTCACATAGGTGATCAGCGCCATCTCTTAGTAGTGCAATATACCAATGGCCAAATTGGGAGCGGATAATTTCTTTTGTAACTTGGCAGAATTTCGTGCATTTTGGTTGAGTGTTGCTGAGTGACGTCATGCAGATTGGCAATTCGCCGTTCAATTAAGAAACTTAGATTGAGAAAAGTAGCATCAAAACAATCGAAATCGCCAGTTCTATAGTGAAATCGTGGTGTTTTGCAGTGAAAATAGTGGTATTTTAAAGTGAAATAGTGCTATTTAAAAGTAAAGTTGTGGTTCCTGCTGTGCTCATGGTTTTACTTCAAGTTATTCAACAAGGCTTCAAGGAAAATTAAAGGATGGAAAAATATGTTCTTTGTTACACTATTCACGGTATTACATGCAAAATGGTTTAACAAATACACAAAACTTACATTAATAATAATTTTTTAAATAAAAATAATTGTTTATATTGTGGGATATATTATTATTACTTATTGGTTTTGTTTTTGTAATGATCTACTTCCCATACTAAAATGCGTCAGGAAAGTAAGCACTTTCTTGCCGATTTCACGAAAACAAATTTTAACTTCTATCATACTAATACTAATATTTAATTTCACCACAGCATCTGAATTTGACATTATCCTATGAAGATAAACAAGAAAATCGAGCAAAATGCAAAATATTTTAGAATTCGACATACGTACATACTGTAAATAATACTTATTTAAAATTTAAAATAATTTTCTTTTGCATTAGCATTTAGTTTCAAATAATTATTTTGTCAAATTCAATGTTTTTCTTTCGTTCAAAAACTGCAATCTTATGATTCTGACACATCATCTAAGCACACGTATTTTATTATTTGTCTGAAAATGTGAAGCACGTCATTTAGAATGCTTCCGTGAATGAAATAAATGATCTCTTTCTTTAAAATCCCCGAAGACATTCCTTTAAACGGACGGGAATAAAAAGACCGTTTCCGGCGTTGACAACGAATATTCGTCACTCGTTTATTAAAGTAATTTGAGAGCTCTTCTGCTTCGACAAACTGTTGTCAAAAATGGGAACAGCACTAATTTTGTTCGTTACATTTCGCATTCGCTTTGGTTTGCATTCATTCAAGTACTTGCAAATCATTTTGCTCATACTACGAGTATAATCATAGAAACTTGTAAATAATTGGATGACAAATTTAATGTTTCGTTTTCTCTGTGTTTTTAATAAATAAAGCAAATATAAAACCTGAATGTTTGGCGACAATAATTTGAAACATCAATTGATAACAAGAGTTTGTAAATAATTAATAATAGTATATTATTTAACGAGCAAATAATGTAGGCTATAATTCAAGAGGATGAAAGTTTATTCACGAGCCGAAGGCGAGTTAATAAATCATTATTATTTGCGAGTCAAACAGGACGTTTTATCTACGACTTTTTAAATAAAGCAACATTTCTTATTTACAAATTTGTATTCATTATTAACCTAACTTCAAACTTTAGTGTGATGACAATTGACCATTCATCCGAATAATTTAAACTATTATGGGCTTGTTATATATACAGCATTTTACTTTTTATTATTTATTTAATTATTTTTACTGTTTCTGCTTACAACGTCATAAAACGATAATGTAATACTAATTTGAAAACAGGTGTCAAACTGCCATAGTTTGACAGTTTGGAAGAATAAAGTACTCATTATTTAACAGTGTTAAATAATGAATTCATTAATTCATAATGTGTCCTAATGGTGGGGTTTATTAAACTACTTTCACGTACCTATATAATGAATACATTATTCTATTGTCGTAGATAAAAATATTTTTATTCTTATTTTAATATTCGCCCCTACGGCTAATGTATGGGTACGCCACTGCAGGAGTCTCCAACCTCCTTAACTATTGTACTATTTAAAAAATTAATCCTGCTGAATGATTATAAAAAAATATCTACTGCCTTTTACAAGTAACTTCAACAAATATATTAAACTAATGACATTAAATTTACACTTTTCTCCTTCTTGACTAATTCAGAATAATTATCTTCTTTTAACGAAAGAAGTCAATAAATAATTCTGTAATAAATCTGGTGTGAAAGTAAGGAGAAATTAGTGTAGCAATAAATAAAATCGCAGCAAGTTTTTACCAAGTCATAGACCCTGTGTCATTGTGGACTAATGGTCCTGATGGGATAGTTAGTTACCGCGCCGTCGTGAAGAACCTCTCTAGGGAACACTGATTCCGCCCCCTGGTCTTAGCGCAAGAAAAATCCACGCTACCACTCCTGCCCCCGCCTTTCATTTTATACTTAACTGTAGTTGTGTTGTTTCACTATTACACTGTTTAGTTTACATTACCTTTACCTCCTCTCGACAAAAAATATCAACAACAAATGTTTCAGTGCACCGACTATAATTTGTTAAGAATTGTTCATAATTTCAAAATAAAAGAATTGAGTTGTTACATAAAGGATATAACCAAGTTTTTATATTATATCCTTTATTTAAAATGGTTCAACGAGTGTCTACAGCAACTTATTGTGTGTTCTCTGTGTGTTGTATTTCTCGTAGCATGCCGGGCGGCCTAAAACCACGCCGCCTAAAACCCACGCGGCCTAAATCCACGCCGCCTAAAATCCATAACGTCTAATTTTACCCCCACCACAATAGAAGTTGACTATGAAAAACCACGCCGCCTAATACCGCAACGCCTAATTCCACAACGCCTAATCCCACGCGGCCTAAAATCCATAACGTCTAATACCACGCCGCCTAATTCCACGCGGCCTAATTCCACGCCGCCTAAAATCCATAACGTCTAATTTTACCCTACACTATGTTCACGCCTTATAAACTCGTTCTGTAAGCTTCTTCGATAACAGTAGAAAGTTTTTTTACTTTGTACTACCGATATTCTCTTCAAAATAAAAATAATTATATCTGCAATTTATAGTTTTATCTAAAATATAAAAATCATAATTTAGAATAATATGTAATATACCTATTATTATAGCAGACTTTTAGAATGCAGTTATCAGCGCCATCTATTAGATTTATTTTCTACTGTTATCGAAGAAGGTTACAGAACGAGTTTATAAGGCGTGAACATATTGTTTGGGTAAAATTAGACGTTATGGATTTTAGGCGGCGTGGAATTAGGCGGCGTGGTATTAGACGTTATGGATTTTAGGCGGCGTGGAATTAGGCCGCGTAAGATTAGGCGTTGTGGTATTAGGCGGCATGGACATTAGGCGTTGTGGAATTAGACGTTGTGGTATTAGGCGTTACGGTATTAGGCGGTGTGGTTTTTCGTAGTCAACTTCTATTGTGGTGGGGGTAAAATTAGACGTTTTGGATTTTAGGCGGCGTGGACATAGTGGTGGGCAGGCGTGCAGCCAGGATTTGTGGTTGGGGGGCTAAGTATTTAAAAAAATTTGTAGTAATTTTTTTTAAATTCAAGGTCAAATACGTTAAAATTGACGATTTGATTTTTCAGACATGAAGACTTACAGTTACAATTTTTTCCAGCCATTACTTCCTCTTTTATCCACGCCTGGCACTTTTTTTGTTGACAACTGTAGTGTAAATGGTTTTTTATAAAACAAAATCGTTCCGTTTATGAACTCATCAATGAGTAATGTATCCAGATTAGTGTATGGTGTAAGGTTTGATACAAAGATCGATAAAATGTGTGATTCAATGCAAAAAAACAAACACAACACTAACTGGGATACAAGACTCGACACTAGGTTGATCACGACGCGTTTCGATCTTTCGATCATCTTCAGGTGACTGGAGTTGGAGGATGGGAGGTACGGTTTTATATTAGTAATTTTAACGGTTGAAAGATTACGTCCGATTGGCTATTAATTTGAATGTTTCTTACCGGTTGACTGATTTTTTCTTTAAATATTTCTAAATTTTCGGCTATGTTTAATCTATTACTTTTACTTTGTTGTTTACAAATTAACATAATGTCTTCAATTTTACCTGCTGTATGTTTATGATTTAGTAAATGTGTCTCGTAATTTGAGTCACTTTTAATGTGTTCTTTAAACCGATCTTTAAATTTACGTCCCGTTTTGCAACCTAAATTACATCGGCCAAACGGGACGTAAATTTAAAGATCGGTATAAAGAACACATTAATTCCTTAAAAAATCTTAATAAGTGACTCAAATTACGCGACACATTTTGTTTTATATTATTGTGACAATGAAATTCAGATATCATTAATTTTAAATGGTTTTTAATTTAATGTTTTTAAATTATATCAAACCGTGAAATGTATTCATAAACAGTAAAATATACAAACTGTGAACATTCAAAAACTAACTGTTTCAATAGAGGGTTATACTAGTTCAGATTGCACGTGCTTCATCTATCGGTTTTTATTCTACTACGTTGAAAATCACGTATAGTTGTAGAATCAAGTCAAGTTGACAGTGTCAAAATGAAATGTATGTTCGAGCTTTAAAACAATGATATATGATACAAATTATTATAAAAGTTATATGGAAAATGTTTAATTGTTATATAATATAATTTACAATAATATTTGTTAAAAATATTATTGTTTAAAATAGAAAGTTAATTACATTATGTGTACCAATTTTCAGTTTCAAATTCCGACGGGTGCAAGATTTATCCAACATTGTCGATTTTAGTATAAATCGTAAGGGGTACCTACCCCTTAAGAAATTTTCAAAAATGGGGAAACCGTGACACTCAAAAATACTCAAAATACTTTAGAGCGCAGATTATTTTACATTTACCGCAATAAACAGGAGGATGACAAAGTTTTGTAATGATATAAAAAAACTGCAATTCCGACCGATTAATAAACCTTAAGTTGAAGTCGTCAACTACATTTTCACGGCTACATTTCTTCAGCTCCTGTCTCTTCACTGTTACTGGAAAAACCTCTGTACAGTGTACACACAATATAGATACTTTACTGCATATTGGCTACATAAGATAAATGACGAATTTAACAAAGACGAGGGTGAAACGACGTAACGACGGAAGGAAGGCAGTGCAAAGAGAAAAACGACAACGAACACGAACGAGCGGAGGACGAGAGGACGAATTGTGAGGGCTACGTTGCTACTCCCTCGCGAATTACAATAAACACAATAAGTGAATCTGATTTAGCCCTGGTTTGGAGGAAACATGGTTGGATAATTTCCGACAACAAAACACGCTATTATTTTCAATCTAATTATAGAGATAGTCACGTGGAACAAGGTCTCCGCTAATTAGTTAAAGACGAGGGTGAAGATAACTGTATTTTATTTTCATTTAGGTTACAATATTAAGAGTTTAACTTCAGGTTACTTTAAATTATAATGCATAAGAGGTAATAAAAATCACCGTTCATCTTTAGAATTGAAATAATAACAACAAATTGATATTTTGTTTTACTTCATTTTTATAGTCTATTTTAAATTATTAAAGGGGCACACCAATGGTAAAAGTCATTCTTAAATTTTTATACAGAAAAATTGATTAAAAAATTAGGATATTTATACCATTTACAGAATCTGTCTATCGCTTGTAGTTATCGAGTTATTTGGTTCCAAAGTTTCACGCGTGACGTCATCGTGACTGACCGGCTTCTGTGCGCGTATACTATTAATTGCATACAATTTTACTCTTGTTTAGAGTAGTAGCAGTAGTAGTAACTATTGTTATGATGGCTGAATCGCTAGAACCTTATAAATTTCAACCTGAGTTTTCTAATAGTGCAAATAATAATGAATTAGTTAATGACAGCAATAAAAATAATAAAGTAAATGCAGCATGAATTCACTTCTATGTATAAATAATATAGGTTCAGATTATTTCAAAAATATTGTTAAGAAAAATGAAAATGTTAATGATTATGATTACAGTACGAGAGTTTATGATCATTATACATGTAGTAACTAACTTAAAACATACAATCAATTAAATATACATACAATTAACATCCAGTCGAAAAATAAATCTTCCATTATAATAAAGCTTAGTATTTAGAATACTTTTAGATGGAAATATTTCCATTTAATATTATTATTAAAGAAAATCCATACAGTCGAAACTTCCTCACTGAACCTTATACAGCTCACCCTTCGTGTTATTATGAAATACCTCTCTTGTTACATATACGGCAATCTTTTTGCTAAAACCACATTATTGTATATTAAAAATCGAAGCTCGCTCGTATCATTTCAACGAATTATTCACATATCTTTTGAAAAGCTCTGAATACAGGTTCATAAATAGGAGCAACCTTCTGGGACGCTACAGGAAATTACATGCCCTTTAGAAAATCTCCCTCTGAAGCTCTAAACAGAGTTGAAGCTGTCATCACTTGGGGACATGTCTCGGTAATTAATCACTGCTGAAAGAACCCATTGAACATTTGATCTTGCGATGCTTTGTGATTCGGGAAAGCCTATATCGAATTTCGGCCGCTATTTTATATTAGTAATGTCAATGACTAATAGCGATGACTATTATTTATTTCATAAGGTATTGTAAATTATATACATTTATTTTTCAAACACCCATAACTTTCAAATCATCGTAGGAACTTCGTTTTTTGAGACCTGCACAGGTAATTGAACAAATTTCAATGCCCTTTTAGTGGATCGAATCGACAAATTTTTTTCAACTCGGTACAAATCGCCAAAGTTGGACTTTCTTTGTTCGGATGTTGAAGTGTACGAAAAGAGATCATCCTAATCTGAGGGTATCCCCTTATAGTCCAGCGCATTTAGGTTTTGACCCGGACATTCAAAAAACCAAGATGGGACCTTCAGGATATCGTTAGAAATACTCTACTGAACATCCCCAAGAAAATCCCCATAAATGCCGCGTCGGGTTTGCCGCCATTTTGATCAAAATGGCCACCGGTTTTGTTTTCTTGCAAATATTTGTATTTTTGTTTATAAAAAGTTAACGAAACGTGTAAATGAGTTGAAACTTGGCTTAAAATGTTCGCATTTAATAGGGCTTTCTATTGCATACTTGCTTTTTAAATTATGGCAATGTATAGAAATATTTTTTAACTAGAAAGTTAATAATATGATATACAGTTTAGAGGTATACTGACTATTTTCGTGATTTACGCCAAAAGTAGGCGTTTAAGAAAAAAAATGGTTGGTATAAAATTTGTAGAGCATTTCAAGGGCTATCGATACCATAGGTTACATTTGTAATTATTCAGCAGGTGATCTCGTAAAAAGCTTTGATAAGTGGCGCGCCGCCGACTTCCGAGCTACTCACCGGACAGCAACTCAGCAGCGGCAAACCTGTGAACGTTTATTAGTACGTCTATTTATACCTTATGTTTACTTAGTTTGTTTATTATTATTTTTTTATTAGGTAACAACATGTTTTTTTACAATAAGTTACATTTTCTCTGAGAAATAAGTACCTACAGTAAATTTCAGTAAAACTAATAGTCCAGTCAATGAATGCCCAAAAGGGTGTTGTAGTGAACATGGGGGGAGAGGGGGAGGTAAATTTTTCTCTTGAGGGAAGTGTTGGGGTAGTTCGGCGGTAAAAATACTAAAAATCCCCACCCCTACCCATGCCGCTTTATGATGGGAGGGGGTGGAAAGATCCCTTTTTTCTGTTTTTCGCTTACCGGATGTCAAAATTTTTATTCGTTTAGGAACTACAGGTCATTAAACACAAAATAAATTTTAAAAACAAAAATTTCTCAATTTTTCCGCAACGAAAATCTTAAAATTTTGACTTACCTAAGGCCTTAAATTTTTTTTAAATAATCTATCTTGTAGAGAATTGTTCGGAGAATTTAATAAAAGAAACCGGATGTCAAAATTTTTATTCGTTCAGAAACTACAGGTCATTAAACACAAAATAAATTTAAAAAAATAATATTTCTCAATTTTCCCGCTACGAAAATCTTAAAATTTTGACTTAATTAAGGCTTTCAAAAAAAAATTAAAATAATCTGTCTTATAGATAATTGTTCGGAGAATTCAATAAGAGAAACCGGATGTAAAAATTTTTATTCGTTTAGAAACTACAGGTCATTAAACACAAAATAAATTTTAAAATCTAAAATTTCTCAATTTTTCCGCAACTAAAAACTTAAAATTTTGACTTAATTAAGGCTTTCAAAATAAAATAAAAATAACCTGTCTTATAGAGAATTGTTTGGAGAATACAATAAAAGAAACCGGATGTCAAAATTTTTATTCGTTTAGAAACTACAGGTCATTAAACACAAAATAAATTTTAAAAACTAAAATTTATCAATTTTCCCGCGACGAAAATCTTAAAATTTTGACTTAATTAAGGCTTTCAAAAAAAAAATCCGATGTGGCCAACACATAACCTCTCGCCATACTCTACTATTTTTATTTTTCTAATATAAGTATATATTATGTAGGTAGTACTTACTCACAAATATACCATTGTACTAGAAGGGAATTCGGGAATTGTAGTTTTTATAATATTATTAAAGTTTATTATGACCTTATAAATACTAAATGACATTTCATATTTTCCATTTCAATTTGCCAAAAAGTCAAAAATTCATGTGGCATTAACACTCAAATATTTTATTTTTTGTTTCCATAGGTAGGCAGATAAATCAAAATTGTAACAAATTTGTAGAATTTTTAACTTCTTGTAATTGGAAAATGGTGTTAGATAGAAACAACGTTTTGAATACATATTGTAGATAGTAACATTTATTATACAATGTTATTAAAAAAATTCCTATTAATTCATAAATTTTGAAAATATTCCAGAAAAACTCTTCAGATCTTCAAGAAACTACCACTTCCGGTTGCACGATCAACACCAAAATCTAATCAGATCTAATCTAGGGTGTCAGAATATTGTATATCAAATTTCAAATTTTTTTATTCATTGGTATTTGAGTTATCGTACCTCCAACATCCATCCTGACACACACACTGACACACACACACACACAAACATCATCGCGAAATTATCAAAATCGTGTTCTAGGGACCTCAAAACGTGCTTATCCATTGAAAACTCACTATCGAAATTTTAGCATGATTACAATACCTCTCTTACAGATATGAGTGGCGAGAGGTAAAAATTAAAATAATCTGTCTTATAGATAATTGTTCGGAGAATTCAATAAGAGAAACCGGATGTAAAATTTTTTATTCTTTTAGAAACTACAGGTCATTAAACACAAAATAAATTTTAAAATCTAAAATTTCTCAATTTTTCCGCAACTAAAAACTTAAAATTTTGACTTAATTAAGGCTTTCAATAAAAAATAAAATAATCTGTCTTATAGAGAATTGTTTGGAGAATACAATAAAAGAAACCGGATGTCAAAATTTTTATTCGTTTAGAAACTACAGGTCATTGAACACAAAATAAATTTTAAAAACTAAAATTTATCAATTTTCCCGCGACGAAAATCTTACAATTTTGACTTAATTAAGGCTTTCAAAATAAAATTAAAATAATCTGTCTTATAGATAATTGTTCGGAGAATTCAATAAGAGAAACCGGATGTAAAAATTTTTATTCGTTTAGAAACTACAGGTCATTAAACACAAAATAAATTTTAAAATCTAAAATTTCTCAATCTTTCCGCAACTAAAAACTTAAAATTTTGACTTAATTAAGGCTTTCAAAAAAAATTAAAATAATCTGTCTTATAGAGAATTGTTTGGAGAATACAATAAAAGAAACCGGATGTCAAAATTTTTATTCGTTTAGAAACTACAGGTCATTAAACACAAATTAAATTTTAAAAACTAAAATTTCTCAATTTTTCTGCAACGAAAAACTTAAAATTTTGACTTAATTAAGGCTTTCAAAATAAAATTAAAATAACCTGTCTTATAGAGAATTGTTTGGAGAATACAATAAAAGAAACCGGATGTCAAAATTTTTATTCGTTTAGAAACTACAGGTCATTAAACACAAAATAAATTTTAAAAACTAAAATTTATCAATTTTCCCGCGACGAAAATCTTAAAATTTTGACTTAATTAAGGCTTTCAAAAAAAAAAAATCTATCTTATAGAGAATTGTTCGGAGAATTCAATAAAAGAAACTGGATGTAAAATTTTTTATTCGTTTAGAAACTACAGGTCATTAAACACAAAATAAATTTTAAAAATTAAAATTTCTCAATTTTCCCACGGCGAAAATATTAAAAATTTGGCTTCAATAAGGCTTTTAAGATAAAAATAAAATAATCTACCTTATACAGAATTGTTCAGAGAATTTAATTTAATTTTAAAATGATACATCGATTCAAAATAAATACATATATTTTACTTGACTATTAATTTTAAAGGCAAAATTTATCTCTAATAAATGCAAAAAAATAATAAAAAGCAACCTATGGTATCGGTAGCCCTTGAAATGCACTACAAGGTTTTTTACTAACCATTTTTTAAATTATACTCCTCATTTTGTCAAATGGTCAAAATATAGTCTGGTATAGAACAATATCTACTAATATTTGGTGAAAGAAAAATTTATTTTCTATAAAATATATTATCGTTGTATTTTAGCAAATGTGTATTGAAAATGTAAAAATACTGAGTAGATTTTTTTAACATAATATATGTACCTATGTATTTTGAATCGATGTATCATTTAAAAGAAGTTATGTAACCTTAGTTTTACTTAAATTTACTGTACTTATTTCTCAGAGAAAATATAACTTATTGTAAAAAAACATGTTGTTACCTAATAAAAAAAATAATAATAAACAAACTAAGTAAACATAAGGTATAAATAGACGTATTAATAAACGTTCACAGGTTTGCCGCTGCTGAGCTGCTGTCCGGTGAGTAGGTCGGAAGTCGGCGGCGCGCCACTTATCAAAGCTTTTTACGAGATCACCTGCTGAATAATTACAAATGTAACCTATGGTATCGATAGCTCTTGAAATGCTCTACAAATTTTATACCAACCATTTTTTTTCTTAAACGCCTCCTTTTGGCGTAAATCACCAAAATATATACATACCTCTAAATTGTATATCATATTATTAACTTTCTAGTTAAAAATTATCTCTATACATTGCCAAAATGTAAAAAGCAAGTATGCAATAGAAAGCCCAATTAAATGCGAACATTTTAAGCTAAGTTTCGACTCATTTACACGTTTCGTTAACTTTTTATAAACAAAAATACAAATATTTGCAAGAAAACAAAACCGGTGGCCATTTTGATCAAAATGGCGGCAAACCCGACGCGGCATTTATGAGGATTTTCTTGGGGATGTTCAGTAGAGTATTCCTAACGATATCCTGAAGGTCCCATCTTGGTTTTTTGAATGTCCGGGTTTCGACTAATTTTAGCCTAAATGCACTATTAAAGTAGAGCCACAATTGGTTTTTTCCCGAAAGAATCGTCTAATTTGTTTGAAAAGTTGCTGAGTTATGCGCGAAAAACCTAAAAATGCACTTTTTTCAAACACCCATAACTTTATGCCAAATAATCGTAGGAACTTCGTTCTTTGAGTCCTGCACAGGGAATTGAACAAATTTTAGTGCCCTTTTGGTGGATCGAGTCAAAAAAAATTTCAACTCCGTACACATCGTCAAAGTAGGAGTTTTTTTTTTTCATTAAAAACATTTTTTTCACAAGGGTGCTAGAGCGGGCGGAAGGAATTGCGCTGAAATTCACATGCATGACTTTAAAGTAGACACTTTCAAAGTTTTTCGCCCGCAAAGATTCATCGAAATCGATTGAAAATACGCCAAGTTATGGCGGTTTGAAAACGAATTTCAAGTGTTTCATTTTTTCCACCAGTATATTTGTTTCATTTGAGATTATTAAATAAACCCGTTATTATAATTAGTTTTAAAATAATTATAAACCTATTCCTCTTCGCTCTTCATTGTTAATCTCGCTTCGTTGATTATTCATACTGCTGCAAAATATGTATTTCGATAATGACATTGTCCCTTAAAAATCTTCCTCAGAAGCTGCGAGGGTCGCTGTCATGTCTCGGTAATTAATCACCACCGAAAGAAGCCATCGAACATTTGATCTCGCGATTCTTTGTGCCTATTATAAATGCGGAGAAGCCGATATCTAATTTCGTCTGCGAGCGCCGCGCTGCTACCGCATTAACAAGATGTAATGACAGTCGTGTGCGTCCCACGCAGGGTTTAAGGGGCTTTTATCACAGTAAAAAAAGTTCATCGTACATTAATGAGCATCATTAATATAAAAAAATCATACATTAATGACTCCTATTAATGCATGATTTTTATTAATCAAAGATTTTTTTGAATGCGTTCAATACACGTAGGTAATATAGTTAAGTATATTAGCTAGCCGTAAGTTGTAAAAAATGGTAAATAGAATAAAACGAAATGATTTCGACAGTTCTAGCTAATAATATTCACGTAACATTGATGCCCAGCAATATCAATAGTGACTAACCTAACATATTTGTCATGAAATGAAATTAGTTTTTCTCCAAATTAAAAAGGTATGATCAACGGAAAAATATTGTAACTAACTCATATTTTAATAGGCGATTAATAATCTCGACAATAACGCGTTCGCTTCTCTCACGCGTTAAAATGTCTAAATTATTAATCGCCCTCATTAACACACTAGATAGGTAAATTACTTTTAACAAATTACTCCCAATCTATTAATCCTATAAATCTAAAAAAAATACCATATAAAGACAAAGGCAGTAAAAAACTAGCTACAATGTTTTAATTGTTATTATTATTATTTATAAACCATTAAATAATAATAATTCTGAGAAAAACTCTTCGTAACTCATATTGCATTGTAAATTAAAATGTTTGTATCACATATTACCTATATAAAATTTACGCGAGTAATTTGTTAAATAAATTTAAAAATTGCATGCTCGCTAGACAATCAAATTGAGTATTTTCTAAGCAAGAATGGAGCGAAACATAGCAATTAGATAAATATAGACAACATGTACTCATAGCACATATAGGCTGTCAGCGCGGGTACCTAAAATAACGGGGATTTGTCAGCTATAAAACCCCCTTAAAGCCCATCTCTTGCTATTGCTATTGAAGAATCGGAGAATGAAGCTAAATTTTGTTTTAAATGTAAAGAAGGGTTTGACGGCGATAAAACAATAGGGTGTGAAGGATTGTGCAAACACTGGTTTCACTTAAAGTGTGTCAAAATTAAAGAAAAAGATTTTACTGTTATATGTTCGTATGCGGGATTTAAATGGAATTGTGATATGTGCACTTCTGTTGAAAATTCTCTTAAAAGTGAAATTAAAAAATTTGTCGATGATGCTTTAGAAAAATATGCAAGAGAAATTGCGTCCTTGAAAAATTTGGTTGGCAAATTAACAATGTCAACTGATAATAAAAAGTTATATGCTGATAGTGCTAAAACTACTAATCCAGTGGTAGTTATTAAGCCTAAAGAAAGCAAAAACTCCCTGGAGACAAGAAAAGAAATTAAAGAAGCAATTAAACCATCAGAAATATCAATTGGTGTTACATCAATTAGAAATGTTAAGAACGGAGGAATAGCTGTTAAATGTCAGAAGAAAGATGATACTGATAAGTTAAGCAATGAAGTGTCTAGCAAACTTGGAGAAAAATACGAAGTCAAAGTGAGTAGTTTAAAAAATCCGCGGATAAAAATAGTTGGTTTATCTGAAGATATGAGAGATGAAGATATTCTTAATAACTTAAGGGCTCAAAATGAACACTTTACAGCTAAATCATCTATTGTTATCAAGCATAAATGGCAAAAAGGTAAATATTTTTCAATTGTGGCAGAACTAGATGTAGAAACTTTTGCTAAAATTATGAAAGAGGGCAAAGTGAACATTGGCTGGGACAGATGCTATGTTTATGAGGAATTGAACATACTGAGATGTTATAAATGTTTAGGTTTGGGTCATAAAGCTGATGTATGCAGAAATAATTTAAATTGTAGTAAATGTAGTTTGAACCATAAATACACTGAATGTACTTTGACGTCTGAGTCTTGTGTAAACTGTATAAAGGCTAATAAGGATTTAAACTTGCGACTTAAGACGGATCACAATGCATTAGACAAAAACTGTGCAGTTTTCCTAAGAGTTGTTGAAAATCAGAAAAATAGAACGAAATATGCATAGAAACGACAGTCCGAATATATAGAAACAAATCTCAATCACAATAACTTGATAATTCTCCATCCAATCAGTTAGAAATAAGACTGAAATGTTAGATATTATTATATCAGAAAATAACTACCAAATTATATGTTTAACTGAGCACTGGTTAAAACAATATGAAGAAAACTATCTTGTAATAGATAACTTTTATATTAGCAGTTGTTTCTCGCGGACAAAATATGAACACGGACGTGTAATGATACTTAATAGAACAGGTATTAATGTCTCCGAAATCTCTTATATTAAAAAACTGTCAACTGAAATTGATTTTGAAGCTGTAGCAGTTGAGACAATACTTCCAAATGAATCAAATATTGTCATAATGACAATTTATCGTTCACCCACTGGGTCAATACAACTGTTCTTTGAGAAACTAAATTCTGCTTTAACATATCTTTCCTTAAAACATGAAATGAAAAACATTGTTCTATGTGGTGACCTCAACATTGATGCTGCTACACAATCTAAAGAGTACAATCAGTTAGAAGATATACTCAACTCTTTTTGTCTAATATCTACAATAAACAAACCAACAAGAGTGACCAAAACTAAATCTTCATGTCTTGATTATATCTGCACTAATTTGTCGGCAGATAAATATAGCGTGAATGTTATCGACCACAGTATTTCGGATCACTATGCTCAAACTATAAATATTAAAACATCTGCCAATAATGTACAAGAAAAGTCATTGACACGGCGTAACATGAGCATTGAAAACTACAACTACTTTAATTATCTACTCAGTTGTGAGAAATGGGACAACGTATATTCAGAAAATGATATTGATACTAAAGTACAAAACTTCCAAAACTCTATCACCCATTACTTCAATATTGCCTTTCCTCTTAAACAAAACAAGACCCCTAAGGTAAATAAAGGAGGCTGGATAACTAATGGTATTAAAAAATCCAAAGAAACCTTACATTTTCTATGCAAATTAGCCAAAACAGGTAATCAAGAAACTGTTGATTACTATAAAAAATATAGAAAAATATATAAAAAAGTAGTACAACTGGCGAAGAAAAAGTATAATGATTCTCTCTTTATAAATACAAACAATAAAACTAAATTAGCATGGTCCTTGATTAATAAATACACAAAACCAAGTCAAAATAAACAAATCACTAGTATTAAAACTGAAGATCATACTATTACGGACAAAAAAACTATTAGTGACGAATTTAATACTTATTTCTGTGAAACTATTAATAAACTCTCAAACAATAATGACAGTTCTACAGAAGAGTGTAAAGTTATAATTGAAGTGAATTCCAGCTGTATGTATATTGAACCTACAGACATTTATGAAGTGTTCAACCTAATAATAATAACTATAGACCTATATCGTTGCTATCGAGTTTCTCCAAAATAATTGAAAAGTTAATTGCCGAACGTGTGGTATCTTTCTTAAATAAATATGAACAACTTTCAAAGTGTCAACATGGATTCCAGTCGGGTAAATCAACTACGACGGCATTAACTGAATTAGTGAATAACTTATACAGTGAACTAGATAAAGGCAACAAAGTAGTTGGTATTTACATTGATCAAAGCAAAGCTTTCGATCTAGTGTGTCATGATATTCTTATAAATAAACTTAAACAATATGTTTTGAGAGGTAAAGTTTGTGAGCTGATCACATCATATTTAAAAGGTAGAATTCAGTATGTAAGCATAGGAAATACTTTATCTAACCCTTTACCAGTAACAACAGGAGTACCTCAAGGCTCTGTACTTGGCCCACTGTTATACATCCTATATACTAATGAATTTGCAAATGTTACACCAACATCACATAGTAAAACAATTTTATATGCAGATGATACATCTATTATTAACAGCGAAAAGTCGGACGATCTGTTAGTTAAGAGTAGTAACACCATATTAAATAATTTAAACAAATGGTTTAAAACCAATGATCTGATACTAAACTGTAACAAAAGTGTATTTATTAAGCATCAAACTACAAGTGAAATGCCTGATCATAGTTTGTTAATTAAGCATAACGGAACTTCATTACAGCAGGTACCACACACAAAAGTATTAGGGTTAACTATTCAGAATAATTTAGGTTGGCACTTTAACACTAATGATGAGGTACTTTATTCTTTTAACTTATTATACAAATATATTAATATATAAGTACTACTGCTACTATACTCACAAATATATTTTAGTCATTTTATTTAAACTGCAGAATAAGATATAAAGCATATTTTACTATTGTCACTCTCATGTCATATTCATTTAAATTTTTCGTAGTAACAAATGTTAATCATGGACTACAAGATACCGAAATACTAAATTATAAATATATACTTTAATTATTCTTAAATGATACCAGATACAAAAATATTTATAAAATACCGATTGTAGGTAATAATCACATAATCTTTCATTTAAAATAAAAAAAATTAAATATTTATCGAAATATTTGAAAAAAGTACTACTTCCGGTTTGTAGATTGAAACAAAAAATAGGAGGTGCACAACTAGATGCTATAACAGTCCTAAATACAAAATTTCAACTTTCTACGTCTAACCGTATTTCAGTTAAGCGACATACATACGTCCGTCCGTACGTACAGACGTCACGACGAAACTAGTCATAATGGATTCAGAAAAGGTCAAAACGGATATTTCCGTCAAAATCTGAGAACCGAAATTTTTCGCGATTACAATAGGTACTTCCTTTTTACTCCGTACAAGGAAGTAAAAAGCATGTTACAATAAATAATTTTGTGACGTTTCTTTTTCAATATTCGATAATCGATTTGTGCTCATAATCAACAATCGATTACGAAAAGTCAAAATCGCACAGCCTTAGTACCTACCTATATTAATTATTGTTATTTGCGTGCACTACGGCAGCATAATGATGTGCGTGGAATATTTTCACGAAATTGAGTAAAATATGGTTGAAAACAGTCAAAATCAAATAAAAATTAAAGGTATTTGTCATCAACGTAACAGTTATAAGATATTTGTTGTTACAAATTCTTTCCTATTATCTTTCAAAACCTAATCATGGGTGGTAAGCCTCAAACCATTAGTTCAATTTAATTGACCTCTTGTCACTTTAATTGTAAATGATCTCTTTGCACAATGTATTAACACAAACAAGTCAATTTACTTCCATAAATAAATTTATAAATTACTTATTATTTATAAATGACATTTTAAAAGTGATAGGTTAAATAAATTAATATTCTTATAACATAATTGGAACTAAAATATTAACAGGAATTAATAGTTGTTTATGCATACACATTGATACAAATTCAAATTTTAAATATTTTACCTACGACTAATGTATAACATTAACTGTAAATGTTTGATGTTTGATACATATATTAATTCCACAGGGAATAATAGTCAGTATTTCCTACTCTGCACCAATCAGAAAATTACTTTGCCTAATTATTGCAAATTATTTTTAAAAAAACATTGCAATGTTTAATTATGAAACTATGGTGATAGAGGTTTGACATTTGGTAGGTAATGTCCAAATTTTTGCGTAGGTATTGATATTTATTTTATTAAAATCTTTTACGTAATATACAGCGTGTTCCACAACTTAGGACAAAAAATTAAAGGGTATATACGGTACAACGTGCTGATCATGAATCAAAAAGAATTTTTTTTAAAAGGTAAAGTTAGTTTTCTTGACGTGTGTACCTACATTTTATGTAGGTATCACTGTTTTGATGGTATATTTGATAATTTGACATTTATTAGTATTAGATATTATGTAAACAATTACTTTAATTGTAGAAGATTTGAAAAAAAATATTAAAAATAACTACCGACCAGTGGCAAAAAATATTTGCTTGAATAACGATGCAATTATTTGCGAATTAAAAAAAAATTGTTTCATGATTATCACGTCGTACAGTATATACCCCTTAATTTTTTATCGTAAGTTGTGCCACCCTGTGTGTCCTAGATAAAATACAGTATACAACTCGCTATAATGGCTATTATTCCCTCAGATGATTAAAACTCTCGCTCGCTTTGCTCGCTTATAGAACGCCGTTTTACTTTTCATTCACAGTTGTACCTGTACTTTTAAAATAAAGATCTGTTCATGTATCCAGACGTTGAGTATCCTTTTACAAATTTTAATTTATTTACATATTCTACATTGAATTATTTAACCAAAAAATGTTGCTTTTTATGACAAGTGAGTTTATTTCTTACAAATACAAATATCGCTTGAAGTCTGCGATAATTATTACTATTATAACCCGTTCGTTTAATGTCGCTGGCATCATTGCTTCCTGTAACTAACTGGCTATTTTCTAGAGCAAATACTCTATTATTTTCATACACTGGAAGCTATTTCTTAATGTCTTTGTTATTACAGCTTACAGCTCTTGTTCTTTTTGCGATTAACTGTAATAAAACAAAAAATCATAATAACCAACTGACATTATTTAACTTTTAAAATTGGCTAATTATTTTAAAGTTATTATTAATATGTTTACATGCAGTTTTGAAATCGTTTTCCAATCGTTTAAAAAAATACCTTGTGTATGTATACAGTAGGGCTGTCAAAATCCGAAAAAAATTGAATCCGGATATCCGGATATATGTCTATCCGGTATCCGAAAAATCCGGTAACCGGATATATTCGGATACCGGTATCCGAAATCCGGATATATCCGGAATCCGCTATCCGATTTCGGATTTATCCGGATACCGGATTTCGGATTTATCCGGATACCGGATTTCGGAATTATCCGGATACCGAACGGATTCCGGTTTATCCGGATTTAAAAATTTCGGATTCCGGATAATTTAAAATCAAAATATCCGGAATCCGTTGAGAGCCCTACTGTTTACGTTAGTTCAATTATTATATTTCTATACTTGTTTGATATCTGCCTCCAAATTACTTTGTATACGGCGTGCGGTAGCATGATAAAAATGTCTAAATCTTTAAATTGGGACATTTTCATCCATGCGAAAACTGTTACTTTTAGTTTTGTTTTAAGTTTTAATTTTAAATTAATATAGTTGTATCCGGATATCGGATTCATCTAGATACAGAATTCGGTTTCATCCGGATATCGGATTTATCCGGATACCGGATTTTGGATTTATCCGGCTATCGGATTTCGGATTTATCCGGATACCGGATTTCGGATTTATCCGGATACCGGATACCGAACGGACTCCGGTTTATCCGGATACCGGTTTATCCGGATTGAAAAATTTCGGATTCCGGATAATTTAAAATCCGGATATCCGGAATCCGTTGACAGCCCTAGTATACACATACAGTGTCAAAACGATTTTGAGTTAACTGAAAGCAAAACCAAAATTCATGGGTTTGACTTGAATATTAGTTTCGAAACTACGCATGTAAACACGAATAATTTAGTTTTGAGACTGCGCATGCGTACTTCGTTTTTTCTATTATGCATTTCAATTTTTATTAAACGCTGTTTAAAGACTTGGTATTTTAAGCTTGAATTACATTATACTTTTTTCGGCTAGAAACTTTGACAATTTTCATACTTAATCCTAGAATGTTCACTTGGATAATGTAAATCAAGAAAATTTCGATCCAAGTTTCATACTGGAACCGTCGTTTTTCGTCTTAAAAAAAGTGCTCGGAACCTATATTTCATCCAATTTTTATACTAGACATGCGCAGTGGATGTATATTTAGTGTTACCAACCTTCTGTATATAACCTCAAAAATAATAAAGTTGAGTGACAGCAGAAATAAAAGTAAAAGTAAAGTCTTGACCAGTAATGGCTCCTAAGAGGTATAAATGGACATCTGAAATAACAAAAACTCTTGTACAATTGTATGAAATGCAACCAGTATACTTTACCAGGTATTAAATCCTCAACAACTGACAATGACAATTGCATTTTTTTAAATTCTAGATTTTTAAAACTAGATTCTAGCCGAATTAAGTATCTAAAAAAAGTTATTTTTTCTGGTCGAAAATTATAATGTAATTCAAGCTTTAAAACAGATTCTAATATATTTTGCCGATATTTTCCATCTACACCGACGACACATAAGAGGTTACAGCATACATACATCAAGCAAATGAGCATGCGACGAAACTGTTTCCTATTTTTACACTTGTTTTGTAAATTGCTTGTAAACAGTTTCTCATAATTTTGACTGCAAACTCAAACTATTTTCAAAACTGGTTGTAAACTTAGTATAAAAATATATATGATGACAAATAACGGTACAAAGATAACGTGGAAATTATAGTTAGGTATTGGCACAAAAGATATTTTTAATAAATAAATATGATGTACGAGTATGTCTGCTATATTCTATGCAAATAAGGTATGACAACTAAATTATCTGTAATATCCACACGAGTGCAAAACTTTTTATTCATTTAGCAAGATGAACATGCCTATTATAATATTTTACTTTCGTCTTTATTCTTTCTTTCTAAGTTCCTTCTTTTCATTATTTACTTTAGCAAGTTTTGTTTGTAACAATTTTCTATTTTATTTAAAAATATATATTATCAAAATGTAACATTATATTGTAGAAATATGTTAAAATACGCGCGGAGTGGTCTGTTCACTTGAGCCACACTTCACGTCAGATTTTTGGGATTGTATCGCACTTCCAAACATTTATATTGATATTTAAAAATCATCACTTAAATTTTTAATCAAAAGATGTCACAACTAGACTAATCTAAATTCGCAACAGTAGCTGCCTGCCGCTGCCAAATTATTTCCACTATTTCACATCAGGTTTCAAGCATTTCACATCTAAGCTTAAGCTTCAGCACGTCAACTATTTTAAAATTTAATTTACGTGAAATGAAACGTAACAGAAAAATCCCATCGGGCGTCCAACGTTCGCTAAATTCCATTTGGCTGTGAGTGACATAGACACGCGTGTGTGTAAGCGGCAGATAATCAGTGCATCAACAGTTGATGGGCGCGCGCTAATGTCCACAGTTGAACGAGTATTCTTGTAAGCTTTTAACGGCACTTTGCGCGCCCGAGCGCCGGAAGTTTGCCCATTTGCGTCGCCCGGCAGCGGATATGGTGGCAACACTGGCGACCTCAACGACCGAAGTGTCTCTCGTGGCGCCCTCCGTGACTAGTGCTCGCAAGAGTAACTAAAGGAACAGGGATTAGGTCATGGCACTAATAATTATTATGAATTTAAGACGGAAAAGGAAATGCGGTATTTTTATGAGATAGAAATGAGGATTAGGTCAGGCTTAAAATGATAGGTAGGTAAAAATAAAAAAATATGAATACGAAAATAGTTATTTGTTTCATTAATACAAACAATGCATGATTTTAGGACGAGTAAGACGGTTGCCGGACGACGCGCAGCGGAGTTTGGCGATCTTTCGAGTCTCAAACATTTTTTGTATGAATGAAACATTATATTTTTTCGCTAGCCGCTTTAATAGATGTAATTTCATTTAAATTAACATATCCTTATATTACGCAACAATTAAAATGTAAACATACATACCCTGACAACAATCATTTTTTGTATTAGGACGAATAGATTTACTTTTTGTACAGTTGCTATAGTGATCATAAAAAATCCCCAAATGGCCTCCTTTTTTACAAAAAAAAAACAATGACACAATTGCATCAAATACGTCTGGTTGGTGAAAATAGTTATTTTGATTCTAGATTGCGAAATATACTTTTGCATTCGAGGATGAAAGTTTTTATTGCGAGCAAAAAAACATTCGAGAATGCAAAAGCATGTCGCAATCAATCAAACAACGTTTTCTCGAAAAACATGTCCCAATATTAGTAAAAATGTAAAGAAAAAATTTGATAAGGCAAAAATACTTTTATTATGTAAGATAATGATGAAACTGTGGTGATAATAATTATTTGTGTATTAAGAGCGTAAAGTGATTCTTTGTTACTGGCGCACGGTAATTGCAGCGCGAGGCAAAGGCGAGAGGTGCAATAGTGTAAAGGCGCGTATTCATCTGAGCACGAACGGGAACGAGGCAAGGCGAGGCCGAACGTTCATACGTATGTGGACGTGTCACCGAGGCGCGGAAAACAGCATTCGGCTGTGCGACGCACGGTCCGAGGCAGTTCGGATGCCATCCGATGGAAGTCGGTACTTCAAAGAAAAATTTGATCAGATGTGGACGGCATTTGTTCGTTCAGCTTCTGCATGTATGGGATGGATCGGTGCCTCGTTCGTTGCCTCGCCAGACGTCGTACGTTCGCATATTCTACCAAACAAATTTACAAACGAGGCATCCGTTCGGCCTCGCTTTGCCTCGTTCCCGTTCGTGCTCAGATGAATACGCGCCTTAAGAGGAACAATACACGACTGCAATTATTTATTATTAATAATTGTATGATATTCAGTTAGTTCAATTTACGTTAAATCAATTTAGGTAGGTATGTAATTAGTAACCAAGACTATACCATAATATCGATGTAAATAAACCAAAAAAATTGTTTGATTCTGTCATTTTCTTTCATTTTATGTAAGCAAAAAATACTTTATTGCGCGTTGTCATAGGAGACGCACAATAAAATGTTTTTTTTGCTTGGTCCTCTAACAATCAATTTTACGTTGATAATTGAAAGCATAAATAGCTATAAACTTTTCATAGTAGTCGTAGATAAAAATTATTCTTCAAAGGATCGTCGGATAATGGATGATAAAAAAGGATCAATATATTACTGACACGTAGACGTTTCGGTTAATATTTAACTATTCTCAATGCTCAGAAGTTTTTTTTTTAAATTACAATTAAATACCAAAGTAGAACATCTTGTGGTAAGTTATTACAAAAATTTATAACAAACTTGCAGAACTTGCGGAACATCTTCTTCCTTCTGCAGTGTAACGATTAAACTTTCGCCTGCGGCGCATTTCTCATTTTTTCAAATTAATTATACAAATATTTCGCTCCCCGCCAACAATGATTCAACAACAACGTGCAATTAGTCAACGGCAAATCCACGCGCTTCCGTGTTGCTTTATGCAAGACAAATAAGATTAATGTTATTCACGTAAATGACATAAATACTTCATCCAAATGAATATACAGTGAGCCTGACACAGATGACGTGTAAAATTTGTTTGTCATCTGTTTGTCAGGGCTGCCGTTATACTACGATTAATTTCACTTGTGGCCAGCATGAAATGTAAAGAGATGATGAGATGAAGCTGTGACAGAATCTGCACCTGCAACAATCATTTATTTGAATATACCTAAGGTGATTTATCAATGCATTCAAAAAATAAATTAAATACTGGGTTATATTTTTTATCGCATCATCAACTGGTATTACTTTTTAATATGAAACATTTATTGATAATTATAAACGATTATAAACAACATAGTTCGTTAGTTACTTATAATCACGTATAATACATTAGTTACTTAATACTAATACGTTGTTAAATACAATCATAATAATATCAAAATCTTCCATATTATGCAAATGATCAAGTATTCGACAGATAAAATTGTTGATTTAATTTTACATCGCCGTCGTCAATGATACGAAGCTTTGAATATAACGCGATTATTGTGCGATTTAACACCTCTGGGATGTTTAAAGAGACTCGGCTTCACCTCGTCGCTTAGCAACAAGTTTATTTTTTAACCATAAACTGGTTCAGAATTTATGACATTAATGGCCATTTGCACCGCTTCCACTTAAATTTTAAGCGTCACTTAAATGAAATATATCGAATCTAACTTATGACATGACAGCAATGACCATAAATGAGCATGCTGAAACTTTAAATTATTTGCTATCAACATCACAGCAAACAACACCCCAAAAAGAAAAATCTGCTGTGTCCGCCACAGTACTTCCCCGATTATAAGTTTTAATAACTTACTTTCGTAACGCCGTTAATTTTATGCTTTATTCTGCAAAATTTAAATAAATTTATCATTTTTCCCCAAACTATTTAAGTTGATACCAACTTCGGCATAATTTAAATACCATAAAAAATCTGATACTTATTCACTAAAAACTCACACTCGAAAATTTTAACCCGTCATAATATCTTATAGCCTTATAGAATATAATGCGGAAAGTAAAAACAACTGACCATTGTTTAAATGTTGTTATTGATTCTTCGACTAATATTTTTTTCCAGAAAACTTTAATTTGATAATACACTTGAACAAATTTGATTAATTTTTTGAGAAACAATAATTGATTATCGCATAAATGTCATTTTTTACATTTTTATTAAACTTATCTCCCCGAGAGCTTTAAATTGACACCAAACTCGGTATAATTTGAATAATGTATGATAAAAAAATTGACGATCAGTTAAAGCTTTAATTTGATACCACACACGATAGTATTTTAATAAAAATAAAAAAAAGTTGGTACCACTGGTTGAATAAAAAAATTTGAGTAATTTTTTGAGAAACAATTGAAAATCGTATTAATGTCATTTTTTACATTTTTTAAAAACTTATCTCCCTGAGCGATTCAAATTGACACCAAACTCGGTATAATTTGAATAATTTATAAAAAAAAAACAATTGACGATCATTTAAATGTTATTTTTGTTTTTCTACTAGAATTATTTTCCCAAGACCTTTAATTTGATACCACACACGATAGTATTTTGATAAAAATAAAAAAGTTTTGTTTATAAAGTTGGTACCACTGGTTGAATAAAGCTCATTAACGAACTTGAAGTCAGATTTTGGCTCAAGATCTTAAATATAAAATTTCAGTCCAAAATTCCAACGCGTTTTTAAGTTATCCAACATCCAGACAGACTAACAGACTAACAGACTAACAGACTAACAGACCGACAGACCGACAGACCGACAGACCGACAGACCGACTTTTTTTAAAATTATGTTTTTTGGGTTCAGTAGGGTCTGAAACGTGAAGATTCACCAAAATCTCGAACTGTCAAAAAATCACGATTACAATACTTCCCTCTATTACATAGATCGGGGAAGTAATAAGATCTAGAATTGGGAAAAGATTACAACCAAGCGATGGAAAATGTTAAGAAAATTAATGATTATGATATCAAGATGACAATTGATTGTGGTTACATTACGTACAGGAAAACAAAGATTAATATTGATTAATTATTCATATTGTAATTATAAATATTACTTGCAATTAGTTAATTAGTACCTACCTCTGCTAGGTATATGTGTTTAAAAAATGTATTATTATTTTATGTAAATTTTGTATTTTTAAGGCAAAAGTAACATTTATTAGAATTTCTATACTCTCTTCGTAATACAAAATTCAATTCAATTCAAAATTCAACTTAAACTCGTATATGCACATAGATAGCAAGTTATTTTATAGTCAAAGCGCCTCAGCTGGAAGAGTTAGTTTTCAGCGAAATACAATTTAACTTGTACAATTGCTGAGTAGTGTAAATGAACGGAACTATAAACTGTGAACTGATAATGTTCATATTTGTAACGAAACAGTGAGCACAAGCATAGCGCACAGCCGCAATTCACAAGTCTTGTTTTGCCCTTTTCTCCGTTTCCGGACTCCGGGGTACTCCGGCAGGTCATGATAGCTGTAAATCCTTAGCAACCACGTATATATCATATCTATAGTCCCTAGCCAATAAATCCGATTCATTGTTAGTATGTTGTTCTCGACTCAAATCGCAATTTATAAATGGGGCTTCAACTTCTTGTTATATCAAATTGCCTTCCCAACCACCCATATGAAAATATCGATTGCATTGACCTTATTTACTGAGGTTAACAAAAACAAAAATAATATCGCGTATGTTCGCTCAAGTCTAAAATATTTAATGAGTTTTCATTAGAAAAAGAAACCACAGTTAAGTAGATAGAAGTAGTAGTTTGAAAATAATTTATCTTCAAGGAGGCAATGCTATGGTAAATTGTAGATGAAAAAATAAGACTTTTATCAACGTTTTATAAAAACAAGCAAACTATAAATCTTTGAAGTGCAAAATAAAGTGAATTATACAGTTATGTTATAAAGTTAATAAACCTATGAAATGTTTTGTTCAGTAGGCAGCTACAATTGAACAATAAACATGTAACCAGAGCTGGGTGTATCTTACGAAAAAGATACTATCTAAGATAGGTACTCTATCTTAGATACTTTATATTTTAGGTAAAATGTATTTTTATTTAAAATACTTTTTATAAATATCTGTATCTTTTATCTTAAAAATGAAGATACTTTATCTTTAGATATATTTAATGTATTTAGATACTTTTAAAGTAGTATCAGAGATATATAAAAGTAAAAAGTTTAATCAAACATAGGCCATGTGAGACCACGCGGATCTCAGAGATCAATCAGATCTCTAAAGGTCATGCGGACCTTACGTTTACACTATATCACCCCGTTGATGGTGAGAGACCATGCGTAATAATTTTGCATGCTATATTATAAATTACCTAAAAAATTAAATATTTTATATTTATCAACGAGAACCATTCACTGTTATGTTTTGACATTTGCAATTTTCTATTTGAGGTTATTAGTATTTAGTAGTTTACGGTTGTGTCCGTTGTGTTATGCTTTCTGCTGTAAGTATGAGATAAACATATTTGACATACGTAACAGTAACAAACGAATGAACAAGCATGCATGTGACAAAGAGAGATATACATAATGCCTGTTTATTATTAGTTCAGATACTAATGGCTTACCGGTCACCACACGAAGACAAACTATAATACTGTTTCGAAAAAACAACAATCATCTAGAAGAT